>CM069915.1:102300393-102427469 GCA_036172215.1 Camellia granthamiana
TGTTCTCACACTTCACTTCATATCAGACGCGTTTATACTTTCATTTCAATTCAGATACAGTCACATGATCCTTTACTTTCATACGTTCATGTTCACATAGATTCCACATTCGGTATTGAAATTAACATTACATGTTATTTCACTTAACTTCTTTGATCATGCACAAAGGTTTCATTTCAATTCATTTTCAATAAGGACGTGTTCATAATAGTTCATACACTTAAGCATGGTAATGCAATGTCCCTATTTCATTTCTAGGACATCCTATAGCTCATATGGACATGTGTGTGCGGTATAACTCGTGCTCTGATACCACTCTGTCACGACCCAAACCCGCCCCTATAGGTTTAGCATCGTAACCGGCCAGTAATCCTTGAATTACAGAAGGCCTCTGAACAGATTAACAAAAATAAAGGGGCTAATGGAGGCAAATACATAAATATAATTGTCCAATGAGCTGTGTTGACTTATATGAAATAGAATATTTAAAAGTTTGTATACATATCCAATAGTCAACCATACATTATACCCACACACATCACAGTATCTTAAGTACAGCCAACTTAATCACATCCAGTCTCATACATATACAGAACCAAAAAGGATTGAACACAGGACACTTCAGGAACCTCTACGTGAGGCGCAATGGTTGGTTGACAACAGAAACACAATTCTAGACAAAAGCTTCCGGGCTTGAACTCCAGAATGCTCACCTATATGCATATATATACAAACAGTGAGCTAAAGCCCAGCGAATAACATTAAGGTAAAGGAGTTAGTGAACGAAATCTGAATATACCATAAGCGGAAACAGATCATAGCATAATCATTCTCATATCAGAACATAATAATGGTACATTCCATAGAACACATCATATAACGTCTTCCGACTACAGTAATCGGTTCCGGATATCGATTAAACACATATCACCACAATGAAGTGGCTAACGAGATCTCGTAATCACATGTATGTCATGGACCCGCATTTAACATGCCGTCCCCCATGACTTGGGACTATCTATGGATTCCATAATATATTTCAAACATGGAATATTCGTTCACGAAAACAGATATCATTTCAGAAATCAGAACTTATCATATTTCGTTTGGAACGTAATTCATATGAACGTATCTTTACAATAACGTTACTCACAGTAGTTCCAATAAGTGGTCAATCAATCCTCGAGTCTTGATCTACAATCACAAAATACATAACACAAGCATGTCTTATCATTACATATTCAGGTGGCCATTAAGGCTTAGCTTTCATTACAATAGCTCATATTCATTCTTATCACATTGCCTAAAACACACACACTTGCAGTCTCGAAACTTAGTACATTCTTTCCTTAGTGTGTTTCTATTCCATAACCTCATTACTATGGCTTAATTAAGGCTTAGGAATGCCTAAGATGCAATGAGGATGCCAAAACATGCCTTGGAACACTTAGTCAAATTTTTTGAAAATAAGGTCCTCGCTTGAGCGTAGACTTTCTCGCTCGAGCGGACATGCAAAATGAGAGGGGCCGCTGGAGCGTGACTTCCTCCGCTCGAGCGACCTGCAAACTTGGAAAAAGTACTGGTTGGTCGAAATCCACGCTCGAGCTACAACTCCCACGCTCGAGCATATCGACAGCATGCAAAGGGTTCGCTCGAGCGTCCAAGTGGTCGCTCGAGCGGAGAGCTCATGTTTGAAAAAAAATACTGAGAGCTAGCATTCTCCGCTCGAGCGCAGGTTTCCTCGCTCGAGCAGACTGTAAAATTTTGGGTTTTTCAAAACAGGGTTTGAGTTTCAAAATGTGATTTTAATGGCTATACTCATGTAAAGCTTGATCAAAACACTTGGAAGGCCTTTCTAAAACACAATTACATGATCACTCTCAAACATTTAGCTCAAAACTCATGGATTTAGCAAATGTGAACTCCAAAGCTCATGCATGGAAGATTTTCAAACTCCTTTCTTTTGTTCTACAAAACATGCAATGAAACCATAAGCTCATGAAATTTTGAAACATGAAACATGATAATTTCTTGAAGATGATGAGTAAAACTTACATGCATGCAAAGATTTCAAGAACAAAACCCAAGACATGAGTGAACAAGGTATAATCCTCCATAAACATGCACACAAGCCATTTTCTTGCTCAAAAACCCAACTTCACTTCAAATTCCAGTAATTGGTTCACCCATTTCTTAGTACAAGATGCATGGAAGGTTGTCTACAAAAGAATAGGCTCTAGACTCTTACCTAGCTTCTTGATTTCGAACAATGAGAGATGGTCCTCCTAATTTCCTTCTTCTTCTTCCACCTCAAGAGCTCACCCTCTCACTCTCTAGTTACACTCTCTCTCTCACACACAAGAGACCAAAGAGGCAACCTACCACACCCCCTCACTCAGCTAAATATACACAACACACACCTCACTTTGAGCACCAGACATGTGCACACACATGCACACTTCCAACACACACACATGGGTTTTAATCCCCTACACTCAACACCACAAAATGCCTCAACACATTGTACACTCAATCACATCTTGGATCATTAATAGGATTAGATTAGGTACCAAACATGCAGTATTTAAATCAAACATAAGTAACCTTAATTTATTCAAGTTAGCGCGAAATTCAATTAATCCAAATTAGTTCCCATCAAGGTTCAATTTAATCACTTGCGATTTTTACCGAACCGAATCAATTCTTAATAAAATTTGCCATGGTGTTCTAAAATTTCCAAATAACACGTTGATGTAATCAATTTCGATTTCGGATGCCGATAAGGCTTTCAATTTACATCTTAAAGCGAAATCCAAACAGATATTTCTACACGTAACAGATAGGAGGCCAAAATCATGTAAAATTCCATAATAATCCCATAATTTATTTTATCTGCTTAATTAACATCCTTGATTACTGACTAATGGCTAATTGCGGGTCAGGATTATTACAACCGGTCTCCCCTCTCTTTTTCTTCTCTGGTTGTCTTCCACGAATCAAAATTGAAGTCGTAGGCAATGCAAGGATTGAAGAGGTATGGCTCTAAAATCCCTAAAATTTTCTCTCCCTCGCTCTAAATCTATGGTTTCTCCCCTCTCTCTCTCTCTCTCTCTCTCTGATTTCTCTGCCCGTTCTCTTGCTCGTTATTATCTCTCAGTCTCATCTCTTGCTTTCAAAGGCTTCTTGAAGATCTCTATCTTCTCCAGTCGGTTATTGGTTCAAAAGAGTTCTCATTGAAAAGGTATGGCTTGAAATCCCTAAAGCTCTATTTCTCGATAAATAGGCAATTCCATGAGTCAAATTGTATCTTGCACAACTTGATTATAAGATATATTGAGTGAAATTTGTTGGTAGAATTTGATACATTAAATCTAATAATTGATTCTTTGCCTAGTTGGTTACTATCTTACTTGTTCTTTTTTTAATTTTTGTTTTCTATATTTTACCTATTCTCTTGCCTATTTACAGTTTGAATGTAATATTTGTTTCATGAAAAAAATTAGGTCTGGGGTTGGGATTATTTATGTATCCATTGTAGTTAACTTATTATATTTTTAATTGATTAAATTGTCTGTGTAACTTGATTTTGAATTTTATTCAGTTGGTAAATAGGAGAAATTATTCAATGCTTGTGGAGCAATGGTAAATAGGCAATTCAATTTAAATTTGTATGAATTTTTATTAGTCCAGATGAAAGGTAAAATTGAATTCATAAATTAAACTTTATCTAGCACAACTTGATAGTTTCTAGCATTGATTGTGGCCTATGATGAGGTTGAGGTTGTTTACTTAGTAAGATGACATTGTCTTAATGAAATTCAATTTTATTTAATTTTTCAATAAGTACATCTATTAGGATAGATAACAAGTGCTATAGTGGCTGTGTGTTTCCTTGGTGGAGGCCCGACTTGCATGCTCTTTGCTTTCCAAACTAAACCTTGGGGAAATTGCGTTGGATAGCTGTAGCTCAAATTTTTCGCGCCCCCTTTTGGAAGTTTGAAAGAAACCCTACAGTTCGGACTTCCGTGGTTCTAAATCTAATCTCACAAGTGCAATATGAAATTGATAAACACCAAAGAGTCCAAATCCGGTAAATCATTTTGGAAAATCAATTTTGAATAAAAAATGCCAAAATTGGACTGCTTTGCCAAATACAGAGTCACCACCTAAATATTTTATTTTGGGAAAATTTAGGAAACCCATGACTCATGCCAAAGGCCACATGTCCGTCATCACCAAAGTTATGGCTCGGGAACTCAGGTATGAGAGGGGAAGGTCATGAATTAAGCACCCCCGCTCGCCCGATCAAAGATCGTCCTCTACTAATCATGATATGATTTTTATCAAAATTATATGCTCTTGTTTCGATTATTAGACTAGCTTTACTATATGATGCACACAAGCAAGTATAGACTAGTTTGCTCAAATTAGAACAATTCAATTTCATGTTTGTTTGTGAAAAGGGTTTGAATTTGCCACCTCAAGTGGGCTTAAAGGCCATGAATTTGCCAATAGACATAGTGGGCTTAAAAATACATTCGTTGAATCATTCCAATTCAAGCAACAAGCCTTCATCCATAGGCATTCAAACAGTTTAGCAAGTAAGCATTTAGCCTCATGGCAAGCATGCTAATCATGGCAATCACTCACACTCATGCAAGTATGCTAAAGCACTAAAAAACTCACCTAGTACTCCAAGCCAAGATAAAACAAAAGAATTAGAAAAATATGCATGATTCCTAACTATAGAAGATGTCTAATACAACACATGCAATATGCAATTAATAGGCTCGACTACTAATATGGCATATGATTCAATTAAATGACATGTGGTTAAACACGTATTCAATGAAGTATTGAAATGACAATGCAGTTAGAATGATGCGCCGAGCCTCGGTGCATGCTGTCACTACCCAAACCCGCCCCTATGGGTTTAGCACAGTAACCGGCCAGTAATCCGTGATTACCGAAGGCCTGCTTAACAGTAAAGACAGTAATACAGAGTACAGGGGCTGGCGGAAGCCAAAACAGTAATAAAAGATGTCCAACGAGCTGTGACAATCTGTATGCAAAAAAGACTTTTCATACATATTCACATTCAGAACCAAAATAGTATATACATACACATACAATCATCCAGGACAGGGACCTAATCCCTATTAGAACAGTACAGTACAGGTACAGTCAGTCTATACAAAACAGAAACAGAAAGGGAGAATCTAAAACACCCCAAAGCAGCCTTGGCTTGGCAGCACTTGGAACCTCGCAGTGAGGCACGTTGGTTGGTTTGACAAAAAGGGAGTTTAACACAACGCTCCTAGCTCTGACCCGGTGCCTGGACACCTACATATATATATGAACAGTGAGCTAAAGCCCAGTGAATAACATATGCGTAAAGAGGTTAAGAATAAATGTCCTTTCAGTATTTAAAACAGTCATTTACAACAGTATATCAGTCATTCAGTTTGTGGCTCATATTTCATGCCATAACAGTCATTTATAAACCATAATAGTCATATGTGGTACATCCAATAGCAACCAGTACAGTAGGTCTTAGTAGACTAAACAGTCAGTTGATGGCCATCATAACAGTAAACAGTAGTGGTTCCAACATGGGAATCGACAGAGATCTCTGTGACAGTAACAGTACAGTACAGTAACAGTAAATTGCTATGGATGCCACGAATATAGTTCTCAAATAGGACAAGCATTCATTCAGTAAGAAATATCATTTCAGAAAGCAGTACAGTTGATCATTCAAAAATGTTCATGATTGAATATATCTTTACAACATTGTTACTCACAGAGTTCTGGGCTACAGATAGGCTAGTGAGCGTCCTCAGATGCCAACCCTACACAGTTACAGGATGAACACACACTAAGTTGCACGTTTGGGAAACAATAACTTAGTCCCTAACTTGACTCGGTGTAGTTCTATAGCATTGTCCTCATTAAGATGCCTTAAACTAGGCCTAGGAATGCCTAGGATGGAATGAGGATGCAAAGATGCACTTTAAAACACTTTTCAATTTTTTGCTGAAACAAGGGTCCTACTCGAGCGTGTCTTTCTCCGCTCGAGCGGACATGCAGAAAAAAGATCTACGCTCGAGCATGACTTTTCTCACTCGAGCGAACTGCAAAAGTATTGGATGCATGAAATTCACGCTCGACGGGCGCTCGACCCCCGTTCGAGCGTGAGACACAAGTCCTCGCTCGAGCGTGCATTCCCTCACTAGAGCGGACTGTAAACACATGCAAAGTACTAGGTACACGCATTTCACGCTCGAGCGTTACTTTCTCCGCTCGAGCGGACTGTATGAACTCAGAGTGTATGCTCGAGCGTGGAGTTCCTCGCTCGAGCGTGGATCCAAAATCTGGGATTTCTAGATTTGTCTCCAAGCATGAAACTCAACATTTAAAGCATCAAATTCGATCCTTTTGGGCTAATTTTCTGGAAAACACTTTAAAACTCATAATATGACATGTTTCAAAAATCAATTTGCAAAATCAAAGCCCAAAGGTAGTTCAATTGAACCCATTTCCAAACAAAACTTCAATAACATGATGTACATGCAACATACATGAATTTAATCAACTTCAAAGCTTCTAATACAAGAAAAAATGAGTCAATCATTCCAAAAACATGCTGAATTCATGGACCAAAGCTAGATTATGGACATGCATGTGAGGATTTCCATGAAATCAACCTCAAAACTCAACAATGTATACATGCATGCACGATTTAAGCTTCAATTCAACATTTTGAACCAATTCTAGACTCTAATCACCAAACTTCCATGAAACATGCAGGATACAACTTAAATACAAGTTCAAGAAGATGATTCTCCTACCTTAGGTCCTCAATTTCAAGAATGGAAGCTCAATTATGCATTCTCTCTTTTCTTCTAGTTCTCCAAGCAATTCTTGATGGGCTAAGTTTTCTCCTAACTCTCCCTCTCTCTAGTCAGTTTTGCTCTAGATGAAATGAATGAGATGGTGTAAAGCTAAGCTCCCAAACAAGATTGTAGAGGTGACCCACTAAATGGCAAAAAGGTAAATAATGCAACTAATGTAATTCAACATTATTTAATCCAATTTAATCATTCTAAATCACATTTCAATCAAATCTACCATAAAATCATATAAATTCTAATTAGCATGAAACACTAATCAATTTCAGATTCAGCCGCCGATAAGGCCTTCAATTTGTAGTTTAAAAACATAAAACAGGAACATATAGATTTGCATTTAAACTAATACACTCAATCAATCAGTTCAGAATTTCAGTCAGATCAGTTACTTAACATGCTTAATCATAGATTAACACTAATCAGTGGTGAGGGTTGTCACACATGCAAAACAAGATGAATGGATGCAAGCATAAGGTATGCTAATTAAAATATGTCCCTAAACTAACCATCAAAAGCGGGTAAATAAAAGGGAGAAAGACGTAGGGTTGGAAGACATACATATTATTACAACACACTCTTACGAAGGAGAGTTCAAATGAATAAAGCTAACTAACTAATTAAGCTAAGCTAAGCTAAGCTAATTAAGCTAATTATTACAAAATTTAAATAAATAGCTAAACTAATTAACTAATTATTACAACACTTGAAAGAATAATTAACTAGCTATCTAAGCTAATTAATTAAAAGAAATTAACTAGGCTAAGCTAATTAAATATTACAACATTAACTAATTAGTTACAACTAATTAGACTAATTAAATATTACAACTCAATTCATTCACAATTATGATAATAATACTAATGAAACAATCAATTGCATTTGATAAGAACATAATGGAAGATGGATGAAGGTTGCATGCGCATCGCTTGAAAGCTACTCTGTCTGTCCAGGCCGCCTCTGTTTCACCTTCAGCCACTGTCTCTGGTTCTGTAAAATTGCACTACTGGCCACACACCAAGGGCAGGTCGTGCATTGATTTGGTGCAAAACTCTATTTTTGTGCTTTGAGGTGAAATCAAGTGTAGATCGAGCATTTTCAAGCTCTGTTTGTCTTTCCTTCCATCTCTCTCATAGGAAAGCCTCAACAGAAGGTTGGGATTGACTCCAAAACCATCAATGAGCGATATGATCACTTGATGATCTCGGATATCATTTTGGACCAAAAATCAATAAATGTGATGCAAATGGACCACCCCTCCCTTTTTGTCATGGGATGAACTTAAAAAAGGAAGTTGAGATGCTTCAAGGACAACAAAAACACCATGAATTGATGCTTGATGACCCTTGACACAAGAAACTTGGCAAAACGTCCGGCCAAGTTCAAGCTATTTAAGCCATTTTCTTTAGGTGTGTTGATTCAAGTTTTAAACCAATTGTTTTAGGCCTTGCTATTCATTAGTCCATTTGTCCAAATATGATGTTAAAGTCCTCTAAACGAGAAGTGATGTCAAACAAGAGGTCCTTCCAAGACATGAGAATGAGACTACACCGTTGACGATGAATCTCCGAAGAGATTAAGCCATTAAGTGTAGGTCTCCTTTACATATATTGAACAACCTCAATTGGTTGAAACCATTCTCAAGAATGAAAGGTATGGAATGATTGATTGATTAGCAAACTTAAGCTCCAAACATGGAAAATGAACAAAGAGAGCCTAATAAACAAGAAGTATGCCAACTTAATGAGACCACAAGTGCATTACACAAGGCATGAACCAATTGAAAAGGCCTAGACAACCTCAAAATAGTCCTAAATACATGAAAATTAGAGGTAAAATATGCATGAAAAGGGGTTGAAAAGCAAGATAATAAAGATAAGAATTAAGACTAGTAAACAAGGATAAGGAAGGGTGGCTAACCCCTCCATTTTTGAAGCTTCAAAACATAGTTTTTAGCCTTTTCAAACCTCTGAAAATCAGTGTAAATACCAAAGAAAAAGAGTGAAAAGGAGAAGGTTTGAGTTATGAATAAAGGTGTAGAAAGAGCAAGCTCTCTCCAACCTTTTGGTAACTCTTCAAACCCAACTCCAACACTTCAAACAAACTCAAAACCAACCAAAACAGCAAGAATAATGAAGTAAAGGATAGAAATGAAGGCAAGAGAGGAGAAAACAAGCTTATACCTTTCAAGAAGTAAGCTTGTTCTTGGAGTTTCAAACTTAGTTTCAATGCACTCTCAAGCTTGAATTACTCTTCCTTAAGATCAACCAAGGCATTAGGATGGTAAGACAAGGTTGTATATGATGTATATAGGTGGTGTAAGTAAGCTAGGTTAGCTCAAAAATAACTTATAATGGAAGAAGGAGTAAAGGGCTCTCAAGGTGTATATATCTCTTCTAGAATTTTGTTCAACCCTCAAAACAATCCCAGAGCTTCGGTTTTATAGAATTCGTGTTTAAAAGGTGATAAATATCTTCAAAAATGAACAACTGGCGACCTCCTGCCCAGAACAGTGTTTGTTGCCATCGAAGGCTGGCCGGCCATTCATAGCCACGGCCGGCCATCACTGATGCACAGTTGGGCCTTGATGGCCTCCCCTATTTTTTTGGTTCAAACTTAGCTCAGGGTGAGAAATGGTCCAAAAATGAAACCCAAGGGTTCAAACAAGGTAAATGTTGAAGACGTGAGGTTATTTTGGAAGCCCGACTGATTCTGAATCGCTGCGAATTCATAATTCAACTTTCATCATTGAGTGCATTGAACCAAGCATCTAAGTCTTGTGGGCGGTCAAAAATTGAGTGTCTACAGTTGCCCTCTTTGACAGAGGTCGAAGTCATAAAATGACGTGAGTGAATGTCAAAGCCTAGAGACGACCCATTTTGACATGGACGTAAGACTTGGGCAAATAAACAAAATGCAGATGCAGTTGGTTGAACCCGAGGGTTGCCTACGTATCCCTTTGCAAGGAATTAAACCAGCGTAGTTCAGGGACAGGATGCAAATAAAACACAATGCAACGAAACAATGCAAATGATATACAATGTAACGAAATAATCAAACCACAAGCAGTGCAAAACCACACAAATACCATAAAGGGATGGAGATGCAAAATCAAACTATGTTTTATATAGAAAAGAAGTCGGCACAGCCAAACAATGCCTAACACAGGCTAAGTGTCTACATCCTCAATATTGGCCTCAACACAACATGGATGCTTACACATAACAAAACCATGTTTTAACGTGAAAGGGTGCGAGCACATGCAAAACTATGTGTTTCGTAGAAAGAGAAATAGTACAAGTAATTAGGTGGGATGATATAAGTGAGGGTGATCTGCTGAGGAAAGATCATGATCCTAAATGCTGAATGCAATAAAGCAAAGTACGATGTAATGAATGTAATGGATGCAGTATAAGGTGTAGGTCGAACTACGTTGGACCTAGAAAAGACATGGACACAAACCAAACCATGTCTAACACAAAAAAGGTGCCGAAACCCTCAGACCACATTTCTTGTAGAATAGGTGCGTACACATGCATAGCTATGTTTTAACGTGAAAAGTATGGGCATGTGCTAAACTAAGCTTAACATAGAAAGGATGCAGTATGATAAAACAGATAATGCAGTAGATACATGCGATAGATGCTATATACAATGCGATCGAAGTAATAGATAATAAAATGCAATGTAGTTAGAAAGTGGTGGTTTACCTTACAAGGGCAATAGGCACTAACTCACCTTATGTTGTGGATCTTCCTTTTCTTCTTGGTCGCGCTTTTAAACCATGGGTACTACTTTTCTTCTTGGCTATGTTTGCAACTTTCCCTATTCTCCAACAGGGCGACAGACTAGGTTGGTTCAGTATCCAGAATTGAGGCACGTACAAGCTACCTTAACTTATGGGGCTGCCATATAGATTTCAAGTCGAGGATACACCCCTAGGTATTTAAACCAGACTTTAGTCTCAGAAATCCCGAACCTTTGCGTTCTAGGCCTCAGCCATTCGAACTCTAGTTTCCACCATCTTAGTTGATCTCCTAGGAACTCACTGCAAACATAGGCAGGTGGCTATACCAGACCATCGGAAGTTGTTCGGGTACGACAAACACCAAAGGAATTGCTCCTTTAGAATATTTAAGGTCTCCTAGACCAAGCGAGTGCACAAGAAAATGTGATGCAGATGCACAAGACAGTGCGACGTAAGTGAATGCACAAGACAATGCGATTCAGGTGCACAAGATAATGCGGCACAGGTGAATGAATGCACAAAAAAAGGGCTATACAAAATACAATGCACAAAATAGTGCGACGTAAGATGAAATGCATAAGATAATGCTATGCAATGCACAAAATAGTGCGATGTAAGATGAAATGCACAAGACAGTGCTGTGGAAGGTGCAATATGGATTAAATGCACAAAACAGTGTAATGCAAGTTTGCACAAGATAGTGTGATATATGGTGAAATGCACAAGATAGTGCGATGCAGGTGCACAAAATAATGCGTTACAAAGGGAATGCATTAAACAGGGCTATACAGGTGCACAAGACAATGCGAGTGAAGGTGTACAAGACAGTGCAATACAAAGTGCGCAAGATAGTGCGATACAAAATAAAGATGTATGAATGCACAAACTAGTGTGATGCAAGGTGCACAAAATAGTGCGATACAAGCTAGAATGCATAAGATAGTGCAATGTGCAAGATAGCGTGATTGAATTGAAATTGTGCGATAGATGTACAAAGTGAGATTATTGTGCGATAGATGCACAGAACGAGCAAATGAACAAGGTTACAAATCAATACAGGGACAACGCATGTTCCATGCAAGATAGACAACCAATGCATGATGTTACCTGAAAGCATGTTCTATGCAAGAAAGAAGAGCATATTCTATGCTAGATTGAAAGCATGTTCTATGCAAGAATCAAGAGCATATTCTATGCAAAATTGAAAGCATGTTCTATGCATGAATCAAAAACGATGCAAGGAACGCGTGCAACATGAGTATATGTAAAAATGCACATTCTATGCAATAGAAGAGAATCAAATATGTACTTTGGTGCCTCTGATGTACCTCTCGAAGGATTTTGCAACATGCTCAAAAAGAATACATCTTGTTCATATTGGCAAGGGGTAACATTTGCAAGCCGCTTTGATAGCCATTCTGACTTGAATCAGGCTTGAACTCAGGGTCGAGGTACACTCATACTCCAGAGAAATGGTGAGGCCTGAGAAGGTGCACCTGGAATATAGTCTTAGAATTTGCTGAAGTTGAAACACATTAAGATGCTCCAAATTTTCCCTCTTTTCTTTTGCTTTGCAGTCTAGAACCCATGCAACTTCAGATAGGTCTTGGTTCTATTGCTCTTTCTTGACCTGGGTTGAACCCTACAGTTTATGAAAGAAAAAAAAATCTTGTTTTGCACATATATTGAGAATGGCGCAGCACTCTGAGCACAAAATGATTTGTTTTTGAAATTGAAAATGAGTTCTTAACCAGGTATTGAGCCTATGAATGACCACAGTACACCATGACTCAACAAAGCAAAAACAAAGGTAAAACAGCCTAAACACATCTATTACACTCAAAACAAGAATTGAAACAAACAAAAACAACAAACACAACACTTGGATGTTTTCCACAAGTAGGAGAGCTCTCGATTCACGGGGAGTCCACTGCTTCTCTATGTATCGTTTCCCACCCTTTCTTATTTATGATTCTCACATCACTTTGGCACTCAATCTCTTTTTCTCTTAAAAGCCCTTTCCTCACTTTTCTCTCAGCGCACATCTCTCTATTCTTTAATCTCTCTTATTTTTTATCCCTTCCCAGGTGTGGTCGGTGGATAAGCTAAAAGTTGTGGGCTCTTGCCCCTAGCATTCTACTAGATTCTCATTCTTTCGCTCATAACTAGTGAGATTTCCCACAGAGGGGTTGTGGTGCTAATGGACGTGCAATAGATCTGCAATAGACATCACTTGGCGATGCCCTTGGCTTCACTTGACCGAGATGAGTTACAGCATATCCCACCGGCTAGGTATACAATTGATTCGTCTCACACATTGCGTTTTCTATTTTTCCATTCCGGTTCAGACACCAATTTGGGTGTGATCGTCTAGATGAGGGAATCGAATATCCAACTCCATTTCTAGTTCGTGCTTCGTACTTGGCTTGATACCTTATTGCTTGGAGGATGAAAGGTTTTTGGCCTCCCTACTGCTAACTTCAGTTGTGCCTTTTTTGGCAAGTGTGCTAATAACAGGGAAAAGACAGAAAAACTTAAAACAACTGTGCCCCTAGTTCATCATTTTGACCATTTTTTGTTTTTGGCTTTTTACTAAAATAATTTTGACCAATATGAGAGTTAGATTAACATGCTTTTTTGACTTTCTGCTTTCAAATCATGCAAGTCAGGTTGTGAGCACTGAAAATTTTCCTTTTTTGGGTCCAAGAAGTGGTTTAGTTTTGGAAAAAAATGAAATAATTTTTGAGAAAATTAGTCAGCTTTATTAAAAATCCTCAAAAATTGTTTTTGCAAATGGCCACTACTTGACCAACGAGGAATTAACTCTTGAGATGCACAACCTCAGATTTGAACTTGAATTGTTTTGCAGCTGAATCTTCTAATAGAATAGGACAACCGAATTTGAACAAAGATAAGCACGAAGATAAGCTAATTTGCACATGGAGAGGATAGCCGAGTTTGAATAAGGATAAGCCAATTAACATGGATAAGACCAGCAGGTTGAAAAATGGTTGGGGTCGAACTTCAGGATGAAGTTGCCTACGTATCCCAAAGATGGGAATCAGGCTGCACGTAGTTCCGGGCTTAAGGTTCACTTGGATATTGACACTCTCCTTTTGTGCTCTAACTTTTGCCAAGGCCGCCCTTTCAGGTTTTCAACCTTGCGAGCTCTATTTTTTCTTTTTATTTTTCATTTTTCATTTTTCTTTTCTCTTTCTTCTTTTTTTGTTTTCATTCCTTTTTTTTCTTTGTTTTTTTCTTTACTCTAACTTTTGCCTGGGTCGCCCTTCCGGGTTTTTAGCCCAATGAGCCTTTCAAGGATAGAAAAGTTTAACTTGTCCATGTTGATTGGCCATAGGATCTCTAAGCCATCTGAATCCAGGAGAATGATTACTGTTTTTGACTAAATAGTCTGTAAGAGCCATTTCAATTAGGGTCTGAATTTGCCCCTAGTGTTGCGGATAGGAAGTCGATTGCCCTTCAGCAATAAACTTTCTTCTCTCAATTTCTCGGATTTGGCTTTCTTGCCAGTTTTCATTGGTTTGCAAAATGACTCATCTTTTGAATCTTTGAGCATATCTGACCTTTTTTGCCCCTAGTTCAAGGGCTACTTCTCATTCAGCTATTCAAGCTTCCTTTAATGACATTTGATCTTCTCGATCTGACCTTCTTACCCCTAGTTTAAGGGTTGCTTCCGATCCGACCATACAAGCCTTATATTGTGATTGATCGTTGAACATTCTGAGTCAAGGTTCAAGGTTTGAAAGCAAAGGGGTCAAGTCTCGAGGCCGAGAGTGATCCTATGCTGTACAATCTCGAGAGCGATTCCACGCATGTCTTCGTAGGACCACACAAAACATTTTTTTTGAAATCTTTTAATAAAGCGACTAGTCACTTAGGCTCCTCTAAAGACAATGCAGAACCAATTTGGATCAAGTCAGGATCCTTCTCAGTGTTCACATTAACAAACATGATCTCATTCATTAAGGGCTTAGCATGCCTCTTTTTCTCTTAATTGATCAAATTTTTGCAAATCTTGAGGAATTCCTCCCTCTTTGTTTTCATCACAGTGTTAGAAAAGTTTTGAAAAACTTAGGTCAATGCAATGATTTCAAGGCACAGAAAAGACACAGTTTTGGTCAATTACTGCCATCCCATTCAGATCTTCTAGCTCAACTAGCTTAATGGTAGAAACAAACTCAAAAGAAAGAGTGTAAAAGACAAACACAAAATAAGAAAGTGATGTCCGAGGTAATACCCCGAAATCACCTGACTCTTCAACACAGCAAGATTGACTCAATACCCAAGTCTAAAAGTAAAATAAACAACATTTGCAAATTGCTCAAAAAAGTGCGTGCCATCCACCATATCTGGAGTAAAATGAGCGCCATCAGCAGGTGGTTTCTCCCTGATCACATAGTCACATTATCCTCTCAGTTCCTTGATCCAGTGCTGATAGACTTTGTGGGACCTGGTGCGACAATGACCTCGTTGTCAATCAGATCTTGTATTTCATGGCGAAGATGAAAACAACTGTCAGTGTCATGTCGATTTGTTGATGGAAGCATAGTACTTAGCATCATTATACCTGGATGGAAGAGGATCAGGGAGAGGTCGAGGGTCAAGGGATTTGAGATGGCCTTGTCCTATGAGGATTTGGAGAGCTTTGGACAAGGTCATGTAAAAGGGATTGAAGGTGCAGTTTCCAGTCTTGCCAGGCTTGGCAGAGGGCGTGGCAGGTGTTGACTAGGTTTGATGATCTCTTACAGGTGTAGGATTGGAGCTGAAAGCGGTGTTTCTGGTTTGGTAGCCATTTTCATGGTTTGCCCTTTGATTTGAAATGCTCCCAACCTTAGTGACAAAAGTGTCATCTACAGTTTTTGCAACAATCGCCAACACTTGCTGCTTGTTTAGCCCTTTGACCTTTAATGCCTTAATAGCCCACTAAAACTGTTCATAAGGATCAATACTTGCCCCAGCCTTGTTCTTGTCCCTTGCCTCCACTTTGCCAAGGGATTGGGTCGCTATATCGGAGCAAAGCCCAGTTGTTGACATGTCCTCACCTAGACTTGAGATAACTTCAGGTTGGCCATTTTCTATTGCAGCTCACCCCAAGATTAGGGAGCCTTTTGGTGTGAAATTTCTGGCATGTGATGTGGTCGATGATAGAGCTAAAATTCCAAAGGCTAAATCTGCCACAGTTCTCTGAAGATCTTCAATCATGCTCACTAGCTCAGAAGTAGTGAATTCATGGTTTTGAGATGATTGGGGTTCAAGTGCATCCATTATACACAAGTCCGTGCTTTTTGAAATGAACACCTCACGCTTGGGTAAATGGGCTGGAGTGATGTATATGCTGGGGTTATAGGTGGACGGTAGTGTATGGATGAGGTTAAGGTAGTGAGGAGATACTTGGTCATGGATGGGAAGTGGGTTAGTGGTAACATTGGGGTCTTAAGGTGGAGCTATCATCTGATTGTTGATGAGATTCTGAACCTCATGACGAAGGCGGTAGCAACGATCGGTGCCATGACCGCGCCGCTGATGATACACGAAGTATTTGGTGGGGTTATATCTGGCAGGGAGTGGGTCAGGAAGAGGTTAGGGATCAAAGGCTTTGAGATACCCTTTTTCCATCAGGACTTTTAGTGCGCTGGTTAGGCCCATATAGAGAGGGGGTGAAAGTTCTGCCTTGAGCTCAGTTTGGGCTGGCTGTTTGTAAGTTGATATTGGCAAAAGGGTTGGGAGTTTTGGGATTAGTGGTGACAGTATTTACTTCTAAGCACTTTGTAGTTGTGCTACCATTGGAACTGTGAAAAACATTCCTCCTCACAGATTCATTACCCTCCACAATGATCTCTTGCCTGATGGCATCCTCAATTTGAACCCCAATTTGATGAAGGTTCTTAAAGTTGAATAGTGGGAGGACTATCATTTTCTGTAATAGCCTTTCATGCAGATTTCTAACAATGATACAGACTTGCTCTTTCTTTGGAGGCCTACTTGCTATTATAGCTGCCTTTGCCCTCTATCGAATAACAAACTCTGAAAAGCCTTCCTTCAGCTCCTGACGTGTTGCCTCAAGATCATGAGTTGTGACCTTGATTTGCGTGTTGTAGGAATATTGGGCAACGAAGGATTCGGCGAACTCCTGCCAGCTCTGTTTCACAGAGTCCTCCAATTTAGCATACCAAATGATAGCTATTTCAGAGATGGTTCGGCTGAATAGTGACAACTTCTGTACTCAGGTCAAATCTATTGGTCGTAGGATATTAGAAAACAGATGCAAATGCACCATTGGATCTCTAGAGCCATTGAAGCGGTCAATATATGGCATCTTGAACCGCTCCGATAAGGTAACCGCCGATTTAGTGTGCCCATCCTCTATGTCTAGAATAGAGTTGACCCCCTGTGCCTTTTTGAACAGCTTTTCCAGCTTGTTGACTTTGAGTGCGGTTGGATGAACCTTGAGTTCGAACGGTGCCTCAGTTTGATACACTAGGGCTCTGGAAGTTTGTGCTAGGATAGGTTCTGCTTGGACTGGGAGAACCGGAACACCCTTGGTTTGTGGATCTTGAGCAGTGGCAGTATTAGCCGTGGTACCGGGCACAGGGATAGCCGTGGTGGGTACATGTGATGCAAAGGCTGCTGTTGGCTGCGGTTACTATTACTGTAGGCTAGTTGTAACCTCAGCCTGACGAGTCGTGTCATGCTAGAGGGAGTCAACTATTTCCTGTAAATGGAGTAATAATCCCTCCAAATTTGTCGGAGGCTGAGCCATGATAGGGGTATATGCCTGGGATGAGCTGAACGAAGGTAATCTAACTGGTGAATGTCGAAACAGTGGAACTGGTGAACCCTGTATGGCCCTCCTTCGTCTTGCCACTGGTGAAGGAAACACTAGTTGCCCTTGAACTAAATCTCCAACCTAACAAAGTCTATTAACACAAGTCCAGAGTACCCGGGGGATATCGGAGCCTTCTAAAGCTATGGTCCCAAGACTACCTAGCAAAAGAGAAAACAGACAGCACCTCAACCCAATTTGACTAGAACGGATATGATCACAGCTGAATGACTGCACTCTCTATATTGAATTTTGCCCCAAAATGGATACTAACTTTGCAACTGACATGTACATTCCTGTACAGTTTCACTGCAAAGCACATACCAGTTAAAGAGAGCCAAAACACCCCTATGAGGGGGTAGGGTTACCCTGTCCTAGTTTCATTAGGAGCTAGGGTTCACTATTCAAACAATGCAGTTTCACGCAATCCTGTATTTGGGTAAGCATCATGTCCTAGTTTGGAACAGTCTCTATGGCTTTCGATATGCAACTAGTCCGATTGGTCCAAAAAAAGGGCACCTTAGTAAGACTACCTAATATACCTCTCACACCTAATACCGAGAAGTGAAAGCAGGATCAAATGGTACAACGGTAGTCCAGATCCAAGGGTTGTGTTCCCATTATGGTAGAGCCCACGATCGATCAACCTTTTGGTAAGCTTTTTTCAAGCAAGCCTCCGGCAAACCATCCAGGAATAGCAGATGGCAAACACAGTGACTTAGGCGCACCAATGCAAATGCAAATCAAAAGAAACATATAAGTGTAGATAAAATGTCATATCATGAGTTCAAGTCAAGTTCTCTAAATCCCCAGCAGAGTCGCCAGAAACTGTTGCTCGACTTTTTCGCGTCCGCTTTCGAAAGTTTAAAAGAAAGCCCTACAGTTCGGACTCCTGCGATTCTGAATCTAATCTCACAAGTGCAATGTGAAATTGACAAACACCAAAGAGTCCAAATCTAACAAATCGTTTTGGAAAATCGATTTTGAATAAAAAAAATGCCAAAATTGGACTGTTTTGCCAAATACAAAGTCGCCACCTAAATATTTTATTTTGGAAAAATTTAGGAAACCTAAGATTCGTGCCAAAGGCCACGTGTCCGTCATCACCAAATTTCCCTTGGCTCGGGAACTTACGTACGAGAGGGGAAGGTCATGAATTGAGCACCCCCGCTCGCCCGATCAAAGATCGGCCTCTACTAATCATGATATGATTTTTATCAACATTATATGCTCTTGTTTTGATTATTAGACTAGCATTACTATGTGATGCGTACAAGCAAGTATAGACTAGTTTGCTCAAATTGGAACAATTCAATTTCATGTTTGTTTGTGAAAAGGGTTTGAATTTGCCACCTCAAGTGGGCTTAAAGGCGATGAATTTGCCACTAGACATAGTAGGCTTAAACATATATTCGTTAAATCATTCCAATTCAAGCAACAAACCTTCATCCACAGGCATTCAAATAGTTTAGCAAGTAAGCATTTAGCCTCATAGCAAGCATGCTAATCATGGCAATCACTCACACTCATGCAAGTATGCTAAATCACTAAAAAACTCACCCAGTACTCCAAGCTAAAATAAAACAAAAGAATTAGAAAAATATGCATGATTCCTAACTTTACAAGATGTCTAATGTAACACATGCAATATGCAATTAATAGGCTTGGCTACTAATATGGCATATGATTCAATTAAATGACATGTTGTTAAACACGTATTCAACGAAGTATTGAAATGACAATGCAGTTAGAATGATGCGCCGAGCCTCGGTGCATGCATGACAAGATGAATGGATGCAAGCATAAGGTATGCTAATTGAAATATGTCCCTAAACTAACCATCAAAAGTGGGTAAATAAAAGGAAGAAAGATGTAGGGTTGGAAGACATACATATTATTACAACACGCTCTCACGAAGGAGAGTTCGAATGAATAAAGCTAACTAACTAATTAAGCTAAACTAAGCTAATTAAGTTAATTATTACAAATTTTGAAGAAACAGCTAAACTAATTAACTAATTATTACAGCACTTGAAAGAATAATTAACTAGCTATCTAAGCTAATTAATTAAAAGAAATAAACTAGGCTATGCTAATTAAATATTACAACATCAACTAATTAGCTACAACTAATTAGACTAATTAAATATTACAACTCAATTCATTCACAATTATAATAATAATACTAATGAAACAATCAATTGCATTTGATAAGAACATAATGGAAGATGGATGAAGGTTGCATGCGCATCACTTGAAAGCTACTCTGTCTGCCCAGGCCGCCTCTGTTTCACCTTCAGCCACTGCCTCTATTTCTGTAAAATTGCACAGCTGGCCACACACCAAGGGCTGGCCGTGCATTATTGATGGCTGGCCGGGCCTACAGAAGGCCGGCCGTGCATTGATTTGGTGCAAAACTCTGTTTCTGTGCTTTGAGGTGAAATAAGTGCAGATAGAACATTTTCAAGCTTTGTTTGTCTTTCCTTCCTTCTCTGTCATAGGAAAGCCACAAGAGAAGGTTGGGATTGACTCTAAAACCATCAATGGGCGATATGATCGCTTGATGATCTCGGATATCATTTTGGACCAAAAATCAATAAATGTGATGCAAATGGACCACCCCTCCCTTTTTGTCGTGGAATGAACTTAAAAAAGGAAGTTGAGATGTTTCAAGGACATCAAAAACAACATGAATTGATGCTTGATGACCCTTGACACAAGAAACTTGGCATAACATCCGGCCAAGTTCAAGCTATTTAAGCCATTTTCTTTAGTTGTGTTGATTCAAGTTTTAAACCAATTGTTTTAGGCCTTGCCATTCATTAGTCCATTTGTCCAAATCTGATGTTAAAGTCCTCTAAACGAGAAGTGATGTCAAACAAGAGGTCCTTCCAAGATATGAGAAGGAGACTATACCGTTGACGATGAATCTCCGAAGAGATTAAGCCATTAAGTGTAGGTCTCCTTTACATGCATTGAACAACCTCAATTGGTTGAAACCATTCTCAAGAATGAAAGGTATGGAATGATTGACTGATCAGCAAACTTAAGCTCCAAACATGGAAAATGAGCAAAGAGAGCATAATAAACAAGAAGTATGCCAACTTAATGAGACCACAAGTGCATTACACAAGGCATGAACCAATTGAAAAGGCCTAGACAACCTCAAAATAGCCCTAAATACATGAAAATCAGAGGTAAAATATGCATGAAAAGGGGTTGAAAAGCTAGACAATAAAGATAAGAATTAAGACTAGTAAACAAGGATAAGGAGGGGTGGCTAACCCCTCCATTTTTGAAGCTTCAAAACATGGTTTTTAGCTTTTTCAAACCTCTGAAAATCAGTGTAAATACCAAAGAAAAAGAGTGAAAAGGAGAAGGTTTGAGTTATGAATAAAGGTGTAGAAAGAGCAAGCTCTCTCCAACCTTTTGGTAACTCTTCAAACCTAACTCCAACACTTCAAACAAACTCAAAACCAACCAAAATAGCAAGAATAATGAAGTAAAAGACAGAAATGAAGGCAAGAGAAGAGAAAACAAGCTTATATCTTTCAAGAAGTAAGCTTGTTCTTGGAGTTTCAAACTTAGTTTCAATGCACTCTCAAGCTTGAATTACACTTCCTCAAGATCAACCAAGGCTTTAGGATGGTAAGACAAGGTTGTATATGATGTATATAGGTGGTGTAAGCAAGCTAGGTTGGCTCAAAGATAACTCGCAATGGAAGAAAGAGGAGTAAAGGGCTCTTAAGGTGTGTATATCTCTAGAATTTTGTTAAACCCTTAAAACAATCCCAGAGCTTCGGTTTTATAGAATTTGAGCTCAAAAGGTGATAAATATCTTCAAAAATAGACATCTGGCGGCCTCCCGCCCAGAACAGTGTTTGTCGCCATCGAAGGTCGGCCGACCATTCATAGCCATGGCCGGGCCTTGATGGCCTCCCCTATTTTTTTGGTTCAAACTCAGCTCAAGGTGAGAAATGGTCCAAAAATGAAACCTAAGGGTTCAAACAAGGTAAATGTTGAAGACGTGAGGTTATTTCGGAAGTTCGACTGATTCCGAATCGCTATGAATTCATAATTCAACTTTCATCATTGAGTGCATTGAACCAAGCGTCTGAGTCTTGCGTGCGGTCAAAAATGGGGTGTCTACAATAGCAACTTGAGTTTAGTGTTGCATGATATACTGTCCTTTGTCTCTATTCTCTTCTTGCTTTATTTTTTTCTTTTTCTTTTTATAAAAAAAAAAAAAAAACATGTTTTGATAGTATTTTCTTTTCCTTTGTCGTGTTTTTGTTAGGTAAGGTAGGAAGACTCAGACTTTAGTCTTTTATTAAGGTAATGCGACCTACGCAGCTGGGGTATCATTTTTTTGTTTATTATTAGATTTTTTTTGTTAGTGTTTTTCTTTTTTACATTGGAAACTTAGTCCAAGTGTTTGTTAACTAGATTATTATTCAACAAATCTATTCATGTCCGCATGTGGTGCAATTGATGAATGTATTATACAACCTAGATGTCTTAGGATATTTTCAATTCCCACATTAAGTATATATGTCAACTGATGAATGTACTGTAACCTTTAAGATTTTTGTTTGTTTGTTTTTTCCCTAATCAAAGATATTTGAAGTTTATTTTCTTGTCTTTCTTCACAAGGAATTCTGATTGAAACCTGATGGATTAGTTACATGTGGTTTAAGATTGCTGAGAATCCTCTCAATTCTATTTCTCATGAACCATGTTAACCTTGTCGTGGCGATATATTCCCACTCTATTTTAGTTGTGCGTGTCCTTTTATCATATGTCAAAAAGAAAAATCATTCTTGTTCCAATTTTAATTATGAATTTGTTTTTTTTTATTATTATAAATAATTTCTAGTAGTTGCCATATATATTGAGGGCTATGACATTTTGATTCCTTTTCTATTATGTGGTTGTTGAATTTTGAGTTTTTACCTGCATCTCCCAAGTGTATACATGGCGGATGTGTTAGTGTTAATGGGTTAGATGATAATTATTTCAGGGTTTGAGCTTTAAGAAATTAGAGGAATGAGTGAGTGAGTGTGTGTGTGTGCGTGTGTGTTTTCAGAAGAAAAAAAAAAAAAAAAAAAAAAAAAAAAAAAAAAAAAAAAGGCAGCTTTGCTGGTAAGAGGAATATAATGAACAAAGTGCTTCAAGGTTAGTATGTGAGTATGTTCAAATATGTATCAAAATTGGTTCTTTATACACTTTCTTTCTTAGGATTGATGTGAAAATGTTCTGTTCATCTTCAATTTATTCATATGGATTAACATCATATAAAATTTTGAATTTGTTAGAAAGAAACTTGAATTTTGTTTGCAGATTTATAAGTTTTCTTGTATTGAGAAATTAGATTTGATTGAATGGCTAAATGACATAGAAAGGAGTTTTTTTTCTTGGTCTTAAATGTGTGGATTTACTCTATTTTGAAAATTACTATATTTAAGTGAGAACATATGATTTTGGGTTTAGCCATGTATTAAAATTTGTAAATAATATGAACAAGTATGGAAATAGTGAAACAAATTTGGAGATTGAATTGATTTGCAGTTGTATCCTATACATTATCTTACTGAAACTAAAAAGTTAGGTCATAGATGTTTCAAAATTTACTTACAAAGCAAATTTTTTTTTTTTTTGAACAGCAACAAAACAATATTATTGAACTAAAAGGTGAAAACAAGGGGAGGACAAGATGCCCTTGTACAAAGTTGAGAGATCTACGCAAAAACCTAAGAAGCGTCAACTAAAACATAAAATAAACCACCTAAGAATAACAAACAACAGCCCAATCCCTAGTAATCGAAAAAAGGGGTATGTCCTTGAAAGTGGGAGACATACAGGCCCAAACTAATGTGAGATGCCTCACCTTATCCAACAAAGCATCAACTTCAGATTCCTTTTCATTAAAAATTCTATCATTTTTTTCCAACCACATGGTCCAATAGATAGCAAAGATAATGCAAGACCACAATGTTTCGACCTCCTTATTGCTTCCAAATCTGCCATAGGAAACTAGTAGGAAAGCACATTTTCTTTATTTATTTATGTTAATTTCAAATTGAGGCTGTATATACTCTGGAAAGATTGACGGGTTCATGTGGACCATAGGAAATCCTATAGGAATTTGCATTTGGGCTTTTAGAAAAGGTAATAGGCAATGATTTAATGAATGGTATGGGCACATTGAGCTAAACTGTCGAAAGAGTTTGTGTAGTTGGCCCCCAAGTAGTTACTTTTTTGGTTGGTGCAATGTTTGTCTAGTCACTTGCATGTAGAAATTTGTAGGACACATGTGATATAAATCTGTGAGTGCATTTTGTTGTATAACAATACTGCTATTTTCATTTGATTATTTGAACTTGTCTTTTTAAACTATTAGCCTTGTTCTACATTTTATAGTGTTTATCATGCTGGTTGATTTTTATATCAAAGTATAGGCATAGTTTAAGACCATACCTACTACTTCTGGGAAGAAGATAAACAAGAGTATTTTGGTTGGTCTCTATTATCAGTTGGGTTTTTTTTCATATGAAGAGCATCTTTCCTTTATGACTGTTACCTACCTTTCAATTTGTTTGTTGAATTGTGTAGATTAAATTGCTATTGGAACTAAGCTATGCAATTTTTTAAATGGCAATGATTATGTTTCAAATTTTGATTTGTTTGCAGATCCCTTTCTAGAGACCTGTCGAATATCTAGATTGTCAGGGAATCGCAGGATGGTGAATCATGCCTCCAGTGGTTTATTATTATCTGGGGTTGCTGTCAATTTGATAATTTCTTTTTATTTTTTTATTTTTTATTTTTTTCATGTTGTTGGTGCAGATCAAAAGGATAGTGTTTCTGAAGGGAAAAAAAATCTGGTTATGAATGTTGTAGCCGGTTTAGCAAAATTGTTAAAATGTTGCAAAACGATATTGCAAAACTTGGGTTCAGTCTAAGTTATCATTTTGTAATTGTGCAATGTAGATGATTGAGTGAGTTCATTTGATCTAAAGCATTATGCACAATGTTCTCTAAATAATCTTTCTTTATTAGCTTTGGTTGGTTCATTAATTTAAAGGATGATCGACAGGAGGAACTCATTCCCAAAGAAATTTTTTTCGCAGCAGTAGGAAATAAGAGAACTTTAAATACAATGATAGAAGCTAAAGATATTTTACTCGCCAACAAAACCGTGATCCTCACCATTAGAGGAGTGATTTTGTGAACAGAAGCCAATTTTTTGGCAAGCCATTTGGCAAAACCATTGGAATTGCTCTGATTGAAGTTATGCAGGTTTGGCTAGGTGGCCAATCCAAAAGTAATACCCCTTAGGTATCAAAAACAAAATGCATGAAGTTCTGAACCAAAAAAAGAAAAAAAAAATGAAAAAGAAAAAAGATATAGGGCTAATTTATAAAATAAAAAAACAAAATAAAAAAACAAACTAGCTAATAATGACATTTCCCAATATAAAGATTGTTTGGTACAATTTATTATTCTTTAAAAAAGTTGGCTACCATAGCCAATGTCAACACAAAAAAGTTGGCTACCGTAGCCAATGTCAAACGAAGCTTTAATATTTTAGAATTAATTAGACAACAAATTAATTAAAAATTGCTAGTGTTTGCATAAATTATCCAATAGATCAAGAATACCACGTGTTCATGTGCCTGACTAATAAAATCATTTACTTTTAGTTTGGATTTTTGAGGGCCCAAAATTAAAAAATCATTGGTAATGGTGGTAATGATTATGGAGGTGAATGATTGTATTAGTAGAAGTGGTGGTGGAGAGGTGGTGACAATGATAATAGAAACTGTGATGCTGGTAGTGAAATGATGGTATGTTTTATGGTGACGATGACAATAATAATGAAGATGGTGGTAATATCAATGGTGGCTTGATAATGGTGGTGGTGGTGGTGATGGTGGTGACAGTGACAGTGACGGTGATAATGGTAGCAACAATATTGGTGATAATTGTAGCGATTGTGAGGTTATAATGGTATATGTTGATGCTTGTGTATAAATATTTATAAATTTAATTAGCATTAAATAATTATGTAATTTTATGTGAGAAATTCGTCATAATTTAAATGACTTTTATCTTACAAACTTAAAATTTAATGAAACAAATGGATTGAATAAAGGGTACCCCGCCTCTTACACCAACACCACCGATTTCACCACCACCATCACCACTGTTACAATAGTTGTCATGCCTTATCACCACTTGAACTCCACTACTACCACTACTTTACCACCACCAGTCACTCCCTACACCACCACCGCCATTGCTACTACCCTACCACTACATCCACCTTCACCCTACCGCCATGGCGACTAAAGTTCTTCGTCACCTTGTTGGTCGCCAAAGGCTTGTCGGCAATAGTCAATGGCGACTAAATTGACGTTGGTCGCTAATTATCTTATTTTCAACTACTAAAACAAACTTAGTCGCCAAACATAACATTTGGCGACAAAATTATTTGTGGCATAAACTATGCATCAAGGACTACGACACAAATTTTTTAAAATAAAAATAATAATAAAAAAAAACTATAAATAGACTTGTAAGCCTCACTGGAACAAGTTTATTTTGATTTGTCATGTATCTTCTACCTTTAATTTTTTTGTAAGTAGTTTTAATTACAATTAAGTTATATTGGAGGGAAAAAAAAAAAAAAAAAAAACACCAATAATTCAATAATTTTAGAATGCATGAGGAGAAAATCAAAAGAATAAAATAACATAAAATCTTTGACCATTTAGTTGAAGTGTCTGCATGTCACGGAGTTATTGGTTGGTTCAGAAACAACATCATTGTGATTAGTAAAGGAGATAAGACTCACAATTTTATATTGAGTGATAAAAAAAAACATGAAAAAACATAGGGATTTGTGATTAGCCTAGAAATACCTCATGACCAATCAATAAATTTTTCTCCATCATGTCACATTTATAACTACAGCTGTCAACCAACAGTTGGAGTGCGACGCAGCACCTTGAGAGAGAGAGAGAGAGAGAGAGAGAGAGAGAGAGCGCTGCTGTTGGTGTGATTTTTCGGGCTTGCCATCCCCAAAAATTTATGTTAGAATTTTAATAACAGGGAACACACATACAATGCAGCACATTTCAAATATTTTGTTTTGCATTGGTGTAGCTTGAAAGGAAAGAAAGCAATATATTCCAACCAAAAACTGAAATAAAATCTCAATTAAAAATTCACAAAATTATTTCGCAATAGGCCTGTGGAAAAAATTTCATCCCAAGCGAATATCCTTGTGCACATCTCTATGCACTGTTTGTAGGATCCAATTAATCATAGGTTCGATTCAACATTTGCATAGGCTTAATGAACATCCTTCCTCAAATCATAAAACATCAAATATATAAACAAAACAAAAAAAGAAGAAAAGAAAATAACCCTACAACATTGCTTGTAAAGATTTTCTCATAGTGCAGAAAATTTGAATTATGAAATTGGATATGAACATGTTAAATTAATTAAAATCCCCAAGTAGACATCTGGGTGCTAAACATTTTTTTTTTTACCAGCAAATAGATGTTAAGTTGATGGGATCTTTGAGATCTCTACCGATTGCTTATGTAGTGCTTGGGGTTTTGAGAAAAAAGGACAGTGGTTGGCACCTCTAAGACGAAAAACCTATTTGAGTGGGCTTTTGTTTATCATGCTTTCCTGTAGTGTGATAGATATAGCATTATCTTCGGTGTTTCTATATAAAACCACCTAACAAGAAAGAGAGAGTTTCTCCAAAACTGGTGCAAAAGGGATTGGCGTAATTGACACAGATGCTAGGGCAACATCCTGGACCACAAGCAGCAAAATGGAATTTAGCAAAGATTAAAACATGCTCACATGCACAAACATGATCAACCAGAAAGCTAATCATGTATCAAACATTAAGTAGACATTAGCACTTCTGTTGCAAGCAAATCATATGTAAAAAAGAAACTATAAGCAAGTTAATACATACCTTGGCAGGACTCTGGTTGAATAACAAGTCCCTTAATAGTGACTTGTCAAGATTGATTGCAGTTGGAGGCTGAGTGTTTCCATTTGCATACAAGAATATCTGAGCCTGACGCATCATATCATTTGAATTTGCCTGCAATAATTATAAAATGTCACTCATTGCAAATTGACCCAAACATGTAAATTCCCAAGTCATTTAGCATAACATTCCAAATATATATAAACCTGAATAAATTTGAAAACCTTGTTCTCATATGTAATAAGACAAATCAATTTTGCCATCATGTGAAGCTTACACTCAAAACATGCATTTAATTGAGGTTCACCCCTTTCGTCAAACACACGTGAGGAATATAATCAATGCCTTAAGGCTAGACCGCTAGAGTTATTTCCAATAGCCCAAGACATCACTGAAATTCAAAATCTCATCCAGGATCATTTTCAAAGCTTTGTGAGATTTGCACATTGAGGCTAAAAGGATATGCCACAAGGTATAGTGTCAAAGATTTAAATCAACTTAGTTTGATGCCCTCTGCATATGTACACATATTTTATGCAAGGGCAGGCACATTTTGAGTATTGTGGCTGAATACAAGCAAGATGCGAAGGTAAATTATGCACAAAATCTATGTTGATCTTACATTCCCTTTGCAGTAAAAGCTTTTCCACTCTATAAAACAATAGCACAAAAATAAGTTACTACAAGCAATTAATAAGATGATAAGTGTCATGAGTACCTCTATTAAGGATGGGGCAACAGAACCAGCTGACGGTATACCCCTTTGTTGAATAGATTCAGCAATATTTACAGCAGAATTCTCAAGCCTGAAAAACACAAGAGACAAAAATCATTTAATTAGCAGAAAAAAAATTTAGCACCTTTCCGGGCAAGAAATAAGTGACTGTGACCCCATCAACCATAGTCTACCACAATAATTGGTCAATAGGCATCTACAAGTTTGCACACATAACATTCATATGTTCAGTATTTTTTAAATTTTCTGGATTTTGGAAGTTTCTTTGAATGTTAATTGAAAATTAAAGGATTCCTACTGCCTCAACTACAACATTAAAAGTTCTACCACTTCAAAAACAAGTTGTAGCAATAACAGTGAAAGAGTAGCCACTCACTACTCTTTGTCAAATGCAACCCATAACCGTCATATACAATATTTCAGATAGCAACCCCAAGAAACAATTACCAAACAAATTTAGTCATAGGATCCAAGAGAATAAAGAGTAGTAGAAAAAGAGATAGGTTTCGTAATCGGAGGTAGAACTAGTGCCCTATTTTAATTTTTAACTCACAAAAAGAATGAGATAGAAATCTGAGGACAGGCAAAAAAAAAAAAAGAAAAAGAAAAAAAAAAGTAAAGCCTAAATCAGTACACAGTCCATCCTCCCAAAATCATAGATTGATGAGACCAACACAAGTTTAGGAAGAAAGAATTTAAAGGACGAATGACCTCTGTAAACAAATATGGAGGGTTTGAATAAGGAAATTATGCACCTCTGAAATCCAAGAAAAGACAAACCCAAGATACACTTTATTTAAATTCTCATATTTGTGACATGCCTGGCCAAGGATTGTATCTTCACTAGCCTTCTCTAATTTATCCAAAGCAGCCTTACGCCGTTTATCATTCTCATCTTTACTTTCTCCTTGAATTGCAGATCCTTCCATATCATCCTCTTTCGAAGCTTCTGAGTCCTCCTCAACCACATTCTGCATATCCGTAATGCTTTTTGCTGTAGTCTTAGCAGCCTCAACAGCCTGCAACATGAAACCATAACTTAACAAGGTTGCAAATAATCTACCAAGGACATCATGCAGCATAGCATTGAATGTTAGGAAAATAACACATGGACATTCGAGAACCATGTTTATGTATTGTCTCCCTCATTTTAGATTGAAAAGCAAAATTGTCTATTTTGTAAAAACCAGCAAATGAAAAATGAAAAATGAAAAAACCAAATCATCTCAAGTATTCATAAGATATTCATAAAGCCTAATACACATGATTTTAATTCTAAGCTTGTTTTCATTGTGGCATGCTTTGTGACCAGCCTTAGCAATTTTGACTACAACAAACAATTCCTGAAATTCTTGAGAATGGATACTTCTCGCACGATTATGAGGCGAATCTTGAGTAAAGTGCCAAGCGTGAGGAAGCATGTGAAGGCAAAGGGCTTGGACAATGTGTTGTATGAATCAGTAGAGTGAGCACTACAGAAAGATAAGAATTTCAAGAGAAAGGTAACTGTCATTCAAGACTTGCATGAAATGATAGGCAAGGTTCTCCATTTCTACAAAGGAGATTTTCTTGATGAATTGTCTGGGCTTGTTGACTTTACTGCATTTCTTCACCTCAGCCCTAGACAGAAGCGTGAAGTTGAGGAATTGAAGAACTTAGTTAGGAAGTTCATAATCAGCTCGGATTGAAGCGCACTTTATGTACACCCACAATTGAGATCTTTTCTAAAGAGTTCACCTAGAGACACGTCAACCAGAGAGAGAGGGGCTTGATGACGCGGATGGACCAGGTCTTAGAGAAGTTGGATATTAGAGAAGGAGGGAAGGCAAAGTTCTTCCTTAATCTGTTAGGCTTGTGCGAATTAGGTGGTGAGAAGCTATTGGTTTTCAGCCATTATCTCCAACCACTTAAGTTCTTGGAAAGGCTAGCCATGGAAGTGAAGGGTTGGACTCTGGGAAAAGAAATGTTTCTAATCACCAGTGATTCCAGTTCTGAGATTAGAGAGTGGTCCATGGATTGTTTTAACACTTCCCCATATGCTCGAGTCTTCTTTGGATCAGTAAAAGCGTATGGGGAAGGAATATCTCTTTACACAAATTGAAAATCATCATCATTTCAACTATTTGAATTGTCTTTTTTACGCAAATTGATTCATCATCATTTCAACTATTTGAATTGGGTTTCCTATGTTTTAAGTTCAATTCCGTCAACTATGCATGAACTTTAGCACTTAAAGAAACATTTGTTTCTAAACATAAGTTCTGGAAATATAAAGACACTGATTACTACAAAATTTAAAATAGAATTTAATCTTTGGTAGTTGAAAGACATTGAATGACTTGGTGTGTTTTGTGGTTCCGTGAGAGCAAATAACCCAAGTTACTATTGCGAGTCACAAGCATCAATGAAAAAAAATTAAAAATAAAAACAAGAGAGAAAATAATTTCCAAAAACTAAAGCCAAATAAAAGGATCACACATCCTAGCAAACATAGTATATACCTAGCAAACATAAGACATGACAAAGGAACCGTGTACATAATAATGACCACCTATTACATCCATTAATTAGTTTCAAATAGTATAGCCTTTTTAATCTTGACTAATTATTTTAGTAGACCATGACTCAATCAACTGAGCTAAATTTAAACTCTTCTTATCAACACAAATATTCACAAAAGGCATTAAGCTGCCTCAGCACATAAACAATCAAAATTTTCCTTTATAAAACCATAACGATAATGATAACAGTAACAAACTTCAATAGCACTTATAAAATATCATCCAACACATCCAAGTAGTGGACCTCCCAAGCCTATAGAGAGCAACTAGGGCAACATAGATTCAACCACAAAACATTAAAATAACACAAAAACAACTCCATCAAGGCTTAAATGAATTTCAAAATCACATAATCACATAAATTACAACTGGTAAAAGGAAATTAAATGATGAATGACCTATGTAAACTAATATGGAGGGTTTGAATAAGGAAATTATGCACCTCTGAAATCCAAGAGAAGACAAACCCAAGATACAATAACAGGTCCCACTACAAAGACAAAGTTGTTCAGCTAATAACAGAGTAGTTTTGGGAGGATAGAACACATACATTGAATGCAATTCAAATTTTAGCGGTCATTTGAACACTTTGTGAAAGAAGTTTAAACCCAAAAAAGTAGCATGGTGTAGAAATGTATAATATTAAGGCGCAAGGAATGAGAAAGTCATCAAGAGGTACGAACTATAAAATAATTAGAGAAAAATACCTCAATGCCCTTGCAACACTAACCCAACTACCCTTACTAGTAGGCAAGAGACTAAGACAAACTCGATCAGCCACTCCCTGTAATTCCACAAACATATGAATCTCAAAGAAACAAATAAATAAATAAATAAATAAATACCAAGCAGTGATAACTTCAATAATTACAACATTATGTATGCCTTCAAAAAGTTCAACAATGGATACATAAAACCAAACCTAGAAACCACCATTACAAACTGCCTCATCAAACATAGCAAATAATTGTCCGATCCATACCAAATAGCTCTAAAAAAAATTTACAAGATAACATTAAAATGAGTAATTTTCTTAAACGAAGCATTTTAGTCTTTTCAGTTTGTTTTGTTTTGTGAAAAGACCTTATACAAGTCCACAAGTATAGAGATAAGTGAGTACACATATAAGTTTGAAGCCCTTACTCATCTGTTCAAAGTGCCAATTTCAGATTAAACCAAAAGCAAAAATCACAATTTCTCTATAAATTATTGAAAATCGATAGAGAGAGAGAAAGACCTAGACAGAAAGAAAGAAAAACTTGTGATTTGTGGCCGAGATCGACAGAGAGGGAGAAAGACCAAGAGAGAGAGAAACCTGTGATTTGCGGTCGAGATCGACAGAAAGTGTCACGACCCAAACTCGCCCCTATAGGTTTAGCATCGTAACTGGACAGTAATCCTGGGATTACCGAAGGCCTCTGAGACAAATTAACATAATATTAGGGGCTAGTAGAAACAAATAACAATATACAACGTCCATTGAGCTGTGCAAACTTATATGAAACAGAAAAATGTTAAACTTTTTATATACATATATACACATTATCTTTAAGTCATCATATATATATAGATTTAGACAAAAAGAGGTTTAGCCCTATTTACAAAATACACAAGACTTGCTCAACCAAACACGAAAACAAAACTTAAACTTTAAATCACATAGCGATAATCACTTGACATATCCGAAACCTCCACGGGAGGCACATAGGTTGGCTGACAAAAATAGATTCTAGGCAGATGCCTCTAAGCCTGGTCACGCGCCTGATCACCTATATACATAAATAAGACAATGAGCTAGAGCCCAGTGAATAACAACAGAGTAAAGGGTTTTAATGAATGAGTCCATACAGATTCAGAATTCATAATTCAGTTTTACATCAAATTCATAATTTGTCCAGATCATATACAGAAATCATAAGTCATGCGTAAGTATACGTGATACATCCATTAGCATTAGCAGAAACAGTTGACCCACAAAGGGACGACCATAAAGGCATACAGTTGACTCACGTGCACGGAGACGGTATACAGTTGGCTTATGAGACGTACAGTTGACCCATAAATGGGACGTAAGGATCCATAACAGTTGGCTCATGAGACATACAGTTGACCCATAATTGGGACGTAACAGAACAGATAACAGTTATCATTTGAAGCTAAGAATGTCACGAATACATTTCAGAAACATTGGACACCCATTCATTCATACAGAAAATATTATCTCAGAAAACAGATCATCTTATATCATTCAGAAAATACTTGTAATTGAATATAACTTTACAACGTTATTACTCACAGATAGCCGCAGAAGCAAATCAGACGGATTGGACATATCAGATAAATCAGGCAGACAATGGCGCGTGACCTACACAAACACATAACATATACACATTGAAATACAATATTACTCCCTAGATCAAACTTGACTTTCCTAGTCTTTTTCCGTCTAAACAGTCCGAAGTTCTACTATGCTTATTCTTTCTCATTCAAATAAACCGAGTTCTTATTTCACATATTCTTTCATTACTAAGCCCTTCTTTTCCAAATAGATTGATCTTTTACTTGGCTTCTTTAACAATTACCACTAGATCAATGATTCATTCTTCAACTAACTAATCTATGTTGCTTGGTAGCTTATTAATCTTTATTGAGTCATAAATCATGTCTAGAATGCCTTGAAAAGAGATGAGAATAAAAATGTGAATTAAATGCAATTTTTCAAAATATGCTGAAAATGCGTCTCCGCTCGAGCGCCACTTTGGTCGCTCGAGCGGACTGTAAAATTTGAAAAACTACTGGGAGCTCGATTTTCACGCTCGAGCGAGACTTTCCTCGCTCGAGCGGACAACGTAAATTCTGAAATTCCAAAATTGCAATTGAAGTTCAAATTTGGTATTCAAAGCCTCAAAACATGTACTTTTGGTACACAAAAATGGAGAACCATTGGATAATTTAGTAAACACTTTCAATTAGAAATCATTCATTCAAAATCATGCTCCAATTGTCCAAATTTAGTTTTAACTCATCTTCTTTACATCAACCCACAATTCTAAAATATAAATTAGACTTCCCAACCTCTTGAAATTCCATGATGTATGTAATACAAATAGATCTAATTTTATTATTAATAACAAAATCAACTTAACTATGAATTACACAAATCAATTTCTTAGAAATTCAACTTAACTCAATTGCTAACCAAAAACTTAATTTATAATCATGGGTGTTCTAAAATGTATCTAAATTGAATAAAATTCTTAAATTACATCACATGCAGGGATTAAATAAAAATCTAATTATAAAATCAAAACTTTAGGATAAATTCCAAATTTTCATAAACTTGAATTTCTTAAAACATTTCCTTTGTTACTTCAAAATATGAACTTGAATGGCTCAATTCCCTTAATAACTCATGTATCACAAGAAAATGCTACAAAATCAATTTAAAAACAATTAATTTTCCAAATTAATTTCCACAACTATGAGTCTACTTAATTTCTTACTTAAAACCTTATTTCTTACAAAATCCATGAGACTAATTTCATAGCTTTCTTAATTCATGATGCATGTAACTCATTTTATGTTTAAAGCCCAATTTCATCCTAATTCCATGAATTTAATCTCAAATCTCAAGTATTATAGGATGATTCTACAAAATCAAGCCAAAGATAATTAATTTCTAACTTAACTCTCATAAACTTGATTTTGGCTCCAATTCATCATTTTCTTATCAATTTCCTAGCAAACATTGAACATATGTAATTTAAATAAAACTAACTAATTTAATATATTCCAAAATTTGTTTAAATTAAACAAAATTCTTCAATTACATTACTTGCATGCATGGGTTAATAATCAAAATCAAAACTCCCATTTCATGAACTCATGGCTTCCAAGCATTTCTTCAAAATCAAATGTATAATAAACTTGCATGGCTCAAATCCTTCCAAAACTCATGGTATATGCAAATGTACATCTCATATATATATCAAGGTTTATATCAAAATTATTTATTTATTTATTTATTTTTATTTGCATGTACAACCCAACCTTAAATTATGATCATAGAGCTTCCAAAACATGTTTAAATTGAATAAAATAAAAATCCTCAAATTAGATTTACATGCATAGACTAAGAACCCAAAATCAAACTAATTCTTAATTTGATCTACAATTTCAAATTTAAGAGTCAATCCGTATATAGAATATTAGAAACCTAGAAAAACATTTGTCTACAAGGAATTTGGGGACTAATTGACTTAAACACACTTTTCATGAAATTTTTTTGAAACTCATTTTACCCCAAAACCTCTTCAACATTCATCTTAAATCATCTCAAAACTCATCTTAAATCAATTTATATCTACATTATTTAAACAATAGTAGAAAGAGGATGAGATTTCTTACCTTAGGATGATTTTTCCACAATTTTTGACTTAAATTTTGATGCCTCACAAAGCCCTCTTCTTCCTCTCTTCGTTCTCTTCCTCTTCTCTCTGAGCTTAACTTTGTTTTCTCTCTCTCAAGTTCCAGGCTTCTCTAGCAATTCCTCTCCTTTATTGACTTCATTCATCTCTTTTATTATTATTTATTATTAGACAGTGGAACACTTGTCTTTACCAGATTACCTCATGTGGTGATATGCACATGAATCATCAAACACTAGTCTAATCTCCTATCAACTAATTAATCATGCTTAAGTTTCAGTAATTGGGATTAATCGTAGATCATAATTGGTTTAACTAGACTCACTTTAATTTAATTAGTCTAATTTGACTTCCATTAAGGCCCAATTAATTATATTTAATCTTCACCATTCTGAATCTGATTTTTAATCAAACTCCCAAAAGGCTCCAAATATTAAATCAAATTTATTTTCATTATCAATTTCGATTTCTCAAATCATTTAGGCCTTCAATTCCTGATCAGACTCAAATTTCCATCAATAAATTACATATTCAAATTGGACACCTCATAATTAAATTTAATTCGTAATAATTACATTTCTCAATCTTCATAATTTAATTAACTTGATTAACTCCAATTAGGATCTAATTAATCGAATCTCAATTTCACTAAACTGAAACGAATATTTAATTAAACTCCCAAATGGGTCCATAATTAAGATTAAATTGATTCAACTTTTTAACTTCACTTCCTTAAGCCATTTGGACCCTTAATTTCTAATCCCAAAATAAATCTTTAATAGAATCATATACGAGTCAGGTCCCACAATTAAATTATAATACTCGGCAATTAAATTTCGAATCCTCTTAATTAATCAAGTACTAATCATTATATGTGATGGGGTCGTTACAGAAAGAGACCGAGATCGACAGAGAGGGAGAAAGACCAAGAGAGACCTGTGATTTGCGGCAGCCGAGATCGATAGAAAGAGACCGAGATCGACACAGAAAAACCTGTGATTTGCGGCCGAGATTGACAGAGAGAAACCGAGATCGACAGAAAACAAACCTGTGATTTGCAGCCGAGATCGACACAGAGGGAGAATGACCGAGAGAGAGAATCCTGTGATTTGCAGTAGCCAAGACCGACAAAGAAAAACCTATGATTTGCAGCTGAGATCGACAGAGAGGGAGAAAGACTGACGGAGAGGGACCTAAATTGAAAAACCTTAAACCCTAATTTTGAAATTGAAAAGCCTCAAATCAGAACTCAAGACCCTAATATCTGAAAATGTACCCGAAATTGGGTGGTGTGAGGAAGAGGTACGAGAGCTCCGGCTGAAGGGAGAGGTGAGATGGCTTCATCTGCTTTGTTCGTGGGTCTTCATCGACCGGACGGAGCAATGGCCATCGCAAGCATATCTGTCGCTCCGAATGACTACTCTTCCCTCCGTGTTCTCTTTATGTTCTCTTCTTCGTCTTCGCAGTTTCTCTCTCGAACGCATCTCTCTCTCTATCTCTAGCTAGTTTTTGCTCTTGTTTTTTTTTTTTTTTTTTTTTTGGAGAAGAAGTAGAAGCTTAGGCCAAATTTTAAGAGGGAATTTTAATGTAGGTAAAATTTTGGAGGGTTTGTTTCAAATATTGAGAAGAAATTTGAATTTGGAACAAAATTTTGTTGTAAAAACTGGTCTTAATTTATACATTTTTTTTTTAAAGTTTTATTATTTATGTTTGTAATTTGACCTTTATTAAAGTTTAATTAATATTCTAAATGCAAAAATAAATTTAGGGAATTTTGTGATTTTAATCCATAAATAAAAATTGTATTTAAAAATAATTACTATTATGTTGTTAATAATTTATTATTTAATTATTAATAGTTATTACAAATAGTAACAAATTTAATTAATATTAACATTAAAGTAATTTAACATTTTAAATTAATAATTTAATAAAATAATTATTTGAACTGTTACAGTTAATTAATAATTTTTTAGTCACTTACCAATAGTTCTGTTAACTAGACTTATTCACCTATAGGACTGATAAATTTATCAATAAGACTTAATGAGTAATAAGTCCAAAAAGTAAAACCTATTGGTAATTTATCTTAATTTTTTTTGTTTATTTAATAATTATAAAATAAAATTAAAACTTGGTAATATTAACATTAAAGAAATTTCATGTTAGTTGTGTGCCTAAACCAATTGCAAGAGCTACGGTGGTGATTTGCGGCGGTGGTGGTAGAGATGTGCGATGGTGGCGAGTGACGGTGGCGAGCAACGGTGGCCAGCGACGGTGGAGTGGTGAGTGTCAGTGGTGAGCAGGAGTCAGGTTTGGTGGTGACTATTCTGTGTGTGTGAGAGAAAACAGAGAAAAAAGCGTTTGTGTAAAACAGAGAACAGGGGCGTAGGCGGCAATAAAATTTTCAACCTTTAGCGACTAAACTATTATTTGTTGGCAAATATTAATCAATAACGACTAAACTTTGGTAGCCAAAAGTATAATTTGGCTACTAATTTTTTTTGTTGTTGGCAAAAATTGAACATACAACAACTAAATTTTTTTAGTCACCAAAAGTTTATATTTGCTGACAAAATTATTTGATAGGCAAAGAGTAACCCAAAAATAAGCTTGTTATTTGGCGACTAAACATCCTTTTGTTGACAAATAATTGTATACGGCGGCTAAAACAAGAATTAATAGCCTAAAATTTAGACTTACGCCAACAAAATTATTTTAGTCACCTATTCACATCATATTTAGCAGCTAAATATTTTTTCAGTTGCCAATAAATAATATGTCTCAACTAAAATAATATAGTAACTATACCTTGAACCAACGCTAACAAAAAAAAATTTTAGTTGCCAAAAATGTAACTTTTGGCGACTAAATTCCTTTTGGTCGCTAAATTTACTCGCCAAAAGTGTAATTTGTTGTAGTGACTTATACATTTTTCTGTTGTTAATTTTTTTTTAGAAAACTTACACATTTTGTGAAATACTTTCTTTGTAAAAATTTACACATTTTGTGAAAACTTACTCCTTTTTGTGAAATTACTTACATCTTTTATGAAAAAACTTACATCTTTTGTGAAATACTCTCTTTTATAAAATTTACACATTTTGTTAAAACTTACACACTTTTTGTGAAAACCTACATCATTTCTGAAAACTTACACCTTTTCATGAAATACTTTCTTTCATAAAATTTACACCTTTGTTAAAACTTACAACTTTTTTAAAAACTTACATCGTTTTGTGAAACTATTTACACATTTTCTGAAAAAACTTACACCTTTTGTGAAATACTTTCTTTCATAAAATTTATAATTTTTGTTAAAACTTACACATTTTGTAAAAACTTACACATTTTTGTAAAATTACTTACACCTTTTGTGAAAAAATTTACACATTTTGTGAAATATTTTCTTTCATAAAATTTACACATTTAGTTAAAACTTACACCTTTTGTGAAAAAGCTTATATCTTTTCTTAAAAGTTACACTTTTTGTGAAATACTTTCTTTTATAAAATTTACACATTTTGTGAAAACTTACACCTTTTGTGAAAAAACTTTTACGTTTTGTGAAATACTTTCTTTCATAAAATTTGCACCTTTTGTGAAATTACTTACACATTTTGTGAAAAAACTTATACCTTTTGTGAAAAGTTACACTTTTTGTGAAATACTTTCTTTCATAAAATTTATGTCTTTTATTAAAACTTACACCTTTTGTGAAATTACTTACACCTTTGGTGAAAAAACTTACACATTTTTTGAACAGTTACACCTTTTGTGAAATACTTTCTTTCATAAAATTTATACTTTTTGTAAAATTAGTTAAACCATTTATGAAAATACTTACACATCTTATGAAAATTTACACCTTTTGTGAAATAATTTATTTAATAAAATTTATACATTTTTTTAAAACCTACACATTTAGTGAAATTACTAACACCTTTTATGAAAAAATTTACACTTTTTGTGAAATACTTTCTTTCATAAAATTTATACATTTTGTTAAAACTTACACCTTTTGTGAAAAAAACGTACACCTTTTGTAAAATACTTTTTTTCATAAAATTTACACATTTTATTAAAACTTACACCTTTTGTAAAACTTATACTTTTTTGTGTAATTATTTACACATTTTGTGAAAAAACTTACCCCTTTTGTGAAAACTTACACCTTTTGTGAAATATTTTTTTTTATAAAATTTATACTTTTTGTTAGAACTTACACCTTCTGTGAAAACTTATACCTTTTGTGAAATTACTAACACCTTTTGTGAAAAACTTACACCTTTTCTGAAAAGTTACATTTTTTGTGAAATACTTTCTTTTATAAAATTTACACATTTTGTGAAATTACTTATACCTTTTGTGAAAAAAACTTACATCTTTTGTGAAAAAATTTACACCTTTTGTGAAATATTTTTTTCATAAATTTTATACCTTTTGTGAAATTACTTACAATTTTTGTGAAAAAACGTACACTTTTTGTGAGAAATTACACGTTTTGTGAAATACTTTCTTTCATAAAATTTACACATTTTGTTAAAATTTACACTTTTTATGAAAAAATTTACACATTTTCTAAAAAGTTATATATTTTGTGAAATACTTTCTTTCATAAAATTTATACGTTTTGTGAAATTACTTGCACCTTTTGTGAAATACTTTTTTTCCCATAAAATTTACACCTTTTGTGAAAAAATTTACGTATTTTGTGAAATACTTTTTTTTCATAAAATTTACACTTTTTGTTAAAACTTACAGCTTTTGTGAAAACTTGTACATTTTTGTGAAAATACATACTCCTTTTGTGAAAAAAACTTATACTTTTTGTGAAAAACTTACATATTTTCTAAAATACTTTTTTAAATAAAATTTACACATTTTGTGAAAAAACTTACACATTTTCTGAAAATTTACACCTTTTGTGAAATAATTTCTTTTATAAAATTTATGCCTTTTGTTAAAACTTACACATTTTGTGAAATTACTTACACATTTTGTGAAATACTTTTTTTTCATAAAATTTACACTTTTATTAAAACTTACACTTTTTGTGAAAACTTACACCTTTTGTGAAATATTTTTTTGATAAAATTTACACATTTTGTTAAAATGTGCACCTTTTGTGAAAACTTACACATTTTTTGTGATATTACTTACACCATTTGTGAAATTATTTACACTTTTTGTGAAATACTTTCATTGTGAAAATTTACACTTTTTGTTAGAACTTATACATTTTTGTGAAAAAACTTACATCTTTTGTTAAAACTTACACTTTTTTGTGAAAAAACTTATACCTTAAGTTTTTGCAAAATGTGTATGTTTTCTCACAAAAATGTGTAAGGTTTCACAAAAGGTGTAAGTTTTAACAAAAAGTGTAAATTTTCACAAAGAAAGTATTTCACAAAAGGTGTAAGTTTTTTCACACAAATGTGTAAATTTTCACAAAAGGTGTAAGTTTTAACAAAATGTGCAAATTTTCACAATGATAATATTTCAGAAAAGGCGTAATTTTTGACAAAAGGCGTAAATTTTTTCACAAAAATGTATAAGTTTTTACAAAAGGTGTAAGTTTTAAGAAAATGTGTAAGGTTTTAGAAAATGTGTAAGTTTTTTTACAAAATGTGTAATTTTTCACAAAAGGTATAAGTTTTAACAAAATGTGTAAATTTTCACAAAGAGATATTTCACAAAAGATACAAGTTTTCACAAAAAGTGTAAGTTTTTTCACAGAAGGTGTAAGTTTTCACAAAAGTTTTAAGTTTTTCACAAAAGGTGTAAGTTTTCACAAAAGTTGTAGTTTTTCACAAAATGTGTAAGTTTTTATGCCTTTTTGTGAAATTACTTACGTCTTTTCGTGAAACTTCCGCATTTTTCTGAAATTACTTATGTATTCTGCGAAAACTTATGTCTTTTTGTGAAATTACTTATGCCTTTTTGCGACAACTTACACCTTTAGTCATATAATATATTATTTTATTAATTTTACTTGTAAAGTGACCTGCTTAATTGGCCACCAATGTGTAAGTTTTAAAAAAATTTGGTATAACTCAAAACATAAAAGGTGTAAATGCCTTGCATATGGTATGCAAGGCACACCTAAGAAAGATTCTAACTTTAATATCATTATTAAACCAATTCATTAAATCAAAAATTTAAAACTAAAAACATTTCCTATATATATATATATATTTTATCCGAAAACATTTCCTATGTTAAATATATCAATTACACATTAAAAGCTTAATAAGCATCCATTACATGATAACCATCTAAAAATATCTGTCAACAACAAAAACAATCATGTAGTACATGATAACCATCTATAAATATCAACAAAAGCAACCACACAGTACATGATCATCATCCAAAACACATTTTAAAAATTAATTTGGTAAAAAAATAAAATATAAAAATGTAAAATATTTATCATTTTTATATAATTTTATCTTTGGTGGATAGAGATAATTTTTAAAAATTCCAAAATAACTTTTTGACATTTATTTTTGTCAAATTAGTTTATATTTTATCAAATTGATGACTTTCCCCTTGAAATTGAGCATTTTCCATTTGAAAAGGAAATAGTATCTTCAATTATCCTTATTTAGAACTAGATTCAAAATTCAGAATCAAATATATTACAATTGAAAGATCAGGAATCAAAATAATACAAATTCCATATTACAGGAATCGTTAGTGTTATTCACCTTTTATTTTTGTGCTGATGTCACTGTGGTGTAATTTCTCCAATAACTTTCCCTGGTAAACTTCATACTTTTTATTATATTTGCCAATTTCCCATCTCAAAGATGTTGAATTGAGAAATTCCCCATTAAAAGGTGCTGATAATAATAATAATAATAATAATAATAATAATAATAATAATAATAATAATAATAATAATAATAATAATAATAATAATTTTTTGCCATCAAAAGGTTATTTGACACAAATTATCTTTTGAATTTAATATACTTGAAATAACATCATCTCTCAACAAATTTCCATCTATAAAGCTAATGGAAATATGAATGGAGGGTTGTTAAAAGAAGATATTACTTCAAGTGTATTAAATTTAAGAGGCAATTTGTGACCATTAGTCTTTTAATATGTAATTTCTCTATTATCATTGAAGGGGCCAATTTACCACTAAATTAAAAATCAAAATTCAAAATTTTTGTTGCAATTCATTAAATCAATGTAATAATAAAAAAATTATGAATTGTTTTGAGAAGTGGCTTGTAAGCTGATTTTTTTTAACTTATTACGAAAAAAATATATAAAAAATAAAGAGATGATGTGACTCAAATAAGCCAATAAACTAACTTATAAACTGGTTCCCAAAAGAGGCCTACATAATAAAAAAGTTTGACAAAAAATGTGAGATTTTGTTAACGTATGTATTCTTAATGAACATATTAATAAGTTTGATTATATATTTTGTATAAAAATATATGAATTAAAATAAAAAAATTTAATTTTTTAAAAATATTCTCCAATGTCGCAATTAATAAAATTGAAAAGTATAATCATCACAACATTAATACTACATACCATAAAATTTACTCAAAAAAATATTGCTAATAATAAATCTACAATATATATATAGACACACATTGGAGGAAGATTCCCTTCGGTTCAAAATCTGAATTGGAGGGGGTTGTTTGGGCTCGTGGGGCCCATCACGAGGCATGTTTCGATAATTCAAACCGTTCATTTTGTTGAGTTCTTTGTGTATTTCATTCACACAAAAATTAGGTCGATTCGATAAGTGTACACTACACCAAAATTGGGTTTTTACGACTTCACATCAACCACATATAGTAAATGCAAGTTGTCGTTTCTCACTTTTATAACTTACTCTTTTTGCATGTCGTAAATAATTTTGTAACCACAACGTGTCTATTGTGTAGGTTGTGAATGCTACTAACGATAATTTTTTTATGACTTGCAATGTTAGCTGTAAATAATAAAACTGTTTATGACGTGCATATGGCATGCCGTTAAGCTGTTAAAAATATTCAACATTTCACAACACAAAAAGTCAGCTGTTAAAAATTGCACTTTTCACGACGCACAAAAAGCGAGCCGTTTAAAATATTGCACTTTCCATGACACACAATTGTTGTCATGAAAGGTATGACCAAAAAAAAAGTAGCGCCGAAATGAAAATTTCGAGCACCAAACACCAAAAAATTTAAAAAAAAAGAAAAAAAGAAAAGGAAAAGAAGAAACAATCAAAAGCCCTAACTCTTCAACCTCAATGTCAAAAAAATAAAAATAAAAAATAAAAAAAATACTCTGGCGCCAAACACCAAAAAATATATTAGAAAAAAAAAATCAAAATACACTCTTTAACTCTTTGAACATAGAAAACTGCAGAGGAGAAAAATTTGACTCCAAGAGAAAAAACAAAGAAAACAGGATAAAAGAAGAACAAAGAAAAACACACAGAGAGAGAGAGAGAGAGAGAGAGAGAGAGAGAGAAACTGGCTAGAAGAAGACAGAAGAGACGAACGCATGAGAGACTCGGCAAAAAATATCACTTCCACCCTCGAACCAGGTTTGGAGATTAAAACTAGGGTTTTGATATGGGAATTTCTATTGAAAAATTAAGATTTTGATCCAAGAACTCAAAAATTAGGGTTCTGTCACCCTTAAACCAGGTTTACAGATTCAAACTAGGGTTTTGATTTGTGAATTTCTATTGAAAAATTAGGATTTTGATTGAGGAACCTAAAAATTAAGATTTTGTCACTCTTAAAATTAGGTTTGAATTTCTATTGAAAAATTAAGTTTTTGATTGAGGAACTCAAAAATTAGGGTTTTGTCACCCTTAAACCAAGTTTGCAAATTCAAATTAGGGTTTTGATTTGTGAATTTCTATTGAAAAATTAGGATTTTGATTGAGGAACCCAAAAATGAAGATTTTATCACTCTTAAATCAGGTTTGAAGATTCAAAGTAGGGTTTTGATTTGGGGATTTCCATTGAAAAATAAGGATTTTGATTGAGGAACTAAAAAATTACGTTCTTCTTCTCTATTTTTTTTATCTTTCTTTGTGAAAATCCTAAGTGATTCGTGATTAGATCAAGATTAAAAATATTCCAAATCCTAATAATCCAAAACACACAATCTAAATCAACAAGCACTTACGAAAGTGATTTAAATTGTTTGTTTTTTGGAATAAACAATAAATCGACACAAACGATTTTTACGTGGAAAAACCACAATTGAAGAACCTTCAATTGTAAGAAAAAACCACGGGCGAAACACCACTAATCAATCCACTACTGAAGAAAGAAAGATTACAAAGATAATACACAAATTACCCAACTCAGTCAATTTGTCTTCGAATCTTCTGTAACTCTTTCACCACGCCTTCGTCTTGGAACTGATCAATTCTAAAGTTGAATCCACAATCTTCACTTGCCAAATTAACGACTACGTACAGAATCAAACGCCTTTTGAAACTCTACGTTTGAATCTTCAGAATCCACCGAAGATAACCCTCTCTTGAATTTAAAGTATCAAACTCCTTGATGTATGTATCTTAGATCATAAGTGAAAACTCTTCTCAAAACATCAAGGAAAACTCACAAAACCCTCAGACGAAAACTTCAAACAAAACCCTAGGACTCTTGAATAAGATCTAGCAAAAGTTAAATCCTAAAAACATCCTAAACAGATATAAATAGGCAACTGAGTCTGCGATCTCCGCTCGAGCGCCCAACAGCCCGCTCGAGCAGCTTCAGCAAAATATGCGTGTGACAAAACAGAGTTTCGCTCGAGCGCTTGATAACCCACTCGAGCGCGAAATTACACACTCCAGTATTTTTACAGACCTGACCAAATACTGAGAGACCTCATATTCCGCTCGAGCGCCAATGACCCCGCTCGAGCAGGAAAGACAAAAACACAGGAAAAAATTACAACTTTTGTAACATAAAGTTTGTACGCGGATTTGACAATAAAGGGACCTAACAATCTCCTCCTTTGTCAATTCCCGGACAAAACTTTTCTAAACAATGTTCCTTAAACACACGCACTAAACACTTTAATAAACACTAAACAACTTTGTAATCAAACAATCCTGCCATTCGAACAATCCATCTATCCAACATCCACTTGTGAAATAACAACCAACACACCAAAAAAAACAAAAACTGTGGAATGGCATAAGTAGAGATACAAAGATAAAATGATATCCATAATAATGAAAAAACAACCGGAATATCCAACAGATGTCCAACAAATAAAAGAGCCAACAGATGTCCAAACCAAAGTATCCACATATCCAAAATATCAGCAAGACATATATCCAAATATCCATAATATCAAAACAACAAAACATGTACCACCAATGTCCACCAATGTAATGTCCAATGTATCACCACCTCTCCCCCTTTTTGGCTGGGAATCAAGGAAGAAAACACAAAGATCAGGCATCAGGGGAAGGCTGAGGCTGCTGAAGCTGAAGTAAGGAAATGATATGCGCCAGCTGAGTAGTAGTTTGGAAGAATGTCTGCTTCAACTGACCAAGGCGACCATCAAAAGCATCAAAGCGGGCATCCAGAAAGTCCAACCGCCGGGTCATAGCCTCCTCAAAATGCTGAAGCTGATCATGAAGAGCTCGAGGTGGAATAGTATCCTCCTCACCACCAGCTGCGGCAGCATCAAAATCTGCCTCCTCAGCTAGTCCAGCTGCGGTACTTGTAGAAGGACCAGCCCTACCAGCCTGAGAAGACTCCCCCTTGACATGAGCTATACTCTGGGAAACAGTCTTTTTAGTGAATGGTCTGGAGGGGAAGGCAAACTCATCATCCTCAAACACCGGAACCTCAAGTGAAGACAAAAGACGTTTGATCATACAACCATAAGGAAGTCCTAACTGTTTATTCCCAGAAACACCTATCATCTTCTTAATAATCAGTGTGGCTAGATCAATAGACATGTGACGGGCGATACAAAACAAAACAAATCCTTGGTCTTGATTAATTTCGGAGGAGTGAGTGGTCACAAGGATGTTGGCACAAACAATAAGATTAAGTAGTCTAAACTCTGGAAGAAGTTCAAACTGTTTAATCAAGGCACCCGTAGGCCAAGTACGGGAAGCACCACATAACACCTCAGCCACATGATTAAAATCACAGGTAGGACGACCTGGAACTGGAAAAGGATAGTGTTCAGGAAACACTTGATCAAACTTAAGAAGCCTGCGAATGAGATCAGGTGTGACAGAAATGGATTTTGACTGAACCCAAGTAGTGAATGACGGCTCAATGTCACTAATTTGCTCAATATTGCAGTAAAATTCGCAAACCCAGTCGAGATTTTGACGCCCAGAAAAAGACAACACCAAGTCACCACCAAGGGGGTCAAACAATGGACAGATGTGAATGGACTCGAAAGTGTTAGGCTGGACATTCCGTTCTAGGTGAACAGTGCGAGCCTCAAAAGATTTATGGAACAATTTGGCTTGTTTAGCAGTCTGAAACCTATCAGGATTAAAAGCAGGATGAGACACTGTGGCCTTTCGTCGCTTATGGGCAGACATGATGAAGCGAGACACAACTAAAATCCAAAAAACAAACAAACCCAAAGAGCAAAACAATCACAACACAGAGAACATTAGTAACATTAGTAACAAGTGAGAGGGACAAGAATGAAATGCATAATGCATAAGCATGGAGGTCAAATATCAATGATAGAAAAACATGGAGAACTAATATCAATGAAATACAGAATGCATAAATATGCACAAAGGTAAGGGCAGAATATCAATGACCTAAAGATGACAAGAAATCAATGATATAAGAACCAAGAGGACTCCAATTTCAACAATACTCCATCTTTTAGTGAAAACAACTGCTCAAAATTGCATCACAAACAAAATTCCTAAAGCAGGTGGTACGTACAACCCTAGGTCGAATGGACATCACAAACTCCATAAACACAAACATGAAATGCATCATGAGAAAGATAGTACGACTCAGTGAAAGTGTGTGAGAGAAAGGGGAAAACAAAACGAAACACAAAACACCCAAAAACCCGAAATACAACCCCCATTGTAGCCGAAATTACAGAAAAAAACAGAAAAGAAGAGAGGGAAAAACTTACCAAAGGTGAAATTGGCAAGGAAGAGGAAGAAGGAAGACGAAATCCAACCCACAAAGACCACGATCCAAACCCTAGGGAGAGAGATTGGAAAAGAGAGAAAAACAATGACCTGAAGAGTCAGAGGAGGGAGTTTTATACAAAAAAGGTCCGCTCGAGCGTAAAGTTTAATGCTCGAGCGTGAGTCAAAACACGCAGAGACCCGCTCGAGCTCTAACAAGGACGCTCGAGTGCAAATTCACCCCTCTCAGAGCTGTAAAGCCAAGAGCAAACTACTGCAAGGCTCAAAAACACGCTCGAGCATGGGAATATCCGCTTGAGCGCGGGAAAAAACAATTTTATTTATTTATTTATTTATTTATTTTTAAAATAAAAACAAGATACTCAATATCTAGAAGAGAGACCTGGAACAAAAGTAGATGATCACATTTGGCCAAAAAAGAATACTAAGATGAAATAATCCGCAATTCATGAATTCTGTAAACTTGCAATGTTTAAAAAACAATGACACTGGAAATCATGAGCAAAGCAGATAAAATATAATCAGTGATCATAAACTACATGAGAATGTACAACTCAAAATCCAACATGAGAGCTCACAAAATAAAGTGTGTGTGTGCAATCCATGAGAGTCCATTGAGCTAGAGTTAATCCTCGTAGTGATCGGATGGCTAGACCTCAGGCAAGAGTAACTGAACATCACAGAGAAAAGTCAAACCACTAGGAATCACGGGGTATTTGTTGAGTAAATGCGGAGGCTCCCCCTCAATCAATGAGTCCTTTTATTTTTTTTTATTTTTATTATTATTATTATTATTTGGCTTTTTCTTTCTTGTGGGCACTCACTGGTGGCATTTACGCTGAAGAGTATGGAAACCAAACCAGAGAAGAATGAAATCATAAAGGATGGCCTGGTTGGTGCCTCTAAGGTAGCCTTTTCCTAATGCCTAGACTTCAAGGAACTGAGGGAGAAACCGTGGAAGTGAAAACAGATGGTAGATGGTTAAGAGACTCAACATCACCCATGATATACTAGTATCGGTCAATTCCACTGTAAAAGTACAAGAAACACTGTTAGTGGTCCATAGAGAACTTTGATCACTTGTGCGGAAACCCCTGCAACAATTTATCTCAAGGATGTGTACAGAATGAGATCATGAGGTTAATGAGCATGGGCATTCAAAATGAGCTATGAACAATGAACAATGAGATATTGTAAGCAGCATGAGTAGTGTACATAAAAAAGTTGGATGCAAGAAAAACATATATCAATGATAATGAGATTATGGCATCCAAGCACATATAAGGCAAAACACTTACACCTACTCAAGGAACAAGTAACACTCTAGTGATCGAGCATGACACCCAAGGTCTTTCTAAGGAACTCAAACCGAAGAAGATCAAGGGGTTTTGTAAAACTATCAGCTTTTTGATGCTCAGTGGGTATATGTTCAAGAACAACAAGGCCCTCTTCCACTAACTCTCGAATAAAATAATGATGAATGTCAATATGTTTGGTGCGAGAGTGTTGGACAGGATTTTTTGAAATGTTTATGGCACTTGTGTTATCACAAAAAAGAGTGAGAGTGTTTTGTTCTATCCCATAATCATGAAGCATTTGTTTCATCCACAACATTTGTGCACAACAACTCCCTGCAGCAATGTACTCAGCCTCAGCAGTCGAAAGAGAGATGGCATTTTGCTTTTTACTATGCCAGGAAACCAGATTATTCCCAAGGTAAAAACACCCCCTGGATGTACTTTTCCTATCATCAGCACACCCTGCCCAGTCGACATCAGAAAAACCAGTAATTTCCGCTGTAGTATCAGTGGAAAAGCAAACCCCATACCCCAAGGTCCCATTAACATATTTGATGATGCGTTTGACCGCAATAAGGTGAGACTCTTTAGGACTGGCTTGGTAACGGGCACAAACACCGACACTAAAAGAAATATCAAGACGACTAGCTGTCAGATACAAAAGACTCCCTATCATACTCTTGTAAAGGGTAGGATCAACATCAATACCAGAGGAATCTTTGGAGAGGTGAAGACTGGTGCTCATGGGAGTGCGTGCATGTTTGGCAGACTCAAGACCAAACTTTGACACAAGATTTTTAGCATACGTAGACTGAGAAACAAACATACCCGAAGAAGACTGTTTAATTTGAAGACCCAAGAAATAAGACAACTCTCCCATCATGCTCATCTCAAACTCATGTGTCATGCAATCCGAAAAGTATTTCACAAGATGATCAGCAGTGGAACCAAACACAATATCATCAACATATATCTGAGCAACAAGAATATGAGACTTAGTATGTTTCACAAATACAGTCTTATCAACACTACCCCTTTGAAAGTCATTATCAAGAAGAAAGGTAGTAAGTTTATCATAACAAGCCCGAGGGGCTTGTTTCAACCCATACAAAGCCTTGTCTAACTTGTAGACATGATTAGGACATTTAGGGTCCTCAAACCCTTTTTGTTGCTCAACATATGCCTCTTCTTTCAAGTACCCATTCAGAAAGGCACTTTTCACATCTGTAGACGTCCCCGAACGTCCCGGGAGGGAAATCCCATTTTGTTCATTGGGCTTACTACAGTTCAGGACTCAATGTCACGGTCCTGTATCTAATCTCGCAAAGTGCAATGCAAGACCGATGAATCATCAAAGAGTCCAAATCCGGCAAATCGTTTTTGAAAACAGATTTTTTTTAAAGAAGTACCAAACATGGACTGCTTTGCCAGAAACAGAGTCGCCACCTAAATATTTTATTTTGGGGAATTTAGGAAACCCTGACTCTTTTGTCTAAGGCCACGTGTCCGTCATCACCAAAGTTGCCTCGGCTCGGGAACTTGGGTATGATTGGGGAAGGTCACTTCGTGAGCACCCCCGCTCGCCCGATCAAAGATCGGCCTCTACTAACCATGATATCAAGTTTTGAAAACATTATGTGCTCTTATTCCGGTTATTAGCCTAGATTTGCTACGTGATGCGCACAGTATACAAATATAGACCAGATCGCCTGAATTGGAACAAAAAATCTCATGTTTGTTTTTGAAAGCGGTTTGCTACTCGCAAGTAGGCTAAAATGTGGATTTGCCACCCTTAGGTGGGCTTAGAAAGCATGATTTTGCCACTCTCAAGTGGGCTTAAAACTCGCAGTCGATGAATTGTTCCAATCCAAATAACCCAACCTTCACCCACAGGCATTCAGGCAGTTATATCATATAAGCACATAGCCTCATGGTAAGCATGCTATCATGGCAGTCACTCACACGCATGCAAGGATGCTAAAGCATAAACACTTACCGAGTACTCCGAGCCAAAACAGAAACTAGTTAGTAATCAATGCATGATCCTAGTTCATGTTAAGATGGCTAATGCAACACGTGCAAAATGTAACTAGAAATAGGCTCGGCTATCCTAAGATGGCATATGATGATGCTACAGCTAACATGTACTCAACTTGGAATTGAGGTACAATGCAGTTAGTATGATGCGCCGAGCTCGGTGCATGCAATACAGATGAATGATGCAAACATGCAAGCATAAGTATGCTAATTGAAACATGCCATAATCTAACAATCATAAGCTGGTAAATAAAAGGGAGAAAGACGTGGGGTTGGAAGACATACATCACACACACGCACACTTATTACACAATTGTGCCCTATCTCGGAGGGTCCGAATAAATAATACAGTCCGAATAAATAATTATAGTCCGAATAAGTAAAAAACCCTAATTAATTAACAAATTAACTAAGAAATGAAATAAACCAGTATGCAAATCCATGGACCGCCTCAGCTCTGTTCCGAATGATGAATGATGTATGCTTGAGTTGCCTGGCGCGGAAATCCATTGCGATGCCCCGATTCGCCTCTGTTTGCGATTAATGCCAGAATGCTGTGCAAAGCTCTAGAAGGCTACTGATTTCTGATTTGCTACAACATAGAGCAAGAAAGGGGGGCATGGCAAAGTATTTTCACATATGTATGCACGTCTCGATCCTCGTGCCACCAATCATGCATCTCGATGCATGATGGCCGAGTGCACATGATAACACAACAAGGCCTCGACTCCATCATGGGTAATCCGGAGTGTCGGCGATCGGGAATTGAGGCATGTTTCATCACTTTGAGTGCGAAACGTCCCTTGTTTCCCGTGTTCGGACTAAACCCTACTCCAAACACAATGTAATATGGATGATATGTATGAATGCAATTCTAACATGCAATCTTAGATGCAATGCTACTGAATGACGCAAACATGCAAGGGATGAGAATACAAACATGCACCTAGCATATACGATGCTAACACTACAACACTACATGGCATGCATAATGCTCATGAACTATGGCATACTCAATGCAACTAACAACCTAGCATACATAATGCGAGGAATGACATGGCATACATAATGCACGTGACATAACATGGCATGCACAATGCACCTAACAACCTCGCATACGCAATGCAACGGCCAAACATGCAACAACATGAACTAAATGGCATACACGATGCAAACCAATATGAGTGGACCTCGGCCACACCCACATCAGTGGCCATGTGATGAAAATGAGACAACCGAAATACATGCAAGCATGCACGAATGCAATGGATCGATCCTAAGCCACAACATGCAACTCTGAAATGGCACAAAAGATGGTCCTGAAACATGCAAATATGCCACACAATGCATGTTAGGGGGCCCGGGTACCGAAACTAGGGAAGTGCGTCACACTAGAGGTACACAAAGCAATGCACCAGTGGCAAAACCGACCCCAAACAGACCCTTGGCAGGTCTGAAATAGCAGGGAAATGGCCTAAAATGATGGCTCGGAATGCAAAGAAATGGAGCTCATTCAATGGTCCGAAAACAAGGCATTCGTGGACAACTCTCAAGCACACTTAAGGAGTAGAAAACATGGCAATATGACATTCATACAAGCTTTGAAATATGATGTATAATGGACCCAAAACATGAACACACCTCAGTATATGCATGGAATGAGCCTCAAAACTCAAAGTTAAACATGGGTATTGAACTACAAGCATGCAAAACAAGCATCATTCGACCATGAGACCCAAAAACAGAGCTAGGGCAGTCCAAAATATGCACAAAATCAGTTCAAGGCATAGTCAAAATGTGCTACGATCAAGGGTCAACAAAGCATGCAAAGAAAGCTAGTGAACCATGAGTTGTACTACAACCATATGAAGCATATGAGGGCTCATCAAACCAGCCAAAAATAGAAGTATGCCATGCCAAATAATGCCCAAAAACCCACTGAAACTCAGTCAATGCATGCAAGAATGATATGTTCCTTTGGAGGGCCATGCAAGGGGTTGTTCTACACATATAAGATAGACATGCAAAATGGTAAAACAACCTCTAGAAAGAGGTTCTGAGGGTCCTAAAACCCACCAAAAATGGCCTGAAATGAAGCTAGGAAGCATGCAAGTAAAAGCCCCTTTGAAAGGCCTTGAATAGGATTGCTCTACATATGCATAATAGACATTCAAAATGGCCAAAAGGGCTCTGGACAGAGCTTATGCAGGTCATAAAACTCACAAATAATGGCCTGAAACCTGGCTTCAAAGCATGCGAATAGGGGCTCCTATGTAAGGCCAACAAAGCTAGTAAAGAGAACAAGGGGTGAGAGGGTCACCCCTCTCTGATTTTGAGACTCAAACACACATGTTAGCCACTAAAAATCCATTGGATTTTAGTGGCTAAAAGGCCAAACCAAGGCCAACACAAATACTCTAATACATAGCTCAAAACATGAGGAAATGAAGCATGCAAGGGGGTAAATGACCCCCCAACAGAAAAATGACCTTAATCAAACTTGAAGAAGAGCTCAAAATAAAGCTTTTATCAGTTTATGATGAGTCCAAAAATGCTTTCAAATAAGGCTAAAGATATGAAGTAAAATAAGCCTTAAAAGAGGGATGGAGCATACAAGGGGGTACGATGACCTCTAACAGGAAAATGTCCTTAAAAAAAACTCCAAGAGGGACTCAAAATAAGACACTTTTCTATTTTATGTCAAAGCTCGAAAATGCTTGCAAGTATAGCTAAAAGATGGATCAAAAATAATGCTCAAAAAGGGAAAAAAATGGTTACCCTTGAAGACTAGCAGAAACCAGCAGCCTCTGGACCCAAAAACCCAACCTTGAACCTCTGAAAAAAACCCTCCAAGGACCTTAGGTTGATGATGGAAGTGTTAGGCTATGAGAGGTGGTGCAAAGGGGCCAAGAACCAAGCAATTTAGAGCTTAAAAGAGAGAGATATAAAGAGAGATATATTGTTTAGCCCTAGCAATTTTCTGAACCCTTTCAAGTGAGGGATATGGTTTCTCTTATAGAACAAAAGGTCTAAAGCTTCTCAAAGAAGCTTCAAACCAAGGGCCAAGATCCTCTATACATGTGTACGGAGGATGCAGCAAATGCTTCCCAGCTGGCACAGCTGGAACACACTCACTGAGACAAACAGGATGGGAGCTGGCCGACCAGTTCAAGTGGTCGGCCGACCACTTGACCTGGTCGGCCGACCAGGGACAAAAGGGTCAAGGTGGTTGGCCACCACCTAGGATGAAGCCCCAAAAGTTAGCTTTCCAATGGCGCAAACCTTGTATTAAAATTCCATCTGTGCAAAAAGTTATGCTTGTTTTGGGTGAAGCCGCGCAGATTTGGTCCAACCGGATTGATGCCCTACTTCAACCAACCATATCTCCCCCATTCAGAATTGGCTTTAGGAGATTCTTGAGTGCAAAATGAAGCCCCAGAAGTAAGGCTTTCCAATGGTGATGGCCTCATATCTTAAATCCAAGTATGAAAATGAATAAGCCCGATTCAGCGAGGGCTACTCCTCTCTCTCCTTCCCGGATTCATGCCGAATCACTTTTGACCACCTAAGTGGTCGGGCATCTGATTTTCTAGTCGTCCATGTGGCCACATTGAAGCCCCAGAAGTTATCTTTCCAATGGCGCCAACCTTGCATCAAAATTCCCTCTTGTGCAAAGAGTTATGCCCGTTTCGGTGAAGGCCGCGCAGTTTCGGTCCCTACCCGGATTCATGTCGAACTTCTCCCAAACTAGTTTTCTTCTCTCCTCTCCTCTTTTCTTCAACTCCAAACCCCTAAACAAGGTGTTTTGAAAGATTTTTCAAAGATTTCATCTCTCTTTCATTCATTTCCACTCTGTCCTGACTCGGTTTACCGAAAAGCGCAACATTTGACAAAATGTGAGCCTCGGAACATTGTAAAAACTTTAATTCAAAAATGTTTTGAAAGAGAGGGTTTTAAGGTCTAAAAACCATTCAAAATAGCTTTGGTCCAAAATGGGGTATGAAGTTGAGATTTGACTCTCCCCTTGCTGAAAAACTGAACTTTTGCCCTGCACACCTTTCTCCACCAAATGAAACATCAGTAGTGCCCAATTCTTAAGGGTGGTAAAAAATGGGGTGTCTACAACATCCATTTGAAACAATTTAAAGCCAAGAAAACATGCAACACCAAGCAAAATACGAATAGATTCGAGACGTGCAACTGGGGCAAACGTCTCATCATAGTCAACACCTTCTACTTGTGTGTAGCCTTGAGCAACCAACCTAGCTTTATTCCTAACAACAGTACCATTCTCATTGGATTTATTTTTAAAGATCCACTTGGTACCTATCACATTCATATCTCTAGGTTTGGGAACTAGAGTCCAAACTTTGTTACGTTCAAATTGACCTAATTCTTCATGCATAGCATTGACCCAACTATCATCTAGCAAGGCCTCTTTAAAATTCTTAGGTTCAATTAATGAAACATAACACATATGTGATACCTCATCCCGAATCTGTCTTTGGGTTTTCATTTGATCCGAGATACTTCCAATCACCTGTTGAGCTGGATGATTCAGTTTCACCCTTGCTGATGGTTTAAGCTCAGGACTTACGGTGACAGAAGCAACAGGAGTGATGTCCTTTTGAGCACTCTTTGGACTTGAACTTACCTGTGAGGATGGTGCTGTAACAATTTCTTGTGATTGGACCGCAGCTTCTCCTTGATTTTGTGGTTCAGTATCCAAGATTGGAGACTCACCATTGTCATCCTCATTTGTTGCTGGAGTAGGTGCACCTGTGTCATCTAGAACCACATTGATAGATTCCATTAAAGATGAAGTTCGCAAGTTATAGACTCGAAAAGCCCTACTGTTGGTTGAATACCCTAGAAAAATACCTTCATCACTTCGGGAGTCAAATTTGCCCAAGGGCTCTCTATCTTTGAAGATGTAACACTTACTCCCAAAAGTTTTGAAGTATTTTACATTAGGTTTCAAACCCTTCCACAATTCATATGGAGTTTGTAAAGTGCCGGGCCTTAAATACACGCGATTTATGACATAAACAGCAGTATTTAGGGCTTCGGCCCAAAACTTTGGAGGAAGACTCTTACTAAGGAGTATGACCCTAGCCATTTCTTGAACAACTCTGCTCTTCCTCTCAACCACTCCATTTTGTTGTGGAGTAATAGGTGTAGAAAATTCATGCTTAATTCCATGCATATCACAAAAATCCGAGAACGAACTATTTTCAAATTCACGACGATGATCAGTTTGGATTCTTATGATACCCCCAATGGAAACACCCTGTTCATTTTAGATTTTAAGGACTAAAGCCTGGAAAGCATCAAACGTATCAGATTTTTCCCTTAAAAAATTTACCCATGAAAACCGAGTAAAATCATCAACAGTTAGAAAAATGTATCTTTTACCTCCAATGCTTTCAGTGCGAGTAGGACCCATTAAATCCATGTGAACCAATTCAAGAGGACGTTTGGTTGTAAAGTTGTTCACCTTTTTATGAGGGGCACGGGTTTGCTTTCCAAGTTGACATGGTCCACACACATGGCTCAAATTCTTACCCAGTTTAGGTACTCCTCTCACAAGCTCTTTGTTGGCTATCTTAGTTAGGTCTTTGAAATTCATGTGACTGTAGACACCCCATTTTTTACCACCCTTAAGACTTGGACGCGACTGATGGTTTACATGGTGGAGAAAGGTGTGCTGGGGAAAGGTTCAGTTTCTTCGGCAAGGAGAGAGTCAAATCTCAACTTCATGCCCCTTTTTGGACCAAAACAATCTTGATCAAAAGATTTTAGACCTTAAAACCCTCTCTTTCAAAATGTTTTTGAAATAAAGTTTTTACGATGTTTCGAGGCTCACATTTTGTCAAATGTTACGCTTTTCGGTAAACCGAGCACGGACAAAAGTGGAAATGAATGAAAGAGAGATGAAATCTTTGAAAAATCTTTCAAAACACCTTGTTCGGGGGTTTGGAGTTGAAGAAAAGAAGAGTGGAGAGAAGAAATCCAGTTGGGGAAGAAAATGGGCATGAACCGTTAAGAGAGAGTCGAGCAGCCTCGCCGAATCGGGCCTATTCATTTTCATACTTAGAATCCAGCTATGAGGCCACCACCATTGGAAAGCTTACTTCTGGGGCTTCATTTTTCACTCAAGAATATCCTAAAGCCAATTCCGGACGGAGGAGATATGATTGGTTGAAGTAGAGCATCACTCCGGTTGGACCGAATCTGGGCGGCATCACCAAAATAGGCATAACTTTTTGCACAGGAGGAATTTTAATGCAAGGTTTGAGCCATTAGAAAGATAACTTCTGGGGCTTCAATTTGGACACCTGGTCGACCACTTTTGGGCTTCCCAATCACTGGCCGACCACCTTTCTTTCCGACAGACCAATTTTTGTCCTGAAAAACCAGAAAAAGTAGCAGGCCGACCAGAAAAGGTGGTCGGCCGACCACCTGAACCCTTTGAACTGGTCAGCCGACCAGGAAAAGTAGTCAGCTGACCACCTGAACTGGTCGGCCAGTTTTCTCCTTTTTTGTCTCATTGAGTTGAAGCTAGCTGTGCCAGTTGGAAGCCTTAGAATGCATCCTCTATACACGTGTATGGAGGATGTTTAAGCTTGTTTTTTAGCTTCCTTAAGAAGCTTTAGAGCCTCTCCTCTATAAAAGAGGGGCTGAGCTTCCATTGCAAGGGTTGAATCCTTTGGTTAAGGCATACATACACCCTCATCCATAACTCTCCATTCCAAGCATCAAAACCCCATTATTCTTGGCCATTTTACACTACACCTCATAGCCTACCACCTCCACCATCCATTCAATCATCTTGGAGGTCATTTGCAGAGCTTGAGAAGTCACATTCTTGGTCCAGAAATTACTGAGGGTCGGCCCTACAAGGGTAAGCCTCTATTTCCTCCATTTTTGCGTTATTTTGCTCCATAGTTTAGCCTTATTTGCAAGCATTTTTGGAATTTGACATAAACTATAAAAAGTCTTGTTTTGATCTTCTAAACATGTTTGTTTAAGGACTCTTTTTTGTTTGGGGTCATCTTACCCCTTGCATGCTTCATTTCCTCATGTTTTGAGCTATGCATTAGAGCATTTGCATTGGCCTTGGTTTGGCCTCTTAGCCACTGAAATCCAGTAGATTTTCAGTGGCTTAGATGTGTCTTTGAGCTTCAAAATCATAGAGGGGTGACCCTTTCACCCCTCATTCTCTTTACTAGCATTGTTGGCCTTCCAAAGGGACTCTTTTTTGTATGCATTGAAGTCATGTTTCAGACCTCATTTTGTGAGTTTTAAGGTCTGCCTAAGCTCTGTCAAGAGCCCATTTTGCCATATTTTATGTCTATGATGCATGTGTAGAGCAATCCCATTCAAGGCCTTTCAAAGGGACCTTTCTTTTCATGTTTCCTAGACTGATTTAAGGGCCTATTTGGTGGGTTTTAGGGCTGTCATAACTCATTTCCAGAGGCGGTTTTGCCCTTTTGTTTGTCTATCATATAGGTGTAGAATACCCCCTTGCATGGCCTTCCAAAGGAGCCCCTCATTTTTGGATGCATTGACTGAGTTTCAGTGGGTATTTGGGCATATTTTGGCATGAAATGCTTCTGTTTTTGGTTGGTTGGGTGAGCCTTCATATGCTTCATACAGTTGTAGAACAACTAATGGTTCACCAGCTTTCTTTGCATGCTTTGTGGACCCTTGATGTTAGCACTTTTTGCCATATCTTAAACTGATAATGTGCTTATTTCGGACTACCCTAGCTCTGTTTTTAGGCCTCATGGTCGAATGATGTTTGTTTTGCATGCTTGTAGTTCAATACCCATGCTTAACTTTGAGTTTTGAGGTCTATTACATGCATGTGCTGAGGTGTGTTTATGTTTTGAGGTCATTTTTCATCATATTTCAGAGCTGGTTTGAATACCATATTGCCATGTTTTCATCTCTTTAAGTGTGCTTGAGAGTTGTTCGTGAATGCCTTGTTTACCGACCAATGAATGAGCTTCATTTTCATGCATGTTGAGCCATCATTTCAGGCCAATTTCCCATTGTTTCAAACCTTCCTAGGGTCTGTTTGGGGTTGGTTTTGCCTTTGGTGCATTGCTTTGGGTACCTCTAGTGTAACTCACTTCACTAGTCTCGGTACCCGGGCCCTCTAGCTTACATAGTGTGCCATGTTTGCATGATTCGGGACCATTGTTTATCATGTTTCCGAGCTGTATCATATTTGTTTGTATGCCGTATTGCATCCCTTGCCATGCTTTGGTAGAGTGGCATGTTATGCCTTAGGATCGGTCCTTAGCATTCGTGCGCGTTTGCATGCATTTCGATTGTTTCATTTCCTATCGTATGGCCACTGATGTGAGTGTGGCTGAGGTCCACTCATGTTGGTATAAGACCATCATGCATTGCGTATGCCATCCCATAGCATTGCGTATGCTAGGTTGTATGTTAGAGTTGCATTCATGCATATCATGCATATTGCATTATGTTTGGAGTAGGGTTTAGTCCAAACACGGGAAACGAGGGACGTTTCGTACTCTGAGTGACGAAACATGTCTCAATTCTCGATCGCCGACACTCTGAATTACCCATGATGGAGTCTAGGTTTTGTTGTGTTTATATGTGCATTCATTTCACATCGAGTCGTGCAATTCGACTCCTCGGCCATCATGCCTCGAGATGCGTGAGTGGTGGCACGAGGATCGAGACGTGCATACATATGTGAAAATACTTTGCCATGCCCATTTTCTTGCTCTCTGTTGCAGCAAACTAGAAATCAGCAGCCTTCCAGAGCTTTGCACAGCATTTCGGCATTAATTACAAACAGAGGCGAATCGGGGCATCACAATGGATTTCCATGCCAAGCAACTCAAGCATGAATCATTCATCATTCGGAACAGAGCTGAGGCGGTCCATGGATTTGCATGCTAATTTATTTCATTTCTTAGTTAACTTATTAATTAATTAGGGTTTTGTATTTATTTGGACTGTAATTATTTATTCGGACTGTATTATTTATTCGAACCCTCCGAGCGAGGGCACAAATGTAATAAGTATGCGTGTGTGTGATGTATGTCTTCCAACCCCACGTCTTTCCCTCTTTTATTTACCAGCTTATGATGGTTAGATTAGGGCATGTTTCAATTAGCATACTTATGCTCGCATGTTTGCATCCATTCATCTGTCTTGCATGCACCGGGCTCGGCACATCATACTAACTGCATTGTATTTCAATTTCAAGTTGAATACGTGTTAGCTGTAGCATCATCATATGCTATCTTAGAATAGCCGAGCCTATTGTATTTGCATTTTTGCATGTGTTGCATTAGGCATTTCTGTATAGTTAGGATCATGCATGGATTTCTAACGTAGCTTCTATTTTGGCTTGGAGTACTCGGTAAGTGTTTATGCTTTAGCCTCCTTGCATGTGTGTGAGTGACTGCCATGATAGCATGCTTACCATGAGGCTATGTGCTTATGTGATATATCTGCTTGAATGCCTGTGGGCGAAGGTTGGATTATCTGAATTGGAATAATGCATTGACTGTGAGTTTTAAGCCCACTTGAGAGTGGCAAATCATCTTGTTTTCTAAGCCCACCTGAGGGTGGCAAACCCACGTCTTAGCCTACTTGCGGGTAGCACCATCAAACCATTTTCAAAATAAACAAACATGAGATGTGTTGTTCCAATTCAGGCGATCCAGTCTATACTTGTATGCTGTGCGCATCACATAGTAAATCTAGGCTAATAACCGGGATAAGAGCACATAATGTTTTCAAAACTCGATATCATGGTTAGTAGAGGCCGATCTTTGATCAGGCGAGCGGGGGTGCTCACGAAGTGACCTTCCCCAATCGTACCCAAGTTCCCGAGCTGAGGCAACTTTGGTGATGACGGACACGTGGCCTTAGGCAATGAGTCAGGGTTTCCTAAATTTCCCAAAATAAAATATTTAGGTAGCGACTCTGTATCTGGCAAAGCAGTCCATGTTTGGCACTTCTTTCAAAAAAATCTGTTTTCAAAAACGATTTGCCGAATTTGGACTCTTTGATGATTCATCGGTCTTGCATTGCACTCTGTGAGATTAGATACAGGACCGTGACTTTGAGTCCTGAACTGTAGTGAGCCTAATTGAACAAAACGGGATTTCCCTCCCGGGACGTTTGGGGACGTCTACAGTGACCTAATCTTTGATGCCACAAATCAATGTTACTTATGATGCTAGAGTGACAAGTGAGATCATTAGTAGTAACAATCCTGTAGCAGTTATCAGATGTGCAAACCCCATGTAAGACAATATTTCCCTTTTTATCCAAAATTTCACATTTATTTTTAGAAAACAATACTTCATGATGGGAATCACACATTTGACTAATGCTCAAAAGATTTGCTTTAAGACCATCAACAAGTAGAGCATTATCCAGTTTGGGAAGACCAGCAACACTTATAGGGCCCTTACCAATGACTCTAGAAGTGCCGGCATCTCCAAAGCTAACAATTCCTCCTTCATATTTTTCAAGAGAGGTGAAGTAGGATTTGTTACCGGACATGTGACGAGAGCAGCCACTATTAAGATACCACATGTGTGAGTCACGTGCTTTTAGGGCAGTGTCAACAACTAAACAAGTCAAATCATCTTTCCTCACCCAAATCTTTTTGGTCTTGGTCAATGTCTTGGCGTTGAGAACATCCTCATGAATCTTGGTATTCTACCTAGACATGTAAGGTTGTCTCCTAACCTAAAAAGTATTCGAATTTCTACCCTTTTGAGATACCTTACCAAACAATTCATAGCAATAAGGACGAATGTGGCCATACCTACCACAATGATGACAAATAAAAATAGGTTTTACCTCCCTTTTGTTGATCTTACCCACTTTCGGTAGATGAAGAAATCATCCTGGTCTACCTTCAACTTTCCCTTTGCTTGAGTCTTCAAGTTATGTGAGGTAGAGGTCTATCCCTTGTGAGCTGTTGCACCATAGCCTAGCCCACTTTTGTCACGACCCATTTGTTGAGACCCGAGGATGTCTTCTAGAGATTTGGAACCTTTGTTCCACATGGAGATTGTTGCTCTAGCAATACGAAGTTCTTCATCTTTCTGACAGACTATCTCTTCCAATGCAGCTTGTGACATCTCAAAGCTTTCAAACTTTTCTTCATATGTGGAATACACTTTCAGAAGTTCATTCCTTATAGTTTCACAGGATAGAAGTTTTCCACATAAGTCTTGCCTGTCACTTGAAATCTTGATGACATTCTGTTTTGCTGTTACAAGTTCTCCTTTTAGCCTGACATTCTCACTCTCACATGTTTTGAGCTTGAGAGAGAGTTTGTCGTTGATTTTGGACAAATTTAGAGATTCCTCGTACAGTTTTTCGTAAGCTTGTTGTAGTTCATCACCATTGATCTCATCATTGTCTTCAGATGTTTCATCATCCTCTTTTTGCTCTTCATTCTCCTTGACCTCATCCAATCTAGCAACCAAGGCAGGGAAGTTGCTGGATGGTGGTGAAGGTGAATCTCCTCTTTCATGAAATTGGCTCAGAATTTCCCATGCATCTTTAGCCTTTGTGCAGTGAACAACTCGTTGCTGTTCTTCATAGGAAATTGCGCCACGAATAGTAATCAGGGCTCTCTGATTGCCCGGATTGTTTGCACTTTCTGTATCTTCTTCAATGGCTTGCCAACTTTCTGGTTCAAAAGCTCTCAGAAAAGCCCTAATTCTGATTTTCCAATACAGGTAGTTGGTCCCATCAAAGGTGGGAGCATGATGCAGGTTTTGACCACGAGTTAATTCCGATGGCTTTGGAAGAGGTTGAGTAAAGTTGGACCAAAATGCCATGAAAGCACTATCCCCGTCTTCGCCGGATTCAGGTTCTTCGGGTTCTTGCTCCGACCCGCTTTCATCATCCCAAGTCACAGTGTAAACTTTCTTTCGATTCTTTTTCGACGGACATTCAAGGGCAATATGGCCAAACCCTTGACATTCATAGCACTTGACCCCTTCCCCCTTTACAATCTTCTTTTCAGTTTTTGGAGCAAATTTTGGTGGAAAAGTTTTGGGTTTTTCATTACTCTTGTCTTTTGAAATAGGGTCTCTGAAATTAGGCTTCTTTTTCTTCAAAATTTTTTTAAACTGTTTAAACATAGCCGTCATCTCAGACTCTAAATCAAATTTAGTGTCTAGAGTTTTTGCAGTCTCATGAGCATTAGTGAAAGCCATACTATCTTTTTGTTTTTTCTTTGAAATCTGGTGGGCTTCATAAGTCTGCAAGTTTCCAACCAATTGATCAAACTTGAGGGTATCAACATTCTGAGCCTCCTCAATGGCTGTCACTTTTGATTGGAACCTCTCGGGTAAAGACCTCAAAATTTTTCCAACCACTTTAGCTTCTGGGATTTTTTCACCGAGTGTGAAACAGGAATTAATGATATCACTAAGTTTTGCATAGAAATCATCAAACGTCTCATCATCCCGCATAAAAAGGGTTTCAAAGGCGGAGGTGAGACGTTGAAGTTTTGACCTTTTGACAGAAGTAGTACCTTCGTGAATCGTTTCAAGAATATCCCAAGCCTCTTTTGCCACCTCACACGTGCAGATTTGATGAAACTCTTCAGGTGTGACGGAGCAAAACAAGGAATTGAGAGCCTTACTATTCCAACTCGAGTTTTGGTAATCAGTTGTGTCCCATTTATCAAGGGGTTTAGGAATATCAACACCATCAATGGTGACAATAGGTTCACTCCACCCATAGATTACGCAGTGCCAAACTTTCTCATTGATGGATTTTAAAAACGCTCTCATATGAGCTTTCCAATAAGAATAGTTTGTACCGTCGAGTAAAGGAGGTCTATGAGTCGAGTTACCTTCACGAATAGAATCCATAATACTAGTCACACAAAATCACACTCCTATAGTTTTGATAAAAAACAAAGAGTGACCTGCTCTGATATCAATTGAAAATCCTAAATGATTTGTGATTAGATCAAGATTAAAAATATTCCAAATCCCAATAATCCAAAACACACAATCTAAATCAACAAGCACTTACGAAAGTGATTTAGATTGTTTGTTTTTCGGAATAAACAATAAATCGACACAAACAATTTTTACGTGGAAAAACCACAATTGAAGAACCTTCAATTGTAATCAAAAACCACGGGCGAAACGCCACTAATCAATCCACTACTGAAGAAAGAAAGATTACAAAGATAATACACAAATTACCCAACTCAGTCAATTTGTCTTCGAATCTTCTGTAACTCTTTCACCACGCCTTCGTCTTGGAACTGATCAATTCTGAAGTTGAATCCACAATCGTCACTTGTCGAATTAACGACTACGTATAGAATCAAACGCCTTTTGAAACTCTACGTTTGAATCTTCAGAATCCACCGAAGATAACTCTCTCTTGAATTTAAAGTATCAAACTCCTTGATGTATGTATCTTAGATCATGAGTGAGAACTCTTGTCAAAACATCAAGGAAAACTCACAAAACCCTCAGACGAAAACTTCAAACAAAACCCTAGGACTCTTGAATAAGATCTAGCAAAAGTTAAATCCTAAAAACATCCTAAACAGATATAAATAGGCAACTGAGTCCGCGATCTCCGCTCGAGCGCCCAACAGCCCGCTCGAGCGGCTTCAGCAAAATATGCATGTGACAAAACAGAGTTCCGCTCGAGCGCTTGATAACCCGCTCGAGCGCGAAATCACACACTCCAGTATTTTTACAGACCTGACCAAATACTGAGAGACCTCATATTCCGCTCGAGCGCCAATGACCCCGCTTGAGCGGGAAAGACAAAAACACAGGAAAAAATTACAACTTTTGTAACATAAAGTTTGTACGCAGATTTGACAATAAAGGGACCTAACACTTTGTTCTTCGATTCTTCTTTTGGTTTTAAAATTAAGGTCTTCTTCATTGTTTTCTCGAATAGAGGAAAGGATAGTCAGGGTGAACTTGTTGGTTACTTTGAACTTGTTATAAAGGTATATGAGCTCTAAAATGTTCTACTAGTTTATTTACTACTTATGATTTAGTTTTATCTAGTTCTCATTCCTTTTAGATTGTTTTTGGGTTTTCGAATCTTGATATTAATTAGATGTATACACAAGGAGGGATGTCCTACCATTTTCGGGTGAAGGTGATTACTTAATTGCGAAAGGACCGAAGGTAAATTTTCTTCCTCTTTCTGGCATAATGGTAATTGGAATATAGATTATTATGGTAATGTGAAACAAAAATGAGAACTTGATATTGCACTTGTTATAAATCTTTGATGTCTGATAGCTTTTGGAAAACATAGTATGCTTTTGGAAAACTTAGTTGCTGGAACCATCATATGACTTGTTGCTGTTTTTTTAAGTGCTGAAATGGTGTTCTAAAGTAAAGGCAATGTGTCTTATTATTGGAATTGATACCTAAAGGGACCAATGTCGTTCAATGTTGAAATTATGGATTAAGAACCCAAGAAACTCATAAATTAGTGGCAGGTAAATAATAGTTAAGTAGGGCAATTTATTAATAATAAAAAGGAACATGGCATAGTCAAGCTTTGTTATGTAATTTGCCCATATGTTGGGCAATGACATTTTCTAAATTTGAAGGGCTTTAATTGACAAATTTACAATATCATGTTGGTTTTGCAAGCATATTTTGTAACTAATATGGAGCCAATCAAGTTTTGGGAGTTTGTCTCACTTGTTTTTGAAGGTCTTGTTCTTGTTCTTGTCTTTTCTTGGTAGCTCTCGGCTTTGGGTGGTTGTTGAAGGCCTGTGTGATGTTTGTTGGGGAATATCTCCTTATTGGAGTTTGAGACCCAATTGGTTTGTTAAAAGAATTTTAATTAGGTTTGGTTTGGTTTGGGTATAATATATTTTATATATATTATATCTAATTTGTGGAGACCCAATTCAATTTGGTAACAATTAGGGTTTTGATAAAATAAGCCCAAGATTTAATAATATATAGATATATATTGTCATATCCATCCGAAGCATCAGAAGAGCGGTAGCAGAATACGCTTTTCTCGGTGAGATAGTGTTTGGGTTGATCAATCAATTCGGTGGGTGCAACATGGAGTAAAAGAAAACCTGGTGCACTGTTTAGAAGATTGATTACTCAATTAATTTGGGAGGTGGTCTTATGCTTGGGTGAGTTTTTTTGTCTCATGTGGTGTGCGTTTCAAAGGACTGTTTGGGTCGCAGATTTGATACAGTTTGATGGTCTTCTACAATTTTGATTCGAAGATTTTTGTTCATCTATTTGGTGAGGTCTTTCCTCTTGTTTATTTGTGATTATTTGGAATTCACCTAACAGTGGTTTGTGAGACCATTTGTGTCTCGTTTGTAATCGTTTGAAAACTTTTTGGTTGATAATGGAATCGGATTCCGATCCCGTGGACGTATCTCACATTGAGGGAACCATGTAAAAATTCTTGTGTTGCTTTTGATTTAATTTTTCCGCATTATTTTTTATTCTCATTGATTGATTTACTTGTGGAAAATCATATATTTTCTCTAACAACTGGTATCAGAGCTTACGTTTTATTTGGATTTATTTATTTATGTAAATCAATGGAGGGGAATGTGGGTCGCATGTCTAGCTTCAATGGAAGCAATTGGGTAACTTGGAAAACTAAAATGGAGGACCTATTATTTTGTAAAGATTTGTATGGGCATATTGAGGATGATAGTGGCAAACCCGAAGGTATGAAAGATAATAAATGGAATAGGCTTAATCGAAAAGTCGTTGGTGTTATCCGCCAATGGATTGATGACAGTGTGTTTCATCATGTTGCTACTGAAACTTCAGCACATGATTTATGAAAAAAATTAGAAGGCCTTTATGATAGGAAATCAGCTATAAATAAAGCTTTTTTGTGTTGTAAGTTGGTTAATTTAAAATATAAAGAGGGTAGCCCTATTCCGGAACATCTGAATGAAATAAAGAGTATTGTTAACCAAATTGCTTCTATGAAAATTGTTTTTGATGATGAGTTGCAGGCTTTGATGCTACTTAGTTCTTTGCCCGAAAGTTGGGAGACTTTGGTTTTGACAGTTAGTAGTTCAGCACCCGATGGAGTTGTCACAATGGGCCAAGTCACTAGTAGCTTGTTGAATGAAGAAACTAGAAGAAAATTAGCGGGTTCCTCTTATTCGGAAGCATTTGTTTTGAGAGGCCGAAGCAAAACAAGGGGGAGGAGTAAGACTCATCATGGTCGTGATCAAAACCATGACAAATCAAAAGATGGTTTTTTTTCAAAGAAAGACATTGAGTGCTATTATTTCCATGAGAAAGGGCACATGAAGCGAGAATGCCGAAAGCTCAAGAACAAGGAGAAAAGGCATAACAAAAGTGTGGATAAGAAACAAGAAGACACAACAGCAGTTACTACCAATGGTGATCTCATGGTCGTTTGTGAAGATGATTGTATAAATTTTGTGGGCAAAGAGAGCAATTGGGTGATTGATTCTGGTACTTCTTTTCATGTGACTTCTCGAGTTGATTTCTTCACTACCTATACCAAAGGAGATTATGGTTCTGTTCGGATGGGTAATGAAGGTTTGTCCAAGATTATTGGCATGGGTGATGTTTGCTTGGAAACAAATTTGGACTGTAAGTTGTTGCTTAAAGATGTAAGGCATGTTCCCGACATTCATCTCAATTTGATCTCTACCGAGAAGTTAGATGATGAAGGCTACAACAACAAATTTGGTGATGGAATATGGAAGCTCACAAAGGGTTCTTTGGTGGTGGCTAAGTGCAAAAAGACTCATACATTTTATTCGATACAAGGAAAAATTTGTAAATGTGTTGTCAATGCACTTGAAGATAATACTTCTACTGAATTGTGGCTCAAGCGGCTTGGCCATATGAGTGAAAAGGGGCTACAAGTTTTGTTCAAGAAAGAGCTTCTACCTGGTTTGAAAGGTGCACATCTCAAAACTTGTGTTTATTATTTGGCGGGTAAACAACATAGAGTTTCTTTCCATAAAAATGTTGCTTCTAAAAAAGAAAATGTTTTAGAGTTGATTTATTCGGATGTTGTGGTCCTTTGAAAGTTAGAACACATAGTGGTGTACTTTATTTTGTTACTTTCATTGATGATTATTCAAGAAAAGTTTGGGATTTTATGCTAAAAGCTAAAGATCAAGTTCTAGAAGTATTTAAGCATTTTCAAGCCATGGTTGAAAGAGAAACATGGAAGAAATTGAAGTGTGTCCGATCAGACAATGGTGGTAAATACATTGGGCTATTTGATGAGTATTGTCATAGCCAAGGTATTCGGCACCAAAAGACAGTTAAGAAGACTCCTCAACAAAATGGCGTTGCCGAAAGGATGAACCGCACCATTGTGGAAAGAACAAGGTGTTTGCTTTCACAAGCTAAATTGCCAAGATCCTTTTGGGGTGAGGCATTGAGGATAGCAGTTGACGTGATCAATTTGTCTCCTTCCTATCCTTTGAATGGTGATGTTCTAGAAAGAGTTTGGACTGGTAAAGATGTGTCTTATGGGCACTTGAGAGTGTTTGGTTGCCGAGCTTTTGTTCATATTCCAAAGGATGAGAGGTCTAAGCTTGATAGTAAGTCAAGACAATGTATTTTTCTTGACTATGGGCATGATGAATTTGGGTATAGATTGTGGGATCCGGTCGACAAGAAAGTCATTCGAAGCTGTGATGTTGTGTTTCTTGAAGACCAAACACTTGAAGACTTTGGCAAAGGTGATCAACCGGAGCCAAAAACTAGTGATCTCATTGACATGGATCCATCTCCTTCATCTTCAATTGATGATGAAAATGGGGAATGTGCAGCCACCTATTGAAGATGTGGAGGATGATTCTAATCCTAATGAAGTTGAGCCTGAAATTGAGGAAGAGCATCCAACTCAAGAACCACCACCACAACTTGAGTTGAGGAAATCTACAAGGGATCGACAACTTTCAAGAAAATATCCTCCCAATGAATTTGTGTTGACTTCCGATCAAGGGGAGCCCGAGAGCTACCAAGAAGTAATTGAGCACGCAAAGAAAGATAATTGGAAAAAGGTCATGGAAGAGGAGATGAATTCCTTACGTGAAAATCACACTTATGATTTAGTGAAGTTGCCCAAGGGGAGGAAAATTCTGAAAAATAAGTGGGTTTTCAAATTGAAGAATGATGGCAAGAATCTGAGGTACAAAGCACGTCTTGTTGTGAAAGGCTTTGGGCAAAAGAAAGGTGTTGACTTTCATGAGATTTTCTCGCCGGTTGTGAAGATGTCTTCTATTCAGATTGTAATTGGCATGGTTGCAAGTATGAACCTTGAAGTTGAACAACTTGATGTGAAGACCGCATTTCTTCGTAGTGATCTTGAAGAAGAAATTTACATGGAGCAACCAGAAGGTTTTGTGAAAAAAGAGAAAGAGAAATTTGTTTGCAAATTGAAGAAAAGTTTGTATGGCCTCAAACAAGTCCCGCGGCAATGGTACAAAAAATTTGACTCTTTCATGATGAATAATAGTTTTTCTAAAACCACTTCGGACCATTGTGTGTTTGTGAAAAATTTCCCGGATGGTAAATTTATTATTCTTTTGCTTTATGTTGATGGCATGTTAATTGTGGGTCAAGATTCTACTATGATTAACAATTTGAAATTGGAGTTGAGGAAGTCTTTTGCTATGAAAGATTTGGGACCGGCAAAGCAAATACTTGGTATGAAAACTGTTCGTGATCGCAAAGAGGGGTTGATTTGGTTGTTTCAAGAAAGCTACATTGAGAAAGTTCTTGAGAGGTTCAACATGGATAAAGCAAAGCCGGTTGGTTGTCCACTTGCAAGTCACTTCAAGCTTAGTTCGAATCAATGTCCTACAAGTGAGAAAGACAAGAAAGAGATGTTGAAAATTCCTTATGCTTCAGCAGTTGGTTCTTTGATGTACGCCATGGTTTGTACAAGGTCGAATATTGCTCACGCCGTTGGTATGGTGAGTCGGTTTCTCTCTAATTCGGGTAAAGAACATTGGGTAGTGGTAAAATGGATTCTAAGGTATCTTCGAGGGACTTCGAAGGTGTGTTTGTGTTTTGGGGATGGTAAGCCGATGCTTGATGGGTTCACAGATTCTAACATGGCCGGTGATGTTAATTCTAGGAAATCTACTTCGGGGTATTTGATGACTTTTGCAGGGGGAGCTGTGGCATGGAAATCTAAATTACAAAAATGTGTTGCTCTCTCAACTACCGAAGCTGAATTTATTGCCATTATGGAAGCTTGCAAAGAAGAGTTATGGTTGAAGAAATTTTTGCAAGAGTTGGGTTTGAAGCAAGAAAAGTATGTGTTTTATTGTGATAGTCAAAGTGCTATTCATTTGAGTAAAAATTCTACTTTTCATTCGAGATCAAAACACAATGATGTGAGATACCATTGGATTCATGATGTGTTATATTCGAAACTGTTACAACTCAAAAAGGTTCACACGGATGATAATATTTTGGATATGTTGACAAAGATTTTGTCAAGGGACAAACATTTGAAGTGTCGAACTTTGGCGGGTATGGTTGATTTCTCTTCCTAAGTCGATAGGGGGAGAATTGTTGGGGTATATCTCCTTATTGGAGTTTGAGACCTAATTGGTTTGTTAAAAGAATTTTAATTAGGTTTGGTTTGGTTTGGGTATAATATATTTTATATATATTATATCTAATTTGTGTTGACCCAATTCAATTTGGTAACAATTAGGGTTTTGATAAAATAAGCCCAAAATTTAATAATATATAGATATATATTGTCATATCCATCCGATGCATCAGAAGAGTAGTAGCAGAATACTCTTTTCTCGGTGAGATAGTGTTTGGGTTGATCAATCAATTCGGTGGGTGCAACATGGTGTAAAAAAAAACTTGGTGCACTGTTTAGAAGATTGATTGCTCAATTAATTTGGGAGGTGGTCTTATGCTTGGGTGAGTTTTTTTTGTCTCATGTGGTGTGTGTTTCAAAGGACTGTTTGGGTCGCAGATTTGATACAGTTTGATGGTCTTCTACAATTTTGATTCGAAGATTTTTGTTCATCCATTTGGTGAGGTCTTTCCTTTTGTTTATTTGTGATTATTTAGAATTCACCTAACGGTGGTTTGTGAGACCATTTGTGTCTCATTTGTAATCGTTTGGAAACTTTTTGGTTGATAATGGAATCGGATTTCGATCCCGTGGACGTATCTCACATTGAGGGAACCATGTAAAAATTATTGTGTTGCTTTTGATTTAATTTTTCCGCATTATTTTTTATTCCCATTGATTGATTTACTTGTGGGAAATTATATATTTTCCCTAACAATGTTATATAGATTAGGTTGTTGAAGGCCTGTTTGGTTGTGTGGCTATTTTGTTCCTCTGCTTTGTTGAAGTTCTACATCAAGTGTAGTTCTACTTTGTTCCTCTGCTGTTGGTTTGAATAATGGGTGTGGTTTGTTTGTTAGGTGCGGCGACTGCTGCTATCGGATATAGAAGAAGTGTGGAAGCTACTGTATTGATGTAATGTATGTTTGCTGCTGCTAATGTATGTTGCTGGCTGCTGCTGCTGCTAATATATTGTGAAGTTCTACTTTCTTTGCTGCTACTGCTAATGTTTGTTGTTGCTGCTACTGTTTCTTTCCTTTGTTCAATTAGTGTTGGCTTCTCACCAACATTGTGACTTATTCCTTTATTTCTTTCTCTTTTTTTTCCTCTTTATTGATGTAATCTCATATGTAATGCATGTTTTCTCCATCAATGAAGATTCTATTTTGCTAATAAAAAAAAAAAAAGAAAAAAGTATCAGTTATTGGCTTGGAAATTGAACTATTTATTTATTCTTAAATGATGTCAACTTGTTTAATTTTTAATGAATTTCCTTCTCTATGCAGGTTTTGTTAGTGATTTAAGTAAGACTAGTTCTCTTTGGGCATGTGTCGAGCAGCAAAGCTGTGGGGAGTCCTGCTCAAGTAGAGTATGTTTTGATCCTATTCATGAATCATTTTGTTTTGTAGTTATGGATAGAATTTGAATAGGCTTAGTTGTTTCAATCTTCCAATACCTATAAAACCCCTTTAAGTTTGCATACATCACATTTAGAATCTTACCATCCCAAAGATTGTCAAAGCAGCAAATTGTCAGTCACTGCATTGTACTTAGGATGAGATAATTGAATAAGGATGAAATGTATCAAAATTAGCATAAAGTCAGTAATCATAATTTCAGAAAATAATGTTAAATGATGCAGAAAAAGAAACATATAAGTGTTTGGTTTCTTATTGATTCCCTTTGTTTTTGCTCTCTTACTCAAGAAATTTTCTTTATTTCAACTTTAGATTTTTACCCTCACTAAAGAGGAAATTTGTGTCTGTAGGAAGCTATGGAGATTATGGTTGCTTGCTCTACAATGGCTTTAGCAAAAAGGGAACAATAAAAAAGAAGGAAATAACGAATCACTAGACAACTGTTGGGACAAGTGAAATTGTGGAGGTATAATAGGTGCAGCTGCATTAACCAGAGGAACCTTAATGGCAATTACTAGTGGTATGACATCTTCAGCTTAGGCTTTTGAACATTTTAAATTCCATTGGCGAATAAGCTTCTAATGACATGAGTGTTTTTTCGTAATGAATTCATATTTTATTAGCAACAAGGTTAGCTACTCCAGCTATTATTGTAGGTTTAGGTGCCTTAGCACATATATTGGGCACCCTCGTCCCTGTGATAGGAGCAAGCGGGTTTGCTACAGCTGCAACTGTTGCAGGAACTGTTGCCGGTAGTTTTGGATAATCTCTAAATAGTTTTGGCTATGTTTAAAAACCTAGATATGCATAGTTTTTGGATGGTTTAAACTTTTTGGACAGTTTAGAACTTAAGGATATAATTTTTGAATATTTGAAACATATAGACAACTGTTGAATGTTCATAATTTATGAATATAGTTTTTTTTTTTTAATTATTATGCTTGAAACAATATTTTGGTGGTTGATTGATATTTTGTGAAGCTTGTTTGTAATGTTTGTTAGATTGTACAAAACAGGTCAAATAGAACTTGCTGAATTAAAAAAAAAAATTGTATATTCTACGGCAAGTATAATAGGTTGTTGTATTTTATATTTTACGACGAGGAATGAGAGTTGTGATTTGTGACAGGAATTAACGACGTGCAAAAGTAATTGTAGAGAAATCAAACAAGATGCACAAGATTCGCTGTTAAAGGGCTTTTAATGGCGTACTATGACATGCCGCTAAAGTGAATGACTTTCCATGACTGGTCATAACACGGTTTTACCTCGCACGTCATAGAATCGTATCCACGGCGTGTATTTGGTGTCGTAAAAACCTAAATTTGTTATAGTGGTAACTTGTTCAATTTATAGCGTTTTTCACTAAAAAAAATGGACAACAATTGCGTTTTTAAAAAATGAACCATACATTTTTTTTTTTACGACAAAAACAATAAATTAAATAAGTTGCAATTATCGGATCGATCTAATTTTTTTTTATGGATGAAATATACGAAATTTATAATTACTTTGTTAGCCATGCAATTCCATTTATTGTTTTTTATTGACTAATAACAAAACAAAAGTAGGATAATATTCTCTTCGAATTTAGATTCTTTAGAGTGATTTTTCGTAATGTGATCTTAGAGTAATTTTTTAAATAATTGAGATTTAATTGTACAAAAGTTCAGAGTACAATAGTACAAAAGTTGAGGGTACAATAATATTGATAATCACTTTAAAAAAAATCAACTATTTAAAAAATCACTCTACAAAAAATCACCCTATGGGTCTGAATTCATTCTCCTCAAGCCCAATATTTGTTCCTTCGGAAAAGGATGAATGACAATTAAATCTCGTCCAATAGATTAATTACAATCAAGTTAACTATTTCAGTTAGCTAGTTTAGTATTCAGCCCACTATAAAACCATTATTTTGACCGGACTCCACCAAGACCAATTTTTTTCTTAATTTTTAAATTAATATATATATTTTAAATGTTCCCCATTAAAAAAATTAAGAAACTAATATATAACGTAATTAAATATAAATTAAGTAATTTATTTAAACCATGCCTTTGAGAGAATTGTTGCTTGCTATTAGTTAAGGTAAATATATTTTTCTCATTGGAACATTTACTGATAAAAGTGTATATATAATTTATCTAAATGATAATATAATTTATATAAAAGTATACATGCGTTTTCTTTATTCATTAAAAAAAAATATAGAATCTACACTTTAAATAGTACTTTTATAAATTTTTAACAATTACTCGTTAATTTAAAAATAATTTTTTCACTATTTGAAGTAATATATAATTTATTTCAAAATTGTACATATATTTAAATAGTATTTACATTAAGAGTCATATAAATTATTGAAATTTATATGTTAATATTTAAATAATTGAAGGTCATTTGATGACTCTTTTGATCATATAACACACCTTATTTAGATCTTAAAGAATTTATTTAATAATGTTATATGTGTTATACTATAATGAGCATGCTATTAAAAGTCACATATGACATTAGTAATAGGAAAAATTAGTGAAATATTCCTCTCCAACTTTTGGTAGTAGTAGAAGTCTGATATGTTTTTTCTTATTACTTAAGATCTCTCAATAATATTATTAGAAAAATTTCTGCTTGTCACAGAAAAATTTGTCACAAAATTTCTCTATGCTAAAATTTTTCTATGAAAATGTTAAGGGACCTCAACTATTAGGAAAATGTTGCATGTCCTTTATTTTATAAAATCTTAATATGAAGGATCTTAAACTAAAAACTCTTTAAATACAAATTGTCAAGAACAGACCAAATCCACTTGATGTTAGGCTTACTTTTTGTGATTCGAGAAATGATTTGGAGCTCTAAAAAGAGAGCTCTAGGAGAGAGCTAATGGGGTTGGCCCACCTGTGATGTGATATGTGTGCCTGTGTTTTGTTTGTTGTTTGTTGTTTGTTTTTTTCTTACCATTGTGGCTCGACTTTTCGTGTTCCTTTCGGAAGACGAATAAGCCCCATAGTTTGGACTCCCTTGGTCCTGAATCTGATTTCACAAATGCAATGTGAAACAGTGAAAATACAAAAGAGTCCAAATCCGGCAATTCCTTTGGAAAATCGATATTTGAATCAAATGCCAAAAATGGACTACTTTGCCATATTTCAGAGTTGCCACCTAAATATTTTTGAAAAATTTAGGAAACTCGAGACTCGTGCCAAAGGCCATTAGTCCATCATCACCAATGTCTCGGCTCGGGAACTTAGGTACGAGAGGGGAAAGGCCATGAATTGAGCACCCCACTCGCCCAATCAAAGATCGGCCTCTACTAATTATGATGTAATTTTTATTTACATTATATGCTCTGTTCTGATTTATTAGATATTTTTTTTACTAGGTGACACACACACAAATATATACTAATTTGCAAGAATTGGAACATTTAATTTCATATTTTATTTGAAAATTGTCTTGTGAATTTGCCACTTGAAAAAGTGGGCTTAAAATGGACATTAATCAAACTATCCCAATTCAAGCAACTAGCCTTCATCCATAGGCATTCAAATAGTTATATCATTTAAGCAATTAGCCTCATGGAAGTATGCTTTGACATGGTAACACAAACATTCGATGCAAGATACTAAAACAAAAAATTGCTCACTTAGTACTCAAAGCCAAAATAGAGCAAGATAATTAGAAAAATATGCATGCTCCTAATTAATGCAATATGACTAATACAACGCACGCATTATGTAATTTACAGGCTCGGCTATGAGCATGGCATATGATTTCATTCAAGACATGCGATAAAACACATATTCAAGTAATGAATTTGAACATTTGATATTGGGTTAGTATGATGAGTCGAACCTTGGATGCATGCAAGACAATGGATGTAAAGCATAAGAATGCTAAGTTGAAAAATGATGTTCCTATACTAACGATCATAAGCGAGTAAATAAAAAGGAGGAAGACGTGGGGTTGGAAAACATACAACTTATTACATAATTGTCCTCGTGCAAGAGGGTGCGAATCAAAGTCCGAAATTCCAAATTAAACTAATTATTACAAAACCGAATGAATAAATAAGCAAAGAATTTAACTAGCTAACTACTCTATTACAACAAGGATAACAATGAGAATGAGAAATAAACTAGCTATAACAATTACAAATAAACAATAATAATAATTACAACACTAATAATTAACAAGACTAATTATAACAATAATAAATTAATTAATTACAAACTCAGGGCATTAATTTATAATAATGATGTAAGCAAGGATGCGCAACGGTTACACGCATAGTGTCCAAGAACAGCTCTGTCTGCCTAGGCTTGCTCTACTTCACCTTCAGCCACTGCCCTCTATTTTCTGCAAAATACACTGCTGACCAAACATTGATGACTGGCTGGGCCTAAAGAAGATCGACTGTGCCTCAATTTCATGCAAAATTATGTTTTGTGCTCTGAAGTGAAAACAGTGCAGACAGAGTTGTTCTGAACTCTGTTTGTCCCTCTCACACTTCTCTGCCATAGGAAATCCTCAAGAGAAGGTTGGAATTGTTTCCAAAACCATCAATGAGCAAGTTGATTGCTTGATGATTTCGGGTACAATTTGGACAAAAATCAATAAATGAAAGGAACTGCAACCACCCCTCCCTCCTATCATAGAGTGAACTCAAAGAAGGAGGTAGAGACGCTTCAAGGTTCATCAAAACATCATGAATTGATGTAAGACAGCCCTTGACACAATGGACTCGGCATAACGTCCGGCTGAACCCCAAGCAATATAACTCATTTTCTTTATGTGAGTTGGTTCATTTTAAGCCAAATTCATTAGTCTTTGACATCCTTTAATCCATTAAATCCAAGATGATTGTTACATCCACTAAGTGAGAAACATGTCAAACGGGAGGTCATTCTCAACATGAACAAGAGACTATACCGCTGACAATGAACCTCCGTAGAGATTAAGCCATTAATCATAGATCTCTTGCTCATGTTTTGAATAATCGTCGACCGATTGAAATAATTCTCAAATGAAAGAAATGAAGAGCAAGTTAGCAAGTTGATTTATTAAAATGAAGTTCTTAAACATGGAAATTAGTAAAAGAAAAACTTAGAACAATATACAACAAGCTATGTATGCAAACTTATGAGACAATGACCAAGCTAATCAAAACATGAACTACTTAAACAACCTAGGATAGCCCTAAAACAACCCTTAATGGGTGAAAAACAGTGGCTCAAAGTACATGAAAAGAACCTAGAAAGCTAAACAACAAAGAGAGAAAACAAGGCTAGTAAGTAAGAACAAGGAGGGGTGGCTAACCCCTTCACTTTTGAAACCTCAAAGCATGATTTTTAGCCTCTTTTTAACTTTGAAAATCAATTTAGAGAGCAAAGAAAAAGAGTGTAAAAGTAAGGGTTTGAGCTATAGGTAAAGGTGTAAGAAAGAGTGTAAACTCTCTCTACCCTTTTGATAGCTCTCCAAACCCAAACTTAAACACTTGGAAGAGAGTCAAAACAACACAAAACTACAAGAACTAGATAGCAATAGATAGAACAAGAAGTAAAAAAGAGGATGACAATCTTATACCTCTCAAAGAAGTGAGCTTTTGTTTATGAATCAAACTAAATCCCAACACACTCTCAAGCTTGAATTATAGTGTTCAAGGCTCAACCAAGGTTTCTAGGCTAAGGTGTGAAGGTATGTATGGTGTATGGATATAGGTTCAAGGTGATAGGCTTGCTCAAAGGGTTGCTTGCACAAGAACAATGAGATGAAGGAGCTCTCAAGAGCGTGTAGAGGATTTTTAGAAATTCTTCAACCCTCAAAGCAGAGCTACCACTTCATTTTTATAGAATTTGAGCAAGAGGGGACATAAATATCTTCAAAAATGGACAGCTAGCGGGCTCCCGCCCAGATTAGCGTTTCTTGCTACTAAGGCATGGCCTGCCTTCAATAGCCACGGTCGGCCCTCAATGAGGCACGGCTGGGCCTCAATGTGTTCCCCTGTTTTTTTGTTTCAGACTCAGCATAGGGTGGCACAATGTGTAAAAATGGATTTCTGGGGTATAATCAGTGGGAATATGTGAGGTTTGGGATTGTTTTGGAGCTTAAACATAGCCCTTTTGTTAAGACCTCAAACCACACACAACACAACTTTCATCATTGAGTGTACCGGGCAAAGCACTCAAGCCTTGCGGGCAGTCAAAAATGGGGTGTCTACAACCATATCAGTAGAGCTCTACTTCTAGAGCTTTGTATCACCACCGTTTTGGTTCAGGCCACTAAAACAATTCTCATGGTTTGAATTATAGATCTCTATTTTTAATTTTTAGTTGTAATAATTTTATATAAATATTTATAATTTAAAAATAAAAATTAATCCACTAAATGAATAAAAAAATATATAATTATACATAAAATAATGTAATTGAGTTAGCTCACAAACTTATATTTTTTGCTCACTTCTAAATTTGAACTATTTTAATAATTAAGGTGTAATTTATGGATAAAAGTTCAAGTTTAGGCCTGATTTTTTTTGTAGTTAAATTAAACTGTTTGGACTGGTTGTTTAACTCTTTTTTTTTTATCGAAAAAAATAAAAATTTCATTAAAATTTGCATTAAGAGAGATTCGGAAATTACAATCTACCGCTACGACCGCTACTCACATCTACACAATCAACCCTTCGACCTCATAATTTTAAATTAAAAAGAAGAAGAAGAAGAAGAAGAAGAAGAAGAAGAAGAAGAAGAAGAAGAAACAAAATAAAAATAGTTAAGTAGTTCTTAATTACACAACACCCAAAGTTATGAAATCCCAAAGTCAATAAATCCCCACACTTCTTGTTTAACTTACATTGAGCATTAGAGAATAAAGTAGGTTTATGATTTACCTTATGGATAGTTTCGCAATCTAATTAAATTATATATATATATATTCTATTTTTTAATAAATTGTGTATAATTCACACTTCAAATAATAGTTTTATAAGTGTTTGTGGGTGTTGATTTCCGACCACACAACCAAAAGGGAAACTTAGCTGGAGAGTACCGACAGAATAGATTAAGCCCAACAACTTGTAACAAGAAGATGAGAATACCGTAGTGGTTCGCCACCCGAGGGCACTTCAATGATCGAGTCAGTAATCTCTCAAAAATATCAAATCAAAGTTTCAGCCACAAGTCACTGCTCAAAGTATATAACAAATACATGAGACCTACAGGGGTGCCTCTCTTTTATAGTCATCAGTGCCCAAATCCCCTAGAAGCCTCACTTCATAGGACTCAAGCACATAATGCTTATCTCAGACTCTCAGTTAGATAGAGATAAACTCCCTAAGAGCTTTATCCTTATCCAAACTAGAACTCTCTTTCGTCTAGGATTTGTAACGCCCCAAGAAAAATACACAATAAAAGTACGGGGTACTTACCAATCAGTCCTATTAACTAGACTTATTTACCTACAGGTCCTAACTAATAAATTTAACACTATAAAAATAAGAGATTGATAAATTTATCACTATAAATTTATTCATAAAAACAAAGAGACTGATAAATTTATCCCTATAAATTTATTCATAAAAATAAAAGATTGATAAATTTATCTTTATCACTTAATAAATTTATCAATAGGACTTAATGGGTAATAAGTCTCAAAAGTAGGACCTATTGGTAGTTTACCCTAAAAGTACACTAACCACCGCTCCTTACTGTAAACCGAAATAAATCTCCAACACTTGCATACATAAACATAAGAGATTTACAAAATAGATCCACATGCGATTATACATTCAACGACTTTGATATATGAATCTATATTATGTAGAACATTCAGTCAAACATAAATAAATGCCCTCAAGGGCTACAAAGTCCAAGGCTTAAGCCTGGTTACACAAAATGGCTGCTTGTACCCATACAAATATAGCCCTTGGCTTGCAAAAATATAATCACAACAAAAGCAAGGGTGTTGTGCTTTCAACATACACATCCACGCCCTTAGTTTGGCAGAATCGCTACATCTTTTCCTGCACAAAATCCTATAGGGTGAGTATAAAACCCAGTAGGAAATTCTTAACAAAGTATATACATTTTATACAGATCTCATAAGATGAAATACATATGCCATGCCACGCTTTTAAAAGAAAGTCACATTACCATCTTTTTGAAAACCATCATGCTCAATGAAGACTTGAAAATTTAACAATTTAATAATTTTAAATTAAGCCCAAGGGGTAGTAAATATGACTCAGGTAATCTCTAGGATGGTGTCTGCAAATAAGCATAACTAGCACTACGAAAACCCGACTTTACTGGTAGCTAACTGGAAGGCATGTGGTGCCTCCTCCGCGCGTGTTTTCAGTCTTTCACCTTGGACACTCAGGCCAACTTAATCAATTCCATCTACATCCCTTATCCGGACTTACCAACGTATTTACCCCAAAACAATTTGATGAGATCTTGTTTCACAAACATTTCTCTTTTTTCAATGCACAAGTTTTCAAATCTGAAATTCAAAACTCATAATAACCAAATAAATTGAAATGCCAATGCAACATATAACAATACACCATTATATTCTTCCATTTTCAATTCCTTCCATACAACTTTCCCATTTCTCTTTCCAATGCAATTTCACAAGATAAGCATATATTCATTTATATCTATCAAGGAGTAGCAACATTCCCACATTTCATACATTTCCATAAATTTAGTCATTTTATGACTATGCCAACATTTTTGAACAATAAACGCCATAACAAACCATTTTTCATGTTCCATGAATTTCTCATTTATAAACAACAATATAAATTTCCAATCATTTATTCATTTTAACACTATAATAGGTAAACACCCATGAGTTTTCAACATCTCCTCCAAAAATCTCAAATCTCTAGGTTTTTCATCAAAACTAGACATTTCCTCATCTTTTGAAAGAATCTCTCCAAAAACATCTTTCCTCAATCAATGTAGCTCAAACTCTCAAGAAATTTTGAAAACAAGGTGTAAACCCATTTTTAAAATTCATCAACACACTTGAGCCAAAAATCAAATTTCAATACCACTAAAGGGAGTTCCAAAATCAACATAATCTTGCAAAAATATATATATAACTCTAAGAAAATCCCTACCTCAAGTTTGAAGAAGAAATGAGATGAAACCCCCCAAAATCAACGATGTAGAAACTTGATCTCCACTGCACAAAACGTAGCCCTCGAGAAGTTCTCCAACTTTGATGAAAAGACTAGGATCAAAACTCCAATGGATTTTAAGAAATCAAAGATTTAATCTAATTTGGTGTAGGAAATGTAGAGAGAAGGAAGAGAAAAGTGTTTTTAGAGAGAGAGAGATGGTGAAAAAGTGGTATAAACTCAGCCCAAGAAGAAGGAAAAAGCAGATTTTTCGGACTCAGCTTTCTACTGCACGTGCGACACCCATTCCAGCACGTGCGGCACCCCCTTTCCGTAAGTGCAGCACTCACCCCCGCAAGTGCGGCTCATCCTCCTGCACCTGACCTCCGCTCGTGTAATAAAAGCAGTCTGGCACCATGGGCAACCCCTGTTTTCCGCACGTGCGGCCACATCTCCCGCAAGAGCGGCCCTTCTTCTGCACGTGCGACTCAAGTCCCCGCACGTACGGCTCTGCCTTCCAGCCAGAAATCTTGCCAGCTGGACAGAAATCTTCAGGATCCAATCTCATGCCTCCCGAAACATGTGGAACTCGACACCAAAATAAATAAGAACGAGAATTTTGAGAAAAGTTTTCAAAAACAATGAACCCAAACAATTGAAAAGACTTCAAATTAAACCTGACACTCTAACAAGAGTAAACCCAACATAAACCAAAGAAGAACAAGACGGTTACGTACTCGATCATCACAAGATTCTTGTCCCTTATCTGCCTATCTCGGATTCTGGCATCTCTGCAAATAACCTCGGCCTAGCCGAGATCATCTCGACAAGCATGACCAGGCCACGTGGCACCTCGGCTGACATTTCGGCATCACCTTAGCCACGTGCTGTCACTCACAAAATGCTTCCCTACAACTACCCCCTAGGTTTTATTACCTCGGCAAATTGGGGTGATAGAACCTATTCCGTTTCGTTTACCCACATATCGGCTCAAAATGCAAAAACTACTCCGACCAAGATCATGACTCGTCAGCTTCAAGTAATCAGGACTTAGTTGCCCACTTTGTCAAGAATCAAGAACCAAGTTCTCTAAGCATCCCATCCGAGATCATTCCTCCAGCCGAGGCTATTGCCTCATTTATTTCAAGAATCTCAAGAACCATAACTGTGCATGAGCTGTCACGCATAGTTTGTTCAACTGTTTCCTCCATGTGTCCCAATCTCATTAGCTCGTACTTAACACGTACTATCAAGTGGTGTCGTTTCTGCTCACGCCGCCTGACAGACACATCGTCCAAGGCATCTCATTACGTTTTGCCACCTCTTCATGGTTTTGACAAAATTCCTTTCTATCTCTCTCCGTCTCTTCACTTTGCAATTTTAATTTCTCTCTCTAAACTCTCTCTCCCAAACCTCCATTTTTGAACCCTTCGAAGTTCTACAACCGTGCTCCTTTCATCACTCCTGGCGAAGCATTCACTATTATGCTACAATTATTACTTTGGTCTGACTCTGGCGAACCATACTTCAGCGTCCTTGTTCTCGACCCCATTCAGTAAGTTCTCAATTTCTTTTTTTTTTTAATTTCAGTCTCCCACTGTTCTTGAGTATGACGTCATTGTGAAATGTTTATACGTTTCTCACTGTTCGAATTCTTCATTCATTCCTTGATTTTGGTTGCCATTTTTCATGTTTAGACATTGCAAGTCCATTCTTGTTCTTGAATCTGTTTTTACACTCTACTGATCATGGCGTATTCCTGAATGGCCAACACTGTTTTCATCACATTGCCTTATATTGTATCATGAATTGATGCTCACAAACTTGTCACTGCCTCTGGTTTTGCACTTCTTGATTCTGAATCGTGTTTTTTTTTTTTTCTGCTTTTCTTGCTATGTTTCCAAATTTCTGCCTCCGAATATTGTTCACTTGCATAGTTTGATTTAGAACAGTATTGCCTTAGGAAAAATTGAAACACAATCTTCCCTAGGCAACCAGAACCCTTTCCCTAGTGCCATTAGGGTCCAACCGAGGTCCCAAAACCAATATAAAACACTTTTCAACCAACATTAGCCTAGTCGATTTCATGGGTATGTTCAAGTGGAGGGTAGATACCCCTAGAAAACTAGAGTACTTTCGTCAAGAGTTCTCCATTCTAGCCGACATTCAACTTAGGTTGGCTGGGAAGGAAGACTCCATGATGCATGGAGAGACCTTCTACCCTTTTCCTGTTGTATCCATTATCAAGGGTGGGATCCGATTCCCCCTTGACATCTTCTTTAGAGAAGTTTTTTACTACTACAAACTCAACCCCATGCAGCTCGCAGTAAATACCTTTAGGGTCATCAATGGTGTTGCTGAGCTAGCACGCGAGAAAATTCCAGAATAACCCTGTTTGACCTTCAGTACTGCTACACCATGTATGGCCTCAAATCCAAGAGTGGCTACACTTACTATCTTAAGCCCAAATCCACTACATACAAACTTATAGCCGACTTGCCTAACTCCAACAAAGGCGTGGGAGACGATTGCCTGATTGTCTCAGGCAATTGGGAGTTCGCACCAGATAACGACTTTTATCTCTATGCTCTGTGCCGAGAAGTCTTTAGGGAAGACGAGGGTAAGAGCTTAGTCATCTCATATTTCTATACTTGGTAACTTATTTCTCATATCTGTGCTAATGTTTCCTTTTTGTTTTCCTTGTAGCTCTTCCTTAGCCGCCCAAAAGCTTTCGCCAGTCATACGTGCCAAGCAAAGACTTGGTACGCCTTCTCGAACTACTCATTGACAAATGTAAAGCTCCCATCCTCCTTAACTATGTGCCAACCTACAAATCTCTTCTCCTCGATTTCCCATGGAGAAGCCAAACTCCACCATCTATATCAACTCCATGAGCAACTTCTTCGCTAAGGCTAGACTAGGCCTCCTTATTTGACCCAGTAGACTAGTCATCTACTTCAGCTCCAACTCAACTCATTCCGCCATCACAGCGCCAACGTCGTCGTCGAGTTCCTAACACCCCAGCCGGTAGAACACACAGCCATAGTCACCGAGATTCAGTGGCATCGGCCTACGATGCAGCCAATCCTCCCATCACCCTTTCGACTATTAGACTCGGCACCAGAGTAACTATCGTAGGCACTGCCGAGGAGATGGGTCGCAAACCAGCTGTGGCCGTAGACCTACTTGCTGGTCTACCAGACGTGGTGACTCTCCAGTCCTCATCTCAATCCCAGCCAAAGCCCAAACAAAAAAGGGTAAAAAAAAAGGGGCTAAGGCAAAAGCCACAGCGACTCAAATTCCCTCTGATTCTGAGAAGGACCTTGAGGACACAGTCCCAATATCCAAACTGACTGATGCTGAGAAGTGGCCCGCCGAGGCCACGTCATCTGATGCCCCACCATCCAAAAAGCTGAGGTCTGACTGCCTAGAGGGTGGGAGCAGCTTCCCCCGCGATCAGACCTGGGCCCCTAAGGTTATGGTTAGCGATCAACCTTTAAAAGCCGGTGACAGCCTGATCGAGAGCGTAGAGGTTGACGCCGCTCTTTCTACGGTTGTGCTCCTTCCAACTGATATGAACCAAATGGCCGAGCTTCATGAGTATGAGAACTTCGCCCTCATGATGCAGCACTCAGTCTTGGTAAGTTTCTTACTGTTTCCATTTTAGCTTTCCAACACTTAGCTAAAGTTTTTTAAGTTGTTCTATTTCTTGTAGGCCATCCAACATGCTTATTCTTATGCGGTCAAGACCAAGTTGATGAAGAAGGATTTGGTGAACAAGACTCAGGAAGCTGCAAATCTTCTCTCTTCACTTAATAGAGCCGAGACCAGCAATCGAGGTCCGATGGATAAGGCCAAGGCTGCTCAGGCTGCTCAACACAAGGTCAAGGCTAAAGCCGAAGCCGCTGAGGCCGCTGCCAAAGCCGCTAAGGATAATATTAAGGCTACTGAGGCCAGAGCAACTAAGTCTGAGGCCAACCTCAAAACAGCTATCAAATCAAAGGAGGCTGAGGTAAAAATGGTCGATGAGAAGGTGTTCGAGGAGGGGGAAACCACCATACTTGACTAGTACAAGGCCCAAGTAATCTGGCCTACAACAAAGGCTAGTACCTTGGCTGGATGGCGGCACTCAAGGAGCTATCTATGCTTGATGACTCCCCTCTCCGAGATATCAGCCGACTCAACGTGCCATTTCCCCCTTTGCCTGTCTGGTCTGAGGCCGATGAGGAGTCCGATTCTGGAGACGACGACGCCAAGGCTGAAGAGGTTGCTGTGACTGAGGTCGATGCTGGGGCCAAGTCCCCAACTCTTAATGATCAAGTCCTAGACTTGACCGTAAAAGAGGAAGACGAGGTTTCCAAGGGCACTTCTGCCCAAAAGGCTACCCTTGAGTCCAAGGTCCAACCTGCCCAAACGAGTCTTGACTGGATACTACTTGAGATCGACGCCAAGATTGAGGCCAAGAAGTCTGCCCAACTAACTGCCGAGGCTGAAACAACACCAATTGCCAAGGCAGGACAGTTTAAGGAAAACATTGAAGACCCATGCCCTTAGGATTTTTTCTTTTTCTTCGAACTTTTTCTTTTCTGCCTAAAAAGTTGTAATTTTCCTATGTTTGGAATAATTTCTTTTCGATGGTTTTGTTAGGCCAATGTGCCTCTATTGTGTACTTGAACAAGCTGTTTGCTTCAAATGCACGACTTTTCTTTTTCTTCTAAGTGTTGCGTGTTTCTCTTTGTGCTTGATCTATCTTCACTGTCTTGTATGTTCTTATACTTAGAATATTTTTGCAATTCTTCCAAGTACAACTTACTTGTGTAATCATTTCGGATTAGCACACCTCGATCACATACCACTGCGGACACATTTCATCTGGGGTAACATCTCGGATAGCAACTGTAGTTCCTTATCTCAACCATCTTCAATAGTTGGACAATTTTTTCGAAGTTTTACATGTCATGACCCAAACCCGCCCCCATGGGTTAAGGACATAACTGGCCGGTAATCCTGAAATTACCTACGGCCTCAAACCAAATCAGACATAACTCATCAGAGTAAAGGGGCCAAACGGAAGCAGAATTTAAAACTTTATCCATAGAGCTGTGCTTACATGGCACATCATAACAAACCATACATAAAGATATTAATAACTCACATTAGACAATACAGTAGCATAAAGTTCTGTACAGACAGGATCATTCAAGTCTAGGTCAGCCAATCAAAACTATATACAAACGTATCCAAAGTCCTCACCAACATGACAAAATGACACAAGATAGCAAAAGGGCAAAGACGTGTGTCGTGCGTGAGACACAAGGGCTGACTTCTCAAAACCTTGGTTGTTCCACACGGACTTCACTGAGACTGGGTTTGGACCGCTCTTGGCTCACCTACATACATATGAATGAGTGTGAGCGAAAGCTCAGTGAAAAATATCGAATAAAGAAGATACATGGCCTTGGGCCCAATTCATATTCTATCTAATATATATATAGGTATACATAGGGCAGGTGACTGCAATTCCAAACATATCAGACAGCCTCGGGCCCAATCCATTCATGTCAAACTGGCCTTTGGCCCATTCATACTTTCATTAGTGTTCATTAGTGTCAAACTGGCCCTTGGCCCATTCATTCTATCTTTCATGTCAAACTGGTCTCTGGCCCATTCATTCATATCCAACGGCCTCTGGCCCATTCATTCACGTCAGACCATTATTCACGTCAGACTATCATTCATGTCAGAATGGCCTTTGGCCCATTCATTCTCTCATTCATGTCAAACTGGCCTTTGGCCCATTCATTCTCTCATTCGTGTCAAACTGGCCTTTGGCCCATTCATTCATGTCATACAGCCTCTGGCCCATTTATTTATTTCATACATGTCAAACTGGCTTTTGGTTCATTCACTTTATCATTCATGTTAGACTGGCCTTCGGCCCATTCACATTTTCATTCATGTCAGACTGGCCTTTGGCCCATTCACATTTTCGTATCAAACTGGCCTTTGGCCCATTCACTCTTTAGGCATAGCAAACGTTTGTCCACAATTCAAATTAACAGACTTATAGGAAGCTAAGCAGTTGGACAAATAGCATATTCCAGATATCTTTATTAAGATACTACTCACAGTGATCGGCTGGTTGATTTGCCCTGGGGCTTGACCCTACACATCACATAACACAAATGGGTCACAAATGATTCAATCCGTTCTTAATTCACATATTCCTCTTTAGGCTTTATTCTTATCCCTTTTAACTCGTTTACAATGCTTAATGCATGCCTAAGAGTACTTAGAAATGAAGGGGAACGGAAAATGAAACACAGAACGTATTTTCAAAATTCCAGAAACAGGGGTCCCCGCTCGAGCGTGGACTTTCCCGCTCGAGCGGACCCATGAGGTCAGCAAAAGTACTGGATACAACATTTTCACGCTCAAGCGCGAACTCGAACGCTTGAACTGAAGATCAATCTACATAGCTCCCCGCTCGAGCATGAACTTCCCCGCTCGAGCGAACGTCATGTCTGCAGAAAATACTGGGAGCTCGTATTTTACGCTCGAGCGGACATCAAAATTTTTAGATTTTCCAGAGCATGTTCTTGAGCTTCAATTTGACATTCAAAGGCTCTAAACACATGATTTTGGCTCAAACTTTGCATATACATGTACTAACATGGTACAAACCCTAAATTACAACATTATGAAGCTCAATTCCAAGAATTACTTACATGCATGTTCCAAATTGACTCAAACTCATCACCAACACACTAAGTTCAAACATTCAAAACTCACACTTTCATGATTTGCACTTGCATGTAGGAGATACTCATTATTCTCAACTTAATTGGTGAAGAGATGATCAAATACATGGACTTCATTCACATTCAACATAGATTACACACTTTATGCTCAAACATGGAAATTTATAGCAATTTCCTACATGCATGTGTCTATTGACTTCAAATTCAACAAAACTAACTCAATTCATATTCTTTATCATCATTCAACTTTGAATTCACAAATTACAACATTAAACTCATAACTTCATAATCAATTGCTCACCTAGAAGCTCAATCTCCCCAATTTATGGTCAAATCTTGAGTTAGTCTTCAATTTATTCAAGCTTCTTGAGCAAATCTTCAATTTTTTCCCTCTCTCTCTCTCTAGCCGCCCCTCTCTCTTTTCTTGAGTTCAAAATCAGCCAAAATGAAGCTAAGAAGGAGAATTGGGTGTATAGTGCCCCACTTATATAATTTCCCTCAATTATAATTGCTAATATTAAATAATTGGGCACTATAGCATTAATTTAATCTAATTAATTTGATCCGAATCAATTTTCAATTAAATTTCACCATAGGCTCTAAAAATTATGCCAATCACAATGGCGCAATCAATTTTGGTTTCTGTGGCCGATAAGGTCTTCAATTTAAATTCCAAAGCAGATAATCAAACAGATATTCCTACGGTGAATAGATAGAAATTCAAAACCATATATTTTCACATAAATGGCACACATAAACATATCAAACACATAATCATATTCATAATAAGGACCAATTAGCATAGTACGGAACAAGGTTATCACAGTCTTCCCCCCTTTTGGAAGTTTGGTCCTCCAAACTTATTTCACCTTTAGTCGAACACAATTCGGAACACTTTTCATTCAATGGTTCCAATCCTTTTTGATAGTCGTTTACTTAGTTTCAAAATCAAGCAACACTCTATTCTCAATCAGTCAGAGACTTACCTTTTCCTCCATACAAGGTTTGTATGGTGTCACACCAAAACTAGAGTGTAAGCTGTGGTTGTAAGCAAGGTCTGCCAACAATGGATAGATCTTCCAAATTCCCTAAAAAATCTACTGCGTATATTTGGAGTGTTTCTCCCAAAAGTTCTTTCTGATTATACATCAATTTGCAGATGGAATGTAGCACTGACTCACAATTCAGTTCCCATTGCCTCTCGAAGGCTTGTCAGAATTCAAACGCATTTTAGGATTCCTGTCTAAAACAATAGATACTGGGACCCCATGCAAACGAACAATCTTATTGATGTAAATAGTGGCTAGTCCACAAACATCATACGAAAATTTTATAGGGAGGAAATGGGCAAACTTAGTAATTCTTCATACAATAACCCAAACGGGACTTATACTTTGGGTGCTCAAGGTAGCCCCACAATGAAATTCGTAGCCACACATTCCTATTTTCGTTCCGAAATGGAGAGAGGTCGAAGTAGTCCCGTCTACATCTGATGTTCAACTTTGACTTGTTGACACCGAAAACATTTGGACACCAATTCAACGATTTCCTTGTCACAGAAGTTCAATTCATTTTCCAACAATTCCACAATTCACAATCCAATTCGGTATTTAGTTCAGTGACTCATCATAGTTACCCAAGGTCAATCAAAAGTCTTCAGGAATATAAAGTGGATCTAGCTACTGATTCCCGAATCAACAAAGGTAGCATCGAAGCAATTACCCATACAATGCACATAGTCCACATATCCCTATAATACTGATTGTAAAGTATAATAACATCGAAGCAGTCGATTTCTACCACTATACACGTGTTCTCAATTCATTCAACAGTTTACGGTTTACTATTCAGTTCAATATTCAATCCCCTGTTCCATCGAGTCTTTCCACATTATCTGATAGTCGTCAAAGGCATAAGGCAATTCACATACTAATCCCCATGGCGTTTGTGGAGAAGTGGTTTGGAAATACTCTTCTGATCCTGGGGAGCGCTTGAGATCCACTGATAGTCACCTGAAATGGGATAAACACTCCGGTCGGGGGTGCCGGAATTAGCACTCTGACGGACAAGTCAGTCTCTGCACTAAAGAATTCTTGTGTTCTAAGTTAAGCATAATAATTCCCACATACCTGTTTCTGGCTGATGTCTCTTCTATTTATATATATTCTTCTTTGGGCCTCGGGATTAGGTCCATCTCCCACCTCATACTCGGCACATTTTATAATGGACCGATCTTCACTTGGCCTCTCGCTTAATCGGTTATTTGGCCGAGTAGGGTTGGATTTGAGCTTTCGAGCCAATTGCCGAGTGCTTCGAACCTCGACTCTACCAGATTCGACTATTCGGAATCTCTACGACTCCCGAATCTCGGCCCCCACAATTGCCCCCCAAGCATTCCACTAACGACAGTTGGCTGGAGTGTTTGGCTTCGAACTCGAAGAGTCAGAGCCGAAATTCGGCAGCTGACCGCATTCCAATGCAAATGTCTGTACACACGCTTCTCTGTTATCATTTCAACTTCCCGCCTCCTTGTACACTTCTATTTATTGTGATTCAAAATTTTGACGTCTTTTCAAATACATACACGCTTTTAGACGCCCGTCGCTGGACTGCCTCCCGAACTATCTCTGCAATGAACTACTCTTCTCTATCTCCTTTGCCTCTTGTAAGTTCTCTCCTTCTCTTCTTTGTTTTTTGGCTTAGCATAATCCTATTGGCTGGGGGAAATGGCGAAACATTTAAAAGATCTCCTCTCACCGGATCGAATTTCTGGCTTCCGACGCCATTTTTCCATTCCTGATGACGTCCGTCTGTCATTTGTGGCAGACGGCACCCTCGATATGGAGAGGGTTAATGAAACCACGATCGTCTTTTCTCTTTTATCAATCGCAGAGGGTGGGGTCCGTTTCCCCCTTCACCCATTCCTTAGGGCCGTGCTTTGTCATTGGAGGTTAATCCCTTCCCAATCCAACGTCAACTTCTTTAGGGACGTGATGGGGATTATCACACTAAACCGCCGCCTTGGGCTTAACCTTGGCATTCCTGCTATTCGGCATTGCTACGCCTTGGCCAAGTCTACTGGTCGGCACGGGTGTTATTTCCTTAGGGCCAAAGACACCGACCATCAACTAGTGACTATGCTTTCCAGCTCTGGGAAGCGAGTCAATGATGTTATGGTCGTCGTCCAAGGAAACTGGGAATTCGACGAAGGCGAGGATCGCCTTGATCGTATTCCTAGATGGAGGGGTGAACCAAGTGGCCGAGTATCTTCTTTTATTTATTTACTTGTTATATTTATAAAACCTTATTTTCGAGACCTCATGGTTTGAAGAAAGTCTTGACCTCGACTGACGACGCCATCCTTTCAGAAATCAAGACTGCGCTCAAGTATTTCGGCCGATCGAGTCTTCAGAAGCAGGGGAGGGCGGCCCACGTTCTGCTCCGCTACGAGCAGACTTATACAACTTTTTCGGCGGCGGAAAACATCCCAATTCCGAAGGGTGAGGAGTTTCTTATCGCCCTTATCTTGACTGATTTCAGAAATTTCAGGCAAGTCGGTTGCGAGGGATCAGATTCGGAGCGACCGAAAGTTGCTGAGGCCATCGAGTCAGACCAATCCGAAACTGAGGTTGACGAGGCTTTGAAGTTAGCATTTGAAGAAGCCGGCCTCAATTCGGTTGATCCTCCGTCCACCTCGGGTCAAGAGGACCGTCCGCTTGACGATATTTTTCACGGTTTGGAGGACCTTCCCGGTGCGTTCCCAGAAGATATGGCTCGGTTGAGCCTCACTAAACTTGCCAAGAAGGCGAACGCGGAAAGGATAGCTGCGCGGCGAAGGGCAGAGGAGATTCGGGCTGCCGAATCTCAGTCCCAGTCCTCCTTGCCTGTTATTAAGGGGACGACAAAGAATGGAAGTACTGACGTGCAGGCAAGTGTTGAAGCTAAGCAAAAGGTGGAGAAGCGCCCTGCCGATGTCGAGGCCGGCTCAGAAGAAGATCGTGCCAACAAACGACCTCGTTTGGAGGAGTCGGATATGATCGTACCTTTTGTTATTCAGCCCAAGATAAAGAATATGCCGATCTCCTCCGATGCTTCGGTGATCAAAGATCCAGCGGTTGCACTCAGCTTGGCGACGTTAGTTTCACTGCCTGCTGGCAAGGCGGCTTTTCGGGCAGAGCTAGATCTGGTTGCAATTGGGTTGGCCGCGCAATCGGCTATTTTGGTATATATCTGCACTTTGTCTTTTCTCTTTACGCAAATATTATTTTGTTCTTAACTTCCTGTTTTGCAGGCCGTCGGAAGGATAGCCGACATGGGTCATCGCTATCACGATGCCGTCGAGCTAATTGGCCATTTACAAGCAGAGGTTGAGGGCCAAAGGAGTAGGGCGTAATCGGAGGGCGCCCGTGCCGAGGCCGAGATGGAGAAAGCCCGCAATGCTGAAGAATTGAGATCAGCCGCCAGAAGAGGGCAGATGCGAGTGACGATGAGCTTAAATTGGCCCAGGAGGCGATCTCTAAATTAGAGGCTGGGTTGGAAGAGATGAGGGTGGCGAAGGAAACAGCCGACCTAAAAGCTTCCAGCGCATTCGATGCTGGGAAAAAATCTACTTTTGATGAATATGTAGGCGAAGTCCCCAAATTTGAGAATCGGGGATTTAAACACGGCTGGCTCAAAGCCCTTGCTACTGCTGATGTGACATTGGCTACGCCAAATCCATACGAGCAAGTGGATGTTGAGCCGCTGGAGTCTGACTCCGAGAACTAATTTGGGCAGCTCTTGTTTTTTGTTTTAGAATTTGCATGTAATTTTTAGCTTTTTACAGGTTTTTGACTAGTAATTTTCATATGTAAAATGGTTACAATTTGTGCCCAATTTATTAATGAAAATTCATTTTATACTTTGCTGCTACTAATGAATGGAATTATTTGGTTGCTGTTTTGGATAAAACGTTTTGTATACTTGCCGACTAGATGATTAGGCCATTTAGATAGTTAGGCCGTTTAAAAAGCCAAAAATCAGTACATGAAGTGGCTGTGGCACATATCAATCGGCATGGGGCCAAGATGCTCGGCCGATTAGATTAATAAATCTGCCCTTGTCCCAGCTAGTGCATGGACTTCAAGGCAGTCTCCCATAGTTGCCGTTTAGATAATTAGGCCGTTTTAACAAAGCCAGAACTTAGTGCATGAAGTGGTTAGGGCACATATCAATCGGCATGGGGCCAAGATGCTCGGCCAGTTAGATTAATAAATCTACCCTTGCCCCAGCCAGTGCATGGACTTCAAGGCAGTCTCCCATAGTTGCCGTTTAGATAATTAGGCCGTTTTAACAAGCCAGAACTTAGTGCATGAAGTGGCTGTGGCACATATCAATCGGCATGGGGCCAAGATGCTCGGCCGGTTAGATTAATAAATGTGCCCTTGCCCCAACCAGTGCATGGACTTTAAGGCAGTCTCCCATAGTTGCCGATTAGAGAATTAGGCCGTTTTAACAAGCCAGAACTTAGTGCATGAAGTGGCTGTGGCACATATCAATCGGCATGGGGCCAAGATGCTCGGCCGGTTAGATTAATAAATGTGCCCTTGCCCCAGCTAGTGCATGGCCTTCAAGGTAGTCTCCCATAGTTGCCGTTTAAATAATTAGGTCGTTTTAACAAGCCAGAACTTAGTGCATGAAGTGGCTGTGGCACATACAATCGGCCTTCGTCGTTTGGAGACTGCCAAAAGCGTTAATGAAATTGCCTTGGGGTCGCTGCATACCTACAAATAAATGGGGTGATTTCGCACCAATGGGTCTACTTATTCTTATTCAGATTCGATTTGAACTAGCTTGGGGCGAGGGCAAATGTCAAACAAACTGTTCTTTAACAGCAGAGGAGAGGGATGAACGCTGGCTGAGCTAGATGCTGCGATGAATCGCAGCAGCGAGCCTGTGCGTACGGGAGGAAGGACATGCAAGGAAAGCGAAAAACGTCAACTTCCAAGCCGTCGAAGCAGATCACCCCGAAGAGAGAAGCATTAATGGGGAAGCTCCCCGCGACCACGACCGAGGAATGAGTCAGACGCGACGCCACGACCATTGAGTTTTGCGGTGTTCGTGGGGAAGAAACCGATGACTGAGGCAGATTCCATCGTCAATGATCCGGGTGTAGCGGTTGAGTTCGCTCGACAGATCTTTCCACCGGAAGTCCAACAATCGATGGTTGGACGACGAGATTTGGAAGTGTTTCGAGAAGGTATTCATGGGGCGGTGAAGGGGTTGTACACAGCCTACGAAGTCGGCATGCGTCTGCGCACCGCGCGGCGAGAGATGGAGAAAATGGATGAACGGGTCCGTAGTTCGGAGGCTCGTGCGGAGAAGGCCGAGGGCAAGCTTAGGGAGTTTAGGAAGGTTAAAGTCGCCTATCCGCATGCGGCGGGTCAATCTAACCCGATTGTGGACGAGAGGGTGACCCAACGGCTATTGAGTCTTGCCATCACCGACCGAGATACGGCAGGCATGTTTGCCGTACAAAATGCGAGGGCCAAAGGTTACGAGGAGGGCTTCCATGCTGGTCGGAAGGTTGGGATCGACAAAACGAAAGAGACACTTGCTGAGGAGGTCTATTGATGGGAGAATCAGGGTTTAAGCATGGTTGGATCGCGGCTCTTCAGGCCGTGGAGGCTCTCTGAGCAAAGGGTGTCAATTCCAACTTACGTGACCTGGATCATCGTGATCATTTGCCCTTTGCCATCTTTGAAGTTGAAAAGAGAGATAATGAGGGCGACGCCGAATAAAAATATTCGTTGTAATGTTCAAACGCGGATCGCGTCTAGAATTATGTATTTATTGTCGAATAAAAAAGAACTTTATTTTCAATGTTTTGTTATAATTTTTGTTCGGTGCATACGTGCTTGCATGTGTTTTATTATATACATGTTTGAATAAACGTATTTCAGACGAGTAAATGAACATTGATCAGCCTGATTTAATTGACATCATTGTGCTACGCACGGCTCGAAGGCTTAATTGGCCCAAAGACGTCATTCGCCGATGGGGCTCTGAATCCGGAGGCTATTTGGCTAATCGTGATATCGACGAAGGGCGCTCCGAATCCGGAGGCTTTAACGGCCCAAAGACGTCATTCGCCGATGGGGCTCCGAATCCAGAGACTTTTTGGCCAATCGTGATATCCACGAAGGACGCTCCGAATCCAGAGGCTTTAACGGCCCAAAGACGTCATTCGCCGATGGGGCTCCGAATCCGGAGACTTTTTGGCCAATCGTGATATCCACGAACCGCGCTCCAAATCCGGAGGCTTTAACAACCCAAAGACGTCATTCGCCGATGGAGCTCCGAATCCGGAGACTTTACTTGGCTAATCGTGATATCCACGAAGGACGCTCCGAATTTGGAAGCTTTAACAGCCCAAAGACGTCATTCGCCGATGGGGCTCCGAATCCGGAGACTTGGCCAATCGTGATATCCACGAAGGGCACTTCGAATTCGGAGGCTTTAACGGTCCAAAGACGTCATTCGCCGATGGGGCTCCGAATCTGGAGACTTTATTTGGCCAATCGTGATATCCACGAAGGGCGCTCCGAATTCGGAGGCTTTAACGGCCCAAAGATGTCATTCGCCGATGGGGCTCCGAATCTGGAGACATTTTGGGCAATCGTGATATCCACGAAGGGCGCTCCGAATTCGGAGGCTTTAACGGCCCAAAGACGTCATTCGCCGATGGGGCTCCGAATCTGGAGACTTTAATCGGCCAATCGTGATATCCACGAAGGGCGCTCCAAATCTGGAGGCTTTAACGGCCCAAAGACGTCATTCACTGATGGGGCTCCGAATTTGGAGACTTTTTTTGGCCAATCGTGATATCCACGAAGGGTGCTCCGAATCCGGAGGCTTTAATCAGAACATCTTTGAACTAGATTCTGTGGTAGGTGAATGAGAATCTTTGTCTTACAGAAAAAGAGATGTACATGGCGAACAGTTCGGAACAAGCATCATGTCCCACAAGTCGGGCTAATGATAAAATTTGCGTAAGTGCGTGGAATTCCAAGGTCGTGGCAGACTCCTTCCTGACATGTCTTTGAGCCGATATGCCCCTACTCCAGCGATCGAATCGATCTGATAGGGACCGTCCCAGTTAGGACCCAATTTTCCATCGGTCGATTTCCTGTCAGCTGGGAGCACCTTCTTCAGGACCAACTCTTCTAGTGTGTAGCGGCGCAGCTGAACGGGTTGATTTCACGACTTTGCCAGCTGCTGCTGGTACCGTGCCATGGACGCAACGGCTCGGTCTCTTCGTTCTTCGATTAGAATCAAATCCAAAGCCAGCATCATGTCGTTTCGGCCCGTATCAAAAACTTGCGACTTGAGTGTCGGGTGGCTGATCTCCAGGGGTAAGATTGCTTGGGTTCCAAAGCATAGGGCAAATGGCGTTTCTCCAGTCGATCTTCTCGGTGTAGTTCGATGAGCCCACAGTACACTCGGCAATTCTTCGACCCATTTGCCTTTGGCTTTCTCCAGCCTCTTCTTGATGCCGTCCAAGATGGATTTATTAGAGGCTTCGGCTTGGCCATTACTTTGGGGGTAAGCCGGCGTAGAAAAGTAAGGCCGAATACCATATTTGCTGCACAGTTTTCGGTATACACCACAATCAAACTGGGTACCGTTGTCTGAGATAAGAGCTCTGGGAATGCCAAATCGTGTTATGATGTTCCTCCATACAAAGTGCTTAACGTCAGCATCTCGAATGTGTGTTAATGCCTCCGCTTCGACCCATTTCGTGAAGTAATCTGTTGCGACGATCAGGTATCACTTGTTCCCTGGGGCCCTCGGCAATGGTCCTACGATATGAAGCCCCCACTAGGCGAACGGTCAACGACTAGTATAGAGTTCAACTCTTCAGCAGGCAGATGGTTTAACGGGGATAATTTCTGGCACTGTTCACACTTTTTTGCATAACACTCGGCGTCCGCTCTCATTGTTGGCCAATAATACCCCTGCGTTATAGCTCAATGGGCCAAAGAACGTCCGCCAGAATGGGCACCACAACTGCCTTCGTGTATCTCAGTTAGAAGCTCCCTGACTTTGTCCGGTTGCACACATTCCAAATATGGGCCAGAGAGTGACTTTTTATAAAGCCTTCCTTGCGGATCCAAGTAGTATCGCATGGCTTGGTTTCGTACCTTATGTGCTTTTTTCTTGTCCTCTGGGAGTTGTTCAGAAGATAGGAATGCAACAATGGGATCCATCCAACTTGGTGCAGATTCTATAACGTTGATTTGGACTTCCTCCGAAGGGCCAATGCTTGGCTCTAGGATGAATCCTACTTCGATGGTCCGTTTTACCTCTGAGTTGATTGCGGAGGCTAGGCAAGCCAAGGCATCTGCATCGGTGTTCTGATCACGTATTATTTGGTTCAACTCATGATGGTCAAATTTTGCCAACAGGGAGTTGGCCGTTTTCATGTAGGCCGCCATACAGTCTTTTCTTGCCGCGTACTCCCCCTTTAGCTGATTGATCACCAGTTTTGAGTCGCAAAACACAAGCAGACGCCGAGCACCCAGAATATGCGCATTCCGCAAACTGGCTAAAAGGGCTTCGTATTCGGCTTCGTTATTTGATGCTTCGAAGCCGAGCTTGATGGCCTGCTCAATTATTGCGCCGTCGAGGGTCATGATTACAACTCCGGCTCCACTGCCCTGCTGATTGGACGATCCATCACAATACAACTTCCAGATGTCCCCAACATAAATCCTCTAGTTCGGCTTCGGTCGAATTTCATCTGACTTGAAGTCGGTGAGGCCCCCAGTGAATTCGGCAATAAAGTCGGCAAGCACCTGTCCCTTGATTGAGGTTCTGGGTAGAAATTGAATATCGTACTGGCCAAGTTCCAGAGCCCACTTTGAAACATGTCCAGATGCTTCCGCACTGCGTAGTACTGATCGGAGGGGATAATCTGTTAGCACCCCAATGCTATGCCTCTGGAAGTAATGCATGATCTTCCTTGCCACCATAACTAGGGCTAGGATGAGCTTTTCCAGTGGAAGGTAGTGTGTTTCGGTGTCAACCATTGCCTTGCTCACATAATACACTGGCCGCTGCTCCCCCAGCTCTTCCTTTATCAATACGGCGCTGACGGCTCGGTCAGAAACTGCCAAGTACAAAATGAGCGGGTCACCAACAGAGGGTGTTGTCAGGAGTGGTACTGAGCGGAGGTAGGTTTTCAGGCTGTTGAAAGCGGCTTCGCACTCGGCGGACCATTCAAAGGCCTTGCCTTGCCGTAGTATATGAAAGAATTGTCGGCAGTGATCTGTGGACCGGCTGATAAACCTGTTGAGTGCAGTAGCCATCCCTATCAACTTTTGAACCTCCTTTACTGAACGGGGGGAGCCGAGCTCTAGGATTGCTGTGATTTGCCTTGGGTTGGCTTCGATGCCTCTGTGGTTGACAATGTAGCCCAAGAATTTGCCAGAGCCGATACCAAACGCACATTTGGAAGCGTTCAACTTCATTCCATATTTGCGTAGGACGCCGAATGTCTCTTCCAGATTGGCTATATGATTATGCTCTTCTTTGGATTTGACCACCATATCGTCAATGTACACTTCCATAGTTGTGCCAAGTTTCTCTGTGAACATGGTGGTGACCAGTCTCTGGTAGGTTGCCCCTGCATTCTTCAACCCAAAAGGCATTACCTTATAGCAATAGATTCCTCTTGGGGTGAGAAATGCAGTTTTCTCTTGGTCCTCCGGATGCATAGCGATTTGATGATAACCTCTATAGGCATCAAGGAAACTCATACGCTGATGGCGCGCCGTAGCATCTACAAGCTGGTCTATCCTGGGAAGAGGAAAACAATCCTTTGGGCAGGCCTTTGTTTAGGGTCCGTGAAGTCGACGCACACTCGCCAAGTCCCATTTTTCTTCTTCACCACCACTGTGTTAGAGAGCCATGTAGGGTAGGTCACCTCCCTAATTGCTCCGGCGTCAAGCAGCCTGTCAACTTCCTCAACAATGGCGGCAGTGTGCTCTGCGGCTGACCGCCGACTTTTCTGAATGATCGGCTTACACGTAGGATTGACATTCAAATGGTGCTGTGAAACTGACGGATGTATACCCGGCATCTCGTACGGAGTCCATGCAAAGACATCGAGGTTGCTGAGCAGGAAAGATATTAGCTGCTGTCTGTCGGCCTGATTCAAGGAGGCGCTGACCATGAAGAACTTGTCTGGGCTTCCAACGATTTGAACTCGTGCTAAGTCTTCCGTTGCCTTTTCGTTTGGGGCCGCCCCAACATCGTCGAGGCTTTCTCGATTCGGCAACTCAATGGAATTCACCTGTAGTTCCTTTGGCGTTTTCTCAACAAGGAGATAACATGCTTGTGTCAATTTCTGGGAGCCACGAATTTGCTCAATACCGCGTTCTGTCGGGAAGCGGAGCAGCTGATGATAGGTGCTGGGCACGGCTCGCATAGCATGCAAACCATGATCGCCCTATGATAAGATTATACGGTGACGGCAGTCTCACGACCAAGAATCCCACATCCACTGTTCGGGAACTTGCTCGAACAGGAAGTCTGATTTTCCCCAACGGGTACTCTGGATTGGCATCGAAGCCGAAAAGTGGATAAGGGGCGGAGAGAGATCCGATTCGGAGAAGCCCACTTTGGTGAATGGCTTGTAGTACATAATCTCCGATGTACTCCCCAGATCGATGAGTACGCACTCAACTGTGAATTGGTTTACGCGTAACTCAATTACCAAGGGATTAATGTGGGGCAGTGTTACTCCGGCCAAATCCGAATCATCAAAAGTGATAACCTCGGCTTCATGGGGCCATTTAGCCGGAGTGAGTTGCTCTTGAGGGTTAGACCTTCGACTGAATCGCGTGCACCGCCGATGACATTGGCAGGCTGTATATCATACGGATCACGTGGAGCGAATGTGAATCCTGTGTCAAGGCTATTGCTTTGGTTGGGTTGCCTTTTCGGACATACGGTTGTAACCGGCCATCTTGTACCAATTTACCGTTGTACAGGGTGAATGACGGTGCTTTGAATTTCTTGGTTAGGACTGCCTTTGCAATCCATCGTACAAAAGGATCGTGTTCATCGTCATCCGAGCTGTTTCTCCTTCGCTTAAGCCTTGTACGGGGATTCTCTTCAGAAGAACTGGAAATTTCAGATCGTCCCCTCCTTCTTGGGCTCCGAGGATAATGAGTCGGAGTTGCAATCAGTATCTTGTTGTCGGGCTCGAGATCGTCGACCAGCTGCCCTCTCGGGTCGTTCTGGGACTTGGTATGCAGCTTGTTTGGACTTCGCCACCCTCCAAGGCCAAATCTTGACGGAGATGTTCGTTCTCTGCAATCATGTTCTCCAATCTTTGTTCGTTTTGCTTTGCTTGTTTCAGGAGCACTTGCATTGCTTCGTGCTCCGAAGTCGAGGGTGAGGCGAAATTTAAGGCACGTCTTGCGGCGATAGTCTTTGTTCCAAGCATGTTTGTTGGAGTGGTTTCATTTTGCGATATAGGGTCGACAGTGACTGTCGGAGGATCTTCCGTCACGCTCGCCATGGATGTGCTTGAGTATTCCCACAGACGGCACCAATTGTGGAGAAGTGGTTTGGAAATACTCTTCTGATCCTGGGGAGCGCTCGAGATCCGCTGATAGTCACCTGAAATGGGATAAACACTCCGGTCGGGGGTGCCAGAATTAGCACTCTGACGGACAAGTCAGTCTCTATACTCAAGAATGCTTGTGTTCTAAGTTAAGCATAATAATTCCCACATACCTGCTTCTGGCTGATGTCTCTTCTATTTATATCTTTTCTTCTTTAGGCCTCGGAATTAGGTCCATCCCCCACCTCATACTCGGCACATTTTATAATGGACCGATCTTCACTCGGCCCCTCGCTTAATCGGTTATTTGGCCGAGTAGGGTTGGATTTGAGCTTTCGAGCCAATTTCCAAGTGCTTCGAACCTCGACTCTACCAGATTCGACTATTCGGAATCTCTACGACTCCCGAATCTCGGCCCCCACAGCGTTAAAGGTAATATTAAAAATAGCCAATCACATGTTAAACACAATTTACACATCCTCAGAGCCCCAATTGCAAAATATAATGGCACTGAGCAGTTATTTACACAAGGCGTACTGAATTCACACACTTACGGATCATCAAGGTTTCTTGGATGTCAATAACATCTACATGATACCAAAGGATGACATTCCAGACAAAACAAGGGAATAATCGTCTCGGAATCAAAGCACACCTGTTCACGACCATTGGTGGCCGACCCGAGATCGATTAGACAAACCCATCCGTACAAAACCGTCGGTGGCAAAAGAGATATCTCAACAAAGGTGATACATAGGCTTAACGTCCCCTAGCACGAAAGGACGTCTCAAGAATGTCATCAAAACAAACACAATACCACTCACCATAACCTGATTTCCCAAAATCCGATAACACTGAAGCAGACATATGAAACATATTCAGATTAGTCGAGGATAAATATTCAGTACCATTTACAATCAAATCAATCTGCTGTCATCAGTTTCCATAGAGTCAAATAAGCAAGAATATGATAGCACACAAGCATTGTTCCTTACGACACCCAATCACTGGATTTGCACAATCCAGTTCATGTTTAACACATATGTCCTCAATAGTTGAAGGTTGGTTCTCAATGGTGTTCATGGTTAGATCGGTCTGTTGATAGCCCACATAAGGTCTGCTAAGTAAGTCAAGTATTTCAAACGGATTCAAGTTTTCGGTCTATCAGTTTTCTTGCCAAGAATAACCTGGTTTATTATTTATAAGAAATTCTTAATCCCCTTTAACAAATTCAAATTCGATAGAGGGTCTTATCAAATCAATCCAAGCAAAGGTCTCATCAAATCATATCCAATGAGGGTTCTACCAGGCCAAATCAGACAAAGGTTCTATCGGATCGAATCAAATAAAAGTTTCCTCAAATAGGGTTCATTTGGTTCTGTAAGGCATACTTTGTTGCTTAGGTACATAGTCGATAGTTTCACGACCGTCCTAAGTCCATTAGTTCTCAAAGTCATATCAGAGTCATTCATCACAACCGTTTATATCAAAGTATTTCAAGTCATGTATAATATGGCTTTGTCCACATAAGTTCAGGTGTAGTTGCATATGCATGCAGTTGTTTATATCAAGAGGTATGTATCATAATTAATGCAGCAGTTCCCAAATAAGTCTTATATGCAAGCACATGGTGCACAGTAACACATTAAACAAAGTTCCTCGGTTGCACATCAGATAGGGTCAGTTACGCAAAAGTTCCAAATTAGTCACAAATCATAGGTTTACGAGTTAAGCCCAATATAGTCACATAGCCCAGTCAATTTTTTACCAATCAAAATACATGGTCTCACAATTATAGAGTTCATCATTTGGGGTGCTCAACTCAGTCACACTATCACAGAGTCATAATTCCAATGGTTTATTCATTTGAAGGCAATAATATAACAAATCACTCTGAGCATAGGTTTAGATGTACATGTGCATGTACAGAGTCAATCAATATCCCAATACGTATTTCACAAATTTTCCAAATGGAGCATATACCTTCAATGAATACGGTCTCGATCTTGTGGGTCTAACCAATCTAGATACATATGCAGCAGATATGAAATAATATGCCGACCCGAATCAAATAATATCCCAAGTAAGGATGTACACATGTACTAATTCAGAATCAATCAACACATAAGCATTCGTTTATAGACAGTATAAATACCTGGAATAACGGTCGCAATATTCTGAGCGCTTTCTGGGATGAGTGTGATTACTCTATCCTGATTAGCAATTCCTACCATTGGCACGAATCTAACTGAGGCAGAAGATTTATTCACATTTTGTTCAGTTCGAGGACAGTTCCTTACCATATGGTCCATTTTACCACACCTATAACAAGCCCCAGAAATTTGATAACAAATTCCTCGGTGTTTCTTACCACATTCATTACATGTCGGTGCTGTATTCCTTGTAGAGTTTGAAGTGCGCGATGATCCCGTATTTTGCTTTTTAAATGACCTCTTCTTTGAGAAAAAGCCTTGTCTCTTGCTTTTCCATTCAGAAGATCGGTTCATGTTAGCTTTGGTCATCAGTGTTCGGTCCAGCACCTCAACATATTTTGTGACTTCCAACACATTCACTTGGTGCTCTTGCACTGGTGGTGGCAAAGGTTCTTGCCGTAGCGGCAACTGATACTATTGTCTTAAGATCTTTGCCATTTCTTGTACTGTTCTTTCCAGTCTATCAAGTCGGGCTATGGAAGAGTCTACCAACTCGTATGCCCTTACCTTATCCATGATCTACACAAATTCTTATTAAGCCATGCCAAATAAGGAATGCCTAATACAAAAATAAACACAGATACACATAGGTGCATTCGCACATAGACACGTCGTTATATTCTCATTTTACGTATCATCAAGGCACAATTAATCATATACAAAACAGACGATCGCATAATTATCAGATATCGCGTGTAGAACACTTACTAGATAATTACACATTTGACCATATTCATATTCCATATAGGCACCCATTTGGAGAATCGAATGCACATAAGCAACTTCTCATGATTCGTATGTTCATGTACGTGCATTATAACAAACAAAACTTGTTGTACACATTAGTGCAACAATTCATATCTCATATAATCACATATTCTCAATGCTTACATCATATATTTGTCAAATGGATGCATCTTAAGTCTTTTCTAGACACCTTATGGCTCATTTGGACAAGTGTGTGAGTTATTAACTCGTGCTCTGATACCACTCTGTCATGACCCGAACCCGCCCCCATGGGTTAAGGACATAACTGGCCGATAATCCTGAAATTACCTACGGCCTCAAACCAAATCAAACATAACTCATCAGAGTAAATGGGCCAAACGGAAGAAGAATTTAAAACTTTGTCCATAGAGCTGTGCTTACATGGCACATCATAACAAACCATACATAAAGATATTAATAACTCACATCAGACAATATAGCAGCATAAAGTTCTGTACAGACAGGATCATTTAAGTCTAGGTCAGCCAATCAAAACTATATACAAACATATCCAAAGTCCTCACCAACATGACAAAATGACACAAGTTAGCAAAAGGGTGAAGACGTGTCTCGTGCGTGAGACATAATGGCTGACTCCTCAAAACCTTGGTTGTTCCACACGGACTTCACTGAGGCTGGGTTTGGACCGCTCTTGGCTCACCTACATACACATGAATGAGCGTGAGCGAAAGCTCAGTGAACAATATCGAATAAAGAAGATACATTAGAACAACATACGACAAACGGCCTTGGGCCCAATTCATATTCTATCTAATATATATATAGGTATACATAGGGTAGGTGACTGCAGTTCCAAACATATCAGACGGCCTCGGGCCCAATCCATTCATGTCAAACTAGCCTTTGGCCCATTCATACTTTCATTAGTGTCAAACTGGCCTTTGGCCCATTCATACTTTCATTAGTGTTCATTAGTGTCAAACTGGCCCTTGGCCCATTCATTCTATCTTTCATGTCAAACTGGCCTCTGGCCCATTCATTCATATCCAACGGCCTCTGGCCCATTCATTCACGTCAGACCATTATTCACGTCAGACTATCATTCATGTCAGACTGGCCTTTGGCCCATTCATTCTCTCATTCATGTCAAACTGGCCTTTGGCCCATTCATTCATGTCATACGGCCTCTGGCCCATTCATTTATGTCATACATGTCAAACTTGCCTTTGGTCCATTCACTTTATCATTCATGTCAGACTAGCCTTCGGCCCATTCACATTTTCATTCATGTCAGACTGGCCTTTGGCCCATTCACATTTTCGTATCAAACTGGCCTTTGGCCCATTCACTCTTTAGGCATAGCAAACGTTTGTCCACAATTCAATTTAACAAACTTATAGGAAGCTAAGCAATTGGACAAATAACATATTCCAGATATCTTTATTAAGATACTACTCACAGTGATTGGTTGGTTGATTTGCCCTGGGGCTTGACCCTACACATCACATAACACAAATGGGTCACAAATGATTCAATCCGTTCTTAATTCACATATTCCTCTTTAGGCTTTATTCTTATCCCTTTTAACTCATTTACAATGCTTAATGCATGCCTAAGAGTACTTAGAAGTGAAGGGGAACGGAAAACGAAACACAGAACGTATTTTCAAAATTCCAGAAATGGGGGTCCCCGCTCGAGCGTGGACTTTCCCGCTCGAGCGGACCCATGAGGTCAGCAAAAGTACTGGATACAACATTTTCACGCTCGAGCACGAACTCGGACGATCGAGCTGAAGATCAGTCTACATAGCTCCCCGCTTGAGCATGAACTTCCCTGCTCGAGCGGACGTCATGTCTGCAGAAAATACTGGGAGCTCGTATTTTACGCTCGAGCGGCAGATCCCCCACTCGAGCGGACATCAAAATTTCTGGATTTTCCAGAACATGTTCTTGAGCTTCAACTTAACATGCAAAGGCTCTAAACACATGATTTTGGCTCAAACTTTGCATATACATGTACTAACATGGTACAAACACTAAATTACAACATTATGAAGCTCAATTCCAAGAATTACTTACATGCATGTTCCAAATTGACTCAAACTCATCACCAACACACTAAATTCAAACATTCAAAGCTCACACTTTCATGATTTGCACTTGCACGTAGGAGATACTCATTATTCTCAACTTAATTGGTGAAGAGATGATCAAATACATGGACTTCATTCACATTCAACATGGATTACACACTTTATGCTCAAACATGAAAATTTATAACAATTTCCTACATGCATGTCTCTATTGACTTCAAATTTAACAAAACTAACTCAATTCATATTCTTTATCATCATTCAACTTTGAATTCACAAATTACAACATTAAACTCATAACTTCATAATCAATTGCTCACCTAGAAGCTTAATCTCCCCAATTTATGGTCAAATCTTGAGTTAGTCTTCAAAATATTCAAGCTTCTTGAGCAAATCTTCAATTGTTTCCCTCTCTCTCTAGCCGGCCCTCTCTCTTTTCTTGAGTTCAAAATTAGCCAAAATGAAGCTAAGAAGGAGAATTGGGTGTATAGTGCCCCACTTATATAATTTCCTTCAATTATAATTGCCAATATTAAATAATTGGGCACTATAGCATTAATTTAATCTAATTAATCTGATCCAAATCAATTTTTAATTAAATTTCACCGTAGGCTCTAAAAATTTTGCCAATCACAATGGCGCAATCAATTTTGGTTTCTGTGGCCGATAAGGCCTTCAATTTAAATTCCAAAGTAGATAATCAAAATTATGCCAATCACAATGGTGCAATCAATTTTACTTTGGTCTTCTAAGCTTGAGGTAGGGATTCTACACTTTCATATGGTTTTTAGCTTAGTTATTTGTTGTTGTGTAACAATGATGGGATTTGGGAGTACTATGGACAAACCAAGGACTTGGATTTAAAAATCAAAAGAGGGGTTTCTAAGCAAATGAGTTATAAATGGTTATGGGGTTGAATATAAGGTTATAATTTGACTAAATAGTTGATTTTGGCCTTTGGGTTGATATTTAATAAAAAAAAATGGAGTTTGCCCTAAAATAGTTTAAGTATTTATTTTGTATAAATAAATGGAATTGGTGTTGTAAAAATGAAATTGGATGAATATTGAAATAAGCAGTGTAGTTGGAATATATATATCATCTCACACCCATGGAAATTTGAATAAATTATCTGCCTTGAGATTCAATATCTGTTTAGAAATATCTGTATTGGGCTATCAGTGGAGGATAACTATGATTGTGGTAAAAATTGCATGACGATTAGGTGAATTGAAACTAATCTCTTGTTAATTGACATTGAATGTGACTATGTTTTAAATATGTTGTCTATGTATGATGTTTGGGAAAAGAAAAGGGATGTACTCCATGTTTTGGGAAGAGATAGGGGATGGACTTCATTGAAACTAAGTTGGCCGAAGTGTCCAGGGTGAAAGTCCTGAAAATTGCACGTATACATGGGTGCCGATCTTGCGGACGAAATTTTCGTAAAATGGCAAATGGAAGTGTTGTATGATGGTTGTCTTATTTTGGGAACCACTGAGTTGTAGTATCAGATGGATTTTCTGAACGATAATGAAATTGGCTCATGAACTGAGATGAAATGAATTAACTTGAATTGATTAGAAAGAAAAGGGTTGAGCTATGAACTATGGTACTTTATGACTATACAGGATATGAAAGTTTTACTATTGGCATTGTAAATGCACATCATGCTTATATCTTCGTTAAATCTTATATATTGTGTCAGATTATTCCTACTAGGCTTTGGCTCACCCTATTTGGGAAAAACTATTTTCAGGTGTTGGTGACATACCTCTACCAAGGCAATAGCTAGGAGGGACTTTTGGGAGCAAGAGTTTCTTTCTTTTGTTGTATTCTTTTTGTATATCCAAGGGCTTTAATTGTATTGAGCTAGGCTCACTTTTGTTGTAACCAAGCAATGACTTGGAAAGATATAAGCCTATAGGGCATATGGTTATCTCCTTACTTTTCAGTTATTTTATCATTACAACACATGCTGTAGATTCAGGATGAACAGCTTGCGAATGTATATCGCATGTGTTATCTTTTGTATACGGACTCTGATGAATGAAAGTGTACTATTTCAATTATCTTTCCGCTCATGGATTGAATTCATTGTATTATTTTGGGGGTGTTACAACTTGGAATCTGAGCGTACCGGGTTTGAATACTTTGGGTACGTGGGAAATGAATAGTACCACATTGGGTTTGTCTCGCTTTATAGAGATGTTTGTATGCTAGTAATGTTATGTGATAACATGTTTATGTGATTATATGGGTAAGAGATTTAATTTCTAGGATGTTGATCGGGTCCACGGGTTTCTGGGAGTCCTGTTGGAAAGACAGTTGATCACCGCCGTTTCTAACTGGAATTCTAGCAACGCCGCGAGACGTTCATTATCCGAAAATGAAATTTGTTTGTGTTTATGTGAATACGTGTTTACGTGGAGTGAATTACGGTTGTCCAACGCATTAGGACACGAGTGAGTTAGCCTCGGCACATTTATAAATGTGCTAATACCTTTTGTTACCTTTATTAGGATGTCAGGATGTGGATATGGTGGTGGTAGGCATGGTAGGCCTAGAAGGCATGAGATGCCTCAACCGGACGATATTTCGGCACAAGAGGAAAGAGTTGGTTAGGCTAATGTGGCCGAACCAGTTGGTCAGTAGGCCATGGGTGCCTTAGCCGGCGAAATGGCCAGAGCATTGAGGGAATCTATGGACATTCTCAGGGCTGAGAATCAAGTCTAGGCCTAAGTAGCTGAAGTAGGGCCATCTTTCTTGAAGATAGAGTTTTCCGGTCAAATTCAAATGAGTTTTTGGGTGATCCCAATGAGCCACTAAAGGCAGGTTAGTGGTTGGAGCAGATAGTGAAGACGTTCGAGATACTTGGCATCGAGGACGACTAGTTGAGGGTGACCTTGGCGTCTTTTCAACTGAAGAGGGATGCGGATCAGTGGTGGAAGTATGCGCGTGGGCGCATTGGGGTGCCTTAGGAGGCATTCGTCAACGCCTTCCAGGATAAGTTTTTGCCTCCCATAGTTAGGGAGAAGTTGAGAGACCAGTTCTCTAAGTTAATGCAGTTAAACACACTACTGGCCGAGTTTGAGGCCACCTTCACTAGCTTGTCTAGGTTTGCACCTCAGTTTGTGGCAACTGAAGAACGTCGTTGCTTAGAGTTCGAGAAGAGATTGAGGACTAGGCTCATGTTCAGAGTGGCCGGATCCATGATTAGAGATTATGGGTGCCTTGTGGAGGCAGTGACCATCTTGAAACCATTATACAGGTAGAGGAAGAAATGATGAGGGGCTCTAGGAGGAGTCAGAACAGTCAGGGCGACAGTAAGAGACAGAGGGGTTCAAACCCCCAGTCGTCCTCGGGAGCTCAGTTGAGGTCCACTTTTCCAGTATCGAGTTTGGGTTCTGGGAGAGGTGGTCAGGGAGATGTGACTTGTTTCAAATGTGGTCAATTGGGCCACAAGTCTCCAGCTTGCCTACAGCGATGAAGAGGGCAACAGTCGGCACCATCTTCGGCTCGTTCTGAGAGCTAGAGTCAGAGGAGAGGGCATTCGCTCACTTGTTATCAGTGTGGGTTGGCGGGGCACATGAAGAGGTTTTGTCCATAGTTTAGTGGCATATCTGGTGTATTTGGTTCGAGGCAGACACAAAGTCACCAGCGTGTACAGTCAGTACAAGCCTCGAGGGCTAATCAGGGAGCCTCTTCGGTTCAGTCAGTGCATCAGACTTATGCTCCGAGGGGTGAGCAGATTGAGCAGAGACCTACTAGGCGTGTGTATACTATTACTGCGCCAGATCTTGTACCAGCACCTTCGGTAGTGAAAGATTGCTTCTTGTTTTGCAATTCAGTTGCTAATGTGTTGATTGATACGAGTGCATCCCATTCTTTTATCTCGTCTACATTTGCATCGGTTTTGGGGTTAGAGTTGGCTCAGTTAGCATCTCCTATCTGTGTAAAGTCACCTATCGGTGGTAAGGTTATTTTAAAGCAGGGGTGTCAGGGTTGTGACATCAAGGTTGCCGGTTGTTGATTACCTTTTGTATTCGTATTGCTTGATATGTCTAGTTTTCATATTATTTTGGGTATAGACTAGTTATCGTCATACCGGGCTATTATAGATTGTTACCGTCAGAGGGTTACTGTATATACCTTGAGCGATGATTGCTTTTATTTCTTGGGGGACCAGGTGGATAGAGTCTTATCACCAGTATATGATCCGCGTGGGCGAAGTGAACTTAGTTATCTTCTTGCTAGCTTCTTGAGTAGTTAATGTGATGAAGTCCAGGTTGGGTTGCCAAGGGTGGTTTGTGAATACCTGGATGTCTTTTCCGAGGATCTTACTAGTTTACCACCTCACCGAGAGATCGAGTTCTCTATTGATATAGTGCTTGGCATGGCATCGATTTCTATGGCTCCGTATAGGTTTGCACCTGCTGAATTGAGTGAGTTAAGGATTCAACTCCAAGAATTGTTAGATAAGGGTTTTATCTGCCCTAGTACTTCACATTGGGGAGCACCAGCTTTCTTTGCTAAAAAGAAAGATGGAGCATTGCGATTTTGTATCGATTACCGGAAACTGTTAAGAACAGGTACCCAATGCCTCGTATAGATGATTTGTTTAATCAGTTGAATGGGTCTTGTTGTTTCTCTAAGATAGACTTGAGATCAAGTTATCACCAGTTGAGAGTAAGAGAGAAAGATATCCCGAAGACAGCATTCCGTACACGGTATGGCCATGATGAGTTTCTAGTGATGCTTTTTGGGCTAACCAATGCACCGGCTATGTTTATGGACTTGATGAACCGGATCTTTCGGGAGTTCCTAGACTGTTTGCTGGTCGTCTTTGTGGATGATATTTTGATTTATTCACCCTCCAAGGAGGAGCACGAGAAACATTTGCGAGTAGTGCTTGAGCTACTTAGAGCTCACAAACTGTATGCTAAGTTTGGAAAGTGTGAATTATGGATGAAAAAGGTTAAGTTCATAGGCCATGTGGTATCCGAAGAAGGGGTGACCGTAGATTCATCCCAAATAGAGGTAGTACAAGATTGGGCACAACCTAAGAATGCTTTCGAGATCTGTACTTTCTTGGGGTTGGCCGGGTATTACCGTCGGTTTGTAAAAGATTTCTCTAGATTAGCTTCACCGTTAACTAGACTGACGAAAAAGGGGGTTAAGTTTGTGTGGAGTGAGTCTTGTGAGAAGTCATTCCAAGAGCTTAAGGTTAGACTCACCACTACTCCAGTACTGATTATTCCGGAGAGGGGATTTGGCTATTCGATATATTACGATGCCTCACAGGAAGGTTTGGGTTGTGTTTTGATACAAGGGGGAATTCGTGGCAATTGCAAACACATGAGAGGAACTACCTTACTCATGATCTAGAACTAGCGTCAGTGATATTCGCCTTGAAAATTTGGAGACACTATCTATATGGTGAGAGATTTGAGGTGTTTTCTAATCACAAGAGTCTGAAATATCTATTTACACAGAAGGACTTGAATCTGAGGCAGAGGAGTTGGATAGAGCTCATAGGGGATTATGATTTTGAGTTACATTATCATCCGAGAAAGGCTAATGTTGTTGCCGACGCCTTGAATAGAAAATCTGTTAGCAGAATGTCTACTATTGCCATCCGGGAGTGGGAGATATTGGGTGCCCTTAGGGAGTTTGACTTGTATCTTGGCGAGTCTGTTGAGTTTGCAGTGTTGTTTTCGATAGTTGCCCGACCCACACTTGTGAACCGAGTGATAGAAGCACAGAGGGGTGACCTTGAGGTAGAATCCCTCTAAGAGAAGATTTCCAGAGGGAAGGTAGAAAGAGGCTTGACTATGTATCCCGACCAGAGTGTGAGATATCGTGACCATTTGTTCGTGCCGGAGTCTTGCCGAGAGGAAGTACTCTGAAAGTTTCACTATTTACGCCTTGCGGTGCATTTGGGAGGTACAAAGATGTATCATGACCTTAGTCTCCAATTTTCGTGGAAAGGTATGAAGAAGGATGTAGCCGTGTTTGTATCAAGGTGCCTTACTTGTCAGCAAGTGAAGGCCGAACATTAGAGGCCAGCGGGTTTGTTACAACCCTTGCCTATAGCAGAGTGAAAGTGGGAGCATGTCACGATGGATTTTGTTGTGGGCCTTCTGAGGACTCAACGGGGTAGTGATGCCATTTGGATGATAGTTGACCGGTTGACCAAGTCAGTGCACTTTTTACCTATGCGTTTGAGTGATTCAGTTGACTATCTTGCCGACTTTTACATCAAGGACATAGTGAGGTTACACAAAGTCCCTGTGACGATTGTTTCGGATAAAGATCTGCGTTTTACAGCTCGGTTGCGGCAGAGCTTGCAGAGTGCCTTGGGCACTAGATTGACTTTTAGCACCGCGTATCACCCTCAGACTGACGGGCAGTCTGAGCGTACTATTCAAATCCTTGAGTATATGCTTCGAGGTTATGTCCTTGACTTCAAGGGGTCGTGGGAAAGGCACTTGCCCTTAGTAGAGTTTGCCAATAACAATAGCTTCCAATCTAGTATTGGCATGGCACCATTTGAGGCCTTGTATGGCCAACCGTGTAGATCTCTGGTGTGTTGGGCCAAAGTGGGTGATGCACCTTTGTTGGGGTTGGAGTTGGTTCGAGAAACGACGGAGAAGGTAGCACTTATCCGTAAGCGGTTAGCTAAGACTCATAGTTGCCAGAAAAGTTACGCCGACCGTAGGAGGAGACCTTTGTCTTTTGAGATAGGAGATCATGTCTTTTTAAAGATATCACCTGTAATAAACCGATCCTCGTACATGTTTCCTGATATATTTTCAGACCCTATTTTGTGTTTTTGAATGCTTATTGTGAAATCCTATGAGAATTTACAGTTAAGTAAGAGAATTTCATGTTTAAGGATGTCTATCTGTTTACTAAGAGAAGTATCTGTTGCAACTATAGAGGTTGAATCAGAAATTGGAAGCCTTAGGGGCTTAATTAGCTGAAATTGACTTGATATATGTGATCAGCATAATTTTTAAGTAATATTAAGCGTTTCTGTGAAATTTCAATTTGGAATGCTTAAACGATTGATTTTCGTCCTTATTCAAGCTTTACATATGTTTATCTATAAGAGCCTTATTGACCCAAGACTTAGGAACTTTCTCATCACATATTCCCTGGGAGAGAAGTGAAGGGAGGTGAGGAACAAGGAAGAATTAAGAGAGATTGAAGTTTAAGGTAAGTTTAATTTTCATAGTTCAACCCTCTTCCTTCATTTGAAGTTGAAATGTCTTGATGTTGTATGATCTAGTGTTGTCATGAAGTTTTGGAGTGTAAATGATGAATAATGGATAGGATGGCCTCATCACTTGATTATGTTATCTAACTTGAGCCATCTAGTAAGAAATACATTTTGTCTTCTTCATTATCAAGTTTGTAATCATTCTTATGAGCATGATTTTGTGTAGCTATGTTATGTTAGGTGCATATGAAGATAAGAGCCTCAAGAAATGGAATTGTGGTTATTAGTTTCAATTCTTGATTAATCAAATTGAGTTGTGTTCATGGGTTAATGCAAGTTAGATTATGTATGTGATACCTTGAATTACATGTTTTTGAACCATGATTTGGCAATGAAAGGATCCATCTTAGAACCATGAAAACATTTCCCAAAAGATGAGATTGTGTTGCAAATTTCGGACCAAAATTGGACAATCGCCGCACGTACGAGAGTCACTGCCGCACGTGCGGCAAATGTTGAAATTTTGTGGTTTGGTTCTGCCTAAAAGGCACGTGCGGGACCTCAAGGCCGCACGTGCGGGGCCAACTGCCGCACGTGCGGGGCTCACAGCCGCACGTGCGGCTCATGCTGAAAAACACTGTTTGCTCCGTTTTGCGTGTAGAATCCTCTAATATTGTCGGAATATGTATTTGAGGCCTTTTTGATATTGATACATGCCTTCGAAGTCAAGTGAAACAGGAAGTAAAGTGATAAGAAAAGTGAACTAATGAGCAAGTTTTGAATGTGTGCAGGACACACTCCGGGAGGAAGTAACACGTCATCTCAACACTGTGAGTAGTAGTACCATTATCCGCTTTACATATGGCTAATAACTATCATTAGTATTTTGTTCACGCACGATAAACAATTATGTTAATGTTTCAAGCATGTAAATAAAGAATGGGAAAGATGAAATAACTTCCTTCTATAAGACTCTGGGCCTATGGCCATTCAATATAAGTTGTTCTGACATGAAACAAAGTGCTACACGGAACTAAGTGCTATGATGTGAGCCACCTCTAGAATCTGTGTGAGACACCTCTTGAGTTCATACAAGTATGTTCAAGGGCTTTACGCCATCATGTTTAAGGGCTTTATGCCATCATGTTTAAGGGCTTTATGCCGCCATGTTTAAGGGCATCATGCCACCAAGGTCAAGGGCATTATGCCACTCTGTTCAAGGGCTTCAAGCCATTATGATTTAAGATGTGATGTTCCAAGCTGTTATGTTCAAGACTGGGCCTAAGGCCACTATGAAATGAATACAGAATCAGGCTAACTATGTGAACTCTGCATTTTCATACGCTTTGATATTATGTTCAAGTTACGCATTGTTTTATTTATACATTACTACTCACTGAGCCCGGCTCACTCTCTGTTATGTCTGTTTTTGTAGGTAACCAACCAGGTGGGCAGTCCTAGCCCATGACGCCCGGTTTCTTTTGTCAACCTTCATGTGTCCAGGCACTATACGGGGCCACTTATTTTGTGAAGTCTGTTAAGATGATTGGCTTACTTTTGGTTGGCAATCTTAGGTTGAATGTATATAACTTCAATGGTTTTGTGTATGCCCGACTCCAGGGCTGGGTCTGTATATGTGGTTGTGTATAAATATTGTTAAGGGATATTTTTGGACCTTATCTGCCTATTATGATGCATGTGATGTATGAGATCCTGGCATATTAGAAGTAGCTCAATGGAGTTTGTTTGTATCAGTATCCTTGTAATGTTTTATGCTTCCGATAAGGCCCCATATGTTATATATACCAGGTTATGTGTCCGTTTCTGAATGGGTCATGCCCAAACTTTTAGGGGCAAGTGTGGGGTGTGACATCACCTAGGCAGGGTTTGATGAGATTTGGAAAGAGTAAGAAGTTGTTCCCTTGATTTATTGGGCCTTTTGAGATTCTTGAGCAGATCGGGGAGGTAGCTTATCATTTGACGTTACCGCCACAGCTTTTTAGGGTTCATAACGTGTTTCATATTAGCATGCTTCGGAAGTATGAGCTGCGCAGGTATTAGCTTGGACCGACTTAGAGGTAGATAAGAATGCCTCGCATGAGGAGAGACTGGTAAGAGTCGTGGATACCCGGGACCAAGTCTTGCGAGGCAAGACAATTCCCTTGGTTAAGGTATTGTGGAAACACCACGGAGTTGGAAGCATGAATTGGAAGTCCGAGAGAAATATCCAGACTTATTTGTTGGTGTTTGAGTATATATTGAGATTTTGATTATGCTAATGAAACGTCAAAGTATTGTATATGTTTTAAACATGTGAACATTGTATATATTGTGGATGTTTTGGAAATATGGATTCAATATAAACATTGCATATGTTTGAGAATATGGAATATTGTGTGCGTTGTACTACCTTTGGAAGCACTGTATATGTTGTGTAAATTTTGAAAACTTATATCTTGATTCAAACATTGTAAATGTTTTGGGAAATTATAAATTGCACTTTCAATATTGGAACTTGTGTATTAGGTAAATGGGAATGAAGGAGTGGAGGATAAGTCATGATGTTAAACTTGATAGGTTATCATGGTTGTGAATAGTTTAAAATGGTTTTGAACTTGATTTGTAATTTCGGGGATGAAATTCTTTAAGAGGGGAGGTTATAGCGATTCCAGTTTTGACCCGACCCATCTTGTACTCTGGACTTGGGCTTTATGATTTCAGAATGTTGTTCATGTATTTTTCCCCTTATTCTTGATTGAGTTTGGCTTTTGGGTTGTCGTGGTTGTGTTTGGAACAGGTTGGTTGCTTGGTTTTTAAATCTTTGTTGCCCAGATTTTTGGTCCTCTACTTGAGAGTCACTTTGTACGCTCGAGCAGGCTTTGCAAGCTCTTAGTATTTTTTTGTAGACCTGTAAAATACTGGAAGAGTGTGTTCCACACTCAAGCGGCGTTTCTTACGCTCGAGCGAGTGAACGCTCGAGCAGCCAATCTTGAGCTCGAGCGGTGTCCTTATCTGCAAAACTTCTAAAAGTGTGTATTTTACACTCGAGCGTCACTTCTTGCGCTCGAGCGGATCAATGTGTTTAACGCTCGAGCGTCACTTCTCACGCTCGAGCAGACTGCGTGTATATCAGTCTGTGAAGACGGCTTTTTGATTCACTTTTTTATTTTCTCTCTCTCTCTCTAAAACTCTTCAAAACCCTAGATCTTGAGTTTCTCCCTCCAAAACTCATTTTCTCTCTATTATTTCACCTAGATCCATTGGGATCTTAACCCTAGTGCCTTTGAGAAAAAGATAGAGCGCCTCAAGAACTCCGTTTTGATCCGAGTAGAAGTTAGTTTCGACGTCTTCGAAGTTTCTTCTTTGTTACTTTGGTCTTCTAAGCTTAAGGTAGGAATTTTCTACACTTTCATATGGTTTTTAGCTTAGTTATTTGTTGTGTAACAATGGTAGGATTTGGGAGTATTATGGACAAACCTTGGGTTTGAATTTAAAACTCAAAAGAGGGATTTCTAAGAAAATGAGTTATAAATGGTTATGGGATTGAATATGAGATTATAATTTGACTAAATAGTTGATTTTGGCCTTTGGGTTGATATTTAATCAAAAAAAGAGAGTTTGCCCTAAAATGGTTTAAGTATTTATTTTGTATAAATAAATTGAATTGGTGTTGTAAAAATGAAATTGGATGAATATTGAAATAAGCGGTGTAGTTGGAATATATATATCATCTCACATCTATGAAAATTTGAATAAATTATCTGTCTTGAAATTCAATATTTGTTTAGAAATATCTGTATTGGGCTATCGGTAGATGATAGCTATGATTGTTGTAGAAATTGCATGAGGATTAGGTGAATTGAAACTAATCTCTTGTTAATTGACATTGAATATGACTATGTTTTAAATACGTTGTATATGCATGATGTTTGTGAGAAGAAATGGGATGTACTCTATGTTTTGGAAGCAAATAGGGGATGGATTCCATTGAAACTAAATTGGCTAGAGTGTCCAGGGTGAAAGTCCCAAGAATCGCGCATATACATGGGTGCCGATCCCGCAGATGAAATTTTCATAAAATGGCAAATGAAAGTGTTGTATGATTGTTATGTTATTTTGGGAACCACTGAGTTGTAGTCTCAGATGGATTTTCTGAACGACAATGAAATTGGGTTATGAACTGAGATGAAATGAATTAACTTGAATTGATTAGAAAGAAAAGGGTTGAGATATGAACTTTGGTACTTTATGACTATACAGAATATGAAAGTTTTACTACTTGCATTGTAAATGCACATCACGCTTATATCTTCGTTAAATCTCATATATTATATTAGATTATTCCTACTAGGATTTGGCTCACCCTATTTGAGGAAAACCATTTTCAGATGTGGGTGACATGCCTTCACCAAGGCAGCAGCTGGGAGGGACTTTTGGGAGCAAGAGCTTCTTTCTTTTGTTGTATTCTTTTTGTATAGCCAAGGGATTTAATTGTATTGAGCTAGGCTCACTTTTGTTATAACCAAGCAATGACTTGGAAAGATATAAGCCTATAGGGCATATGATTATTTGCTTAATTTTCAGTTCTTTTATCATTACAACACATGCTATAGATTCAGGATGAACAGTTTTGTGAATGTATATCGCATGTGTTATCTTTTGTATACGGACTCTGATGAATGAAATTGAATTATTTCAATTATTATTCCGCTCATGGATTGAATTCATTTTATTATTTTGGAGGTGTTACTTATTCTATCCCTCAATCATTTTGTTTTTATGTTAAAATACATTATTAACTATTAAATTGTGTGAGAATTTTGAAATACGTAAATCTTGAAATATGATCTAATATAAATTGATTAAAGGTGTGCATTAAGACAAGAGGATATAAATTTCACAATATACATACTTTACAACAAGTTAAGATTTAGAAACAAAATTACTTTTTAGAAACAAAATAATTTTGCTATCAAAAGTGTCATTATGATATTTTTAACAATGAAATTAGACAATTAATGATGAATTATTATCATTTTGGAACTAAAAATTTTGTTTCAAAAATTTTTTTTTTACCCAAATTGTTTTGTTTGTATTTATTATTGATATTTTTAAAATTTTGTCCTAAAATTTTTATTCTTTCACTTTTCAGAACAACATTTTAACGACTATATTTGCGACAACAAAAATTAATCTCAAAATATTTTTTATGATAATTTTTACTTTTGAGGATAAAAGATTTAATTCCTAAATTTTTATTTGTTGTAGTGACATCCTGCTAAAAAAAAAAAAAAACTATAAAAAACCATAGAGAAAATTTCAACAATACAATCAAAAGCTAAAAGCCCAAAATCTGAGGAGTTTGCGAGGATAAGCCTAATAGTATAAGAATAACCTTCCAGCAATTCAGATCAAAACTTAATGCTATAACCATCAGAGAAAAAAACAATTCTCCTACATGCAAAATCGAGCACAAATCAGACAAATTTTTTAAAATTGGTGGTACATAAAATCTAATTATAAAATTAGACACATTTCTTTCACATGAGGTGAGCCACCCATATGAGAAAAATGAGAAAATGATATCCACTTCTATGATCGGATTTGTGTTCTTAAAATAAAAAATTAAAAAATGAATAAAGAATAAACTTGGCAAGGACCCAACAGTACTCATAGGACAGAGCTCTAGTGTGGCACCCATAACAGAAAAAACCAAAAATATAAGATTTAAACCATGTATTGTGGACACATATTTAGAGCCCATTTAGGAGACTTAGCTTTTTTTTAGTAGTTTTTAAATTTTTTAACTTTTTATGAGATGAAAAAAGTGTGTATTTGGGATAATTTTTTTAGTTGAATAGATGATTGTGAGAGAAAAAAAAATGATTGATTAATATGTAAATAAGATGCGATATTTTGAACAATTTCTTGCAAAAAATTAGCGTTTAGGAAAATGGATCGAGGTGGTTGGAACCCAGTGATACGTAGGAGAAAAGTGGGTAGCTAGCTTGGAGATCCCAAGGAGGAAGTTTTGATCACCATTTTCGTGGATAACATCCCAGACTCAATGGATCCTAAAGGCTTGTTTAATCTTTTTCGAAAGTTTGGCCTATCAAGGATGTGTTTATCCTTGGTAAGAGGAGGAAAGCCTCAAAATCCAGATTTGGGTTTGTTAGCTATGACTGTGAGGTGGCTGCACGGGTGGCGATTCAGAAGGCAGATGGTTTGTGGTGTGATAACAAGGCACTGAGGGTTAAGTGTGCAGACTATCAAAAGCCTCAGAGAGTGGGGCAGCAGAAGCCCAGGGGGCTAAGCAAAGGAGATGGAGGTCGAGTGGAGAATCGGTGGGTTCATCTAAAGCAGTGGAAAGGTAAGGGAGTCCAGAAATCCTATGCAGAGGTATTACTAAGTGATGATGTCAGAGACAAAGAAAAGGTGGTGTTAAAAGCTTATGAGGAAGGTAATGGTTGGAGGTATGAAAGTTGAGTAGTTCGACTAAGTAGTTTCTTAGCCTTCAGGGATTTTAGAGAGGAATTGAGCAATAAAGGCATGCGGGATGTAGTTACAAGAGAGGGGGGGTGGCAAACTAGTCCTATTAACTTTTCCCACAGCACAGCATATACAGGAAGGAAAGAGACTTTTGCAGCAGTGGGGTAACCAGGGGTGTGAACCCATCAATGAATGGGAAAAAGGCCAGTTTGCAGAGCAAGAGAGGTGTGTTTGGTTGAACTGTTTTGGCATTCCCATTAATCTTTGGAGCCTTATGACAATCCGCAGCATAGGTAGTTATTGGGGGGAGGTAGTTCAATTTAAAGAGGACATCAACAGTCCAATGAACTTTCAACAAGCTAAAGTTAGAGTGATTACGAGTTGTCTGGAGTGGATCAACACAACAATTTTTCTAGAGCACAAAGGCCGTCACATTCCAGTTAGAGTTTGTGAAGAGCTACCCAGGTGTTTATTTCCAAGTCCTACTGAGAGCAGAGGGATGGATCAAGGTCGATTGCAGTCCAATGGCAAAGCAGAGGTAAACCAATTGTCTGGCTATGGTGGACGTAGCAAGATTGCAAGGCAAGCTTCTGAAAGAAGAGAGGGGTTGGTGAGTGAAGGATTTGAGGTGGCTAGTAGGGTTCTGGAGACTGTGATGGGAAGTTCAGAGGTGCAGGGTAGGGATAATGATGGTAAGCATACAAATGCAGTGGTTGACATAGAGAGGAGCGTGGGGACTAGCTATGAAGGTGCATGTTCCAAGGCGAGGAGGGTGGATCAAGATGTCAACTCCTATCAGTTAATCATGAGTGGAGTTCAAATTATGGACGAGGCAATGTGTAGCACAAGACTCTTAAGGGAGTTAAGTGGGCCAGTAAAAGCAAGGCCCATTATAAATTTGGAAGTTTTAATTAAAGGAGTGCATAAGGGGGCTGAGCCCAGCGGACTATTTCAGGGGTTAGAGTCGGAATTGAGTGAAAATATGGCCCAGACTCAACTTAGGCCAACTACAGCCCAAAAAACTAAAATAAGAATGGTCAAACGGACTGCAAAAGGGAGCAAACTAAAGGATGTTGTAGTGCAGAAAGGGGTTAAGTCTTGGAACAAAGGTATTGAACGAAGGAGAGGCATGTTTGGCATACTTGGCTTTCAAAGGGGAGCCATCCTCAGAGCTTCGGCAAATGCGGCAGCTTCCTTCATAGCTAATTCCAAGAGTCAAGCAGCAAGCAGAAAGAGGCAATTGCTTGAGGAGGCTATGTCAACAGTGAGAGTGGGTGCTCTGTTGGGAATGGATTGCTAAGGCAAAGAGGAGGAGGTGGTGAGCAAAATCGTGGAGCTGGAAGAGAAGGATTTGAGCATAATTGAAGGTGATGAAAGGGCAACCAGAGCTTAATCGGTTGTCTGCAGGGGATTGGGTGTAAGTAGTGAGTTTATCATGAAGATTTTATCTTGGAATGTTAGAGGGCTAGGAAGGCCAGAGAAAAGGGGAAAGATTAAGAGACTGGTGAGGGAGAGATGTGTTGATGTGCTCTTTCTTCAAGAGACTAAAAGAAGCTCTATGGATGTTTATTTTGTGAAAACTATTTGGCCGTATGAAGAGATGGAATTTATGCTGGTAGATTCAGAGGGGAGTGCATAAGGTCTTTTGTGTATTTGGAGGCCATAAGTCTTCGAGCTTAAGGACTGCTGTAGCAGCAAAAATTTCATCATTTTATCAGGTATCTCTAGTAATTATTTTCAGTGTACTCTTGTGAATATCTATGCTCCAAATGAGGTCCTCAGGAGGAGACAGTTATGGGACTCTCTGGTAAATATCCACCCACATTTTCCAAACCCTTGGTGTGTGGGAGGGGACTTCAATGAGATCAGATATATGGGTGAGAGGAATGGGTGCTCATCTAGAGAGAGGGGGATGAAGGACTTTAATAAGTTTGTGGAAAAATTGAAACTAACTGATATGCCTTTGCTAAGTAGGCAGGACACTTGGTGCAATGCACTGGATGGGAATAGGTTGAGTAGGATAGATAGATTTTTGTTAGATTTGAAATGGATGGAAAAGTTTTCTTTTAAGCAATGGGGTCTACCTAGGACAGTCTCAGACCATTGTCCCATTTTGCTAAAAGAAGATGATAGGGATTGGGAACCAAAGCCATTTAAATTTATCAATGCCTAGTTATCTCATCTATCCTTCATGTCTGAAGTTAAAAAGAGGTGGATGGAAGCACAAGTTCAAGGGTGGGCAGGGTTCAAAGTAATGAGAAAATTGAACATGCTTAAGAGTCACTTAAGGGTGTGGAATAAGGAAGTGTTTGGCAACATTGACACTCAGTTAAAGTTGGCAGAGGAGGAGCTACATGAATGGGATTTGAGGGCAAAGTCTCGGTCCCTTGATCAACAGGAACTTATGAGAAGAAGAGAAGTTAGAAGTCAGGTGTGGCAGCTTAGTAGGAGCAAGGAAAGGTTATGGCATCAAAAATCAAGGCAGAGGTGGGCTCATTATGGTGATAAAAATACTATGTACTTCCATATTATGGCTAGTAGAAGGCAGAGGAAGAATTTGCTTGACTCTATTTTTGTGGGTGGGGAGGGGGGAGTTTGGAGGATCCAGTTTAGGTGAAGCAAGAAGTGGTTAGGCATTTCAGTCAGTTGTTCTCTAAGAATTGGAAGTTCAGGCCAAAAATCTTAGGCCCTTTTGCTGTTATTAGTTTTGTGGATGTAGGCAACTTGGAAGCTATTTTCTCTGAAGATGAGATATGGGAAGCATTGCAGTATTGTGATAGGAACAAAGCCCTAGGCCCAGATGGCTTTAACCTTATTTGCATTCAAAGGTGTTGGTCTATATTGAAAGGGGAGATTATACAATTGGTGAACGAATTTCATTCAAATGGTAAGCTATCCAGAAGGGTTAACAGCTCTTTCATTATTCTTATTCCCAAGAAGGATAATCCTTTAGGCTTGGGGGATTATAGATCTATCAGCTTGGTTAGCTCTGTCTATAAGATCTTAGCAAAGGTGCTCTCCAGAAGGGTTAAGCGAGTCCTGCCATCTGTGATTAGCGAGGTGCAGTCTATTTTTGTGAGTGGTAGACACATTCTAGATAGTGTGTTAATAGCAAATGAAGTTGTAGATGAATGGAAAAGATCAAGAAAGAAAGGCATCATTCTAAAATTGGATTTTGAAAAAGCTTATGACTCTATTAATTGTGGAATTTCTGTGGTCGATGCTGAACAACTTTGGATTTGGAGAGAAAATAGATAGGTTGGATGAGGACTTGCACTTCTACAGCCAGGGTACCTATCTTGGTTAATGGTGCACCCATAGAGGAATTTCAACCACAGAAGGGGTTAAGGCAGGGTAATCCCCTTTTACCATTTCTGTTTATAATTACTGCTGAAGCTCTCAATCTTTTATTAGCAAGGGCAATAGAGAAGGGCTTGTTTAGAGGAGCCACTATTGGGAGGTAATGAATTGCGCATTTCACATCTCCAATTTGCAGATGATACAATAATATTTTGTGAAAGTGCTATGGAGGAAGTGATAAATATTAAAAGGGTGTTGAGGTGTTTTAAAGTGATGTCTGGTTTAAAGATTAATTATCACAAGAGTGTAGTTTGTGGAGTGGGTTTCCAAGAGGATGAAACTATTGGTTTAGCTCAAAGATTGAACTGCCTATCCAAGAAATTACCTTTTAATTTTTTAGGATTGCCTTTAGGGGCCAATCCTAAAAGGAAGTGCACTTGGAGTCCAATAGTGGATAAGGTGAGTAAGAAGTTGTCTTCTTAGAAGAGAAAGTTACTATCTTTTGCTGGGCATTTGACCTTGCTTAAATCTGTCCTCTCTAATCTGCCTATCTATCTTCTCTCTATTTTCAAAATGCCAAAAAGGGTTGTGAAGGCTCTAGTTAAAATTCAATCCAATTTCCTGTGGGGTGGATCTGATGTTAAAAGGAGTGTTCATTTGGTTAATTGGGGTGAGGTTACTAGAATTAAAAATCAAGAGGGTTTGGGTGTGAGAGATTTGGGAGAGGTGAATGATTGTATGCTGCTAAAGTGGTGGCAGAGATATGGTGCTGATGACAAAGCCTTGTGGAAATCAGTGGTATGCTCAAGATATGGTTGAGTTGGAGGGGGTTGGGTGCTATCTCTGTACAGCTCAGAAGGGGTATCCATAGTATGGAAGGATATAGTGCAGCTCACTTCAATCAATCAGGCTTTGAGTGAGTTCTATGGTCAGAATCTTAAGTTATCAGTGGTTAATGAGAGGAGGATTCAGTTTTGGATTGATGCGTGGTTCACTGTCAGAGGTCTGAAGGAGGGTTATCCCAGATTGTATAGTTTGTCCGCTAAGAAAGAAGAATCTTTACAGCAAATTAGTGCTAAGAAGAGCAGTCTAGGGGCGCGGCAATTCCAATTCAGAAGAAATTTGTTGGCTTGGGAGGAAGAGGAGGTGCAGAGGCTATCTGAATCACTGGCATCATTCCCTGCACTCAGGATGGAATCTGAAGATTCTTGCTCTTGGCTTGGATCTGCTTCTAGGAAATTTTCTGTATCCTCAGTGTGGAGTTGGTGGGATGTAGCTAAAGGTCCTGGTTTGAGGGTGCCAGTTGGGGTGTGGGTAAGTTTGGCTCCTCCAAAGATGCAGTTCTTCTACTGGCTGGCTTGGAGAGACAGGATAAAGACCTATTCCTTCCTCCAGAGGATTAGGGTTTTACCTCCCAATGCAGAGACACAATGTGTGTTCTGTCAATCCGAGGTGGAATCGCTGGAGCATGTGCTGCTGTTCTGTCCTCAGGTGTGGAAGTGCTGGGCAAACATGGTCAGTTGGTGGGATCAGTCTTGGTTCATTCCTGGCTCAATTGAGGGTATGCTACAATGGTGGTTAGGTGGTAATTTGAAGTCTTGGGTCCTTACAGCTTGGCAAGTTATTCCTTCAGTTGCGCCGTGGTCAGTTTGGAAGTTGAGAAATGACTGTTTGTTTAAAGTGGTGGTTCTAGATTTGGTAGGATTTGTGTGAGAGGATGAAAATGCAGGTTGCACTGTAGGTGAAATGGTCCCTCAAGGTTGATTATTCAGTCCATGATATTTTGTCTAACCTCCACCAGATTAGGATGCATGTTTGAAGTCTCCTCAGCTTTTGGTTCAGGAAGCAGAGAGTTATGCCTCAGAGTAGCTTCGTGGTCTGATCTGAGGGACTTGAGTGATGTTTGATCAGAGATGTTTTTGCTGTTAGACCTGAGTGCTGATTAATCACAAAGCTGTTTTCTGCAGATCTCAGATTTGGTGCTGAAAGGGTTGGAGTTTATGCAGATCTTGGAGAAGTTGTCACTTAGTTGGTGCTGTTTTGTTCTTCAATTTTTTTGTGTGTTCTTCTTTGTTGTTCTGGTTGTTTTTTCCTTTGTTCTGCCCTGTGTGTTGGTTTCTCACCAACTAGGAGGTTGGAGCTTCTTCTAGCTCCAAGCTCCTCTTTATTGATGTAATTTGGTGGTTTTCATCAATGAAGCTTTCTTTGCCGATCAAAAAAAAAAAAAAAAAAAAAAAAACGATGCGATATTTTGAATTTTTTTTTTTTTTTTGGGTGACTTTTTGTCTATTTTAGCCAAAAAGCTTCTCCCTAAACCGGACCTTAGAATCAATTTGGATCACATAATGATTTTTGTTGGTATATTTCTTTGCATGGATTTTGTGTATATGTAGCATTACATAGGTAGTTAATCCTCGCACGAATCTCCAATGAATGATTTGTCCGAGAACTCTACTTTGGGTTCACTCGCATGTGCATTATGATGAAAATTTTCAGTTGTTGCAATCCTATAAAGTTTGTTTTAGAGATCCAAGTATAACAGAGTTCTTCTGATAATTGGTGTGTGGGTGCAGACTTTAATGAGAATAGAAATTTAGGGAAAAGAAAAAAGTGTATGTAGACGTCCCCGAACGTCCCGGGAGGGAATCCCGTTTTGTTCGTTAGGCTCACTACAGTTCGGACTCGATGTCACGGTTCTGAATCTAATCTCGCAAAGTGCAATGCAAGATCGATGAATCACCAAAATCCGGCAAATCGTTTTGAAAAACAGATTTTTAGAAAGAAGTGCCAAACATGGACTGCTTTGCCAGATACCGAATCGCCACCTAAATATTTTATTTTGGGGGAATTTAGGAAACCCTGACTCGTGCCTAAGGCCACGTGTCTGTCATCACCAAAGTTGCCTCGGCTCGGGAACTTGGTACGATTGGGGAAGGTCACTTCGTGAGCACCCTCGCTTGCCCGATCAAAGATTGGCCCCTACTAAGCATGATATCGAGTTTTGAAAACATTATGTGCTCTTATTCCGGTTATTAGCCTAGAATTACTATGTGATGCACACAGCATACAAATATAGACTGGATCGTCTGAGTTGGAACAAAACATTTCATGTTTGTTTATTTGAAAGATGGTTTGATAGTGCTACTTGCAAGTAGACTAAGACGTGGATTTGCCACCCTCAAGTGGGCTTAGAAAACATGGTGATTTGCCACTATCTAGTGGGCTTAAAACTTGCAATCAATGAATTGTTCCAATTCAGATAATCCAACCTCCACCCACAGGCATTCAGGCAGTTATATCACATAAGCACTTAGCCTATGGTAAGCATGCTATCATGGCAGTCACTCACACACATGCAAGGATGCTAAAACATAAACACTTACCGAGTACTCCAAGCCAAAGAAAGAAGCTAATTAGAAATCATGCATGAATCCTAACTATGCTGAGATGCCTAATGCAACACATACAGGTATGCACCTAAGATAGGCTCGGCTATTCTAAGATGGCATATGAAATGCAACAAATGATACACGTATTCAAGTCGGAATTGAAATACAATGCAGTTAGTATGATGCGCCGAGCCCGGTGCATGCAATATAGATGAATGAATGCAAACATGCGAACATATAGATGCTAATTGAAACATGCCCTAAAACTAACCATCATAAGTTGGTAAATAAAATGGAGAAAGACGTGGGGTTGGAAGACATGCATCACACACACGCACGCTTATTACAACATTGCCCTCCTCGGAGGGTCCGAATAAATAATACACAACCGAATGAATAATGAATTACAGTTAATTATTACACAATCCAAATTAATTAACAAATTAACTAAAATAAATAAGCTAGCATGCAAAACATATGAAATGGACTGCCTGAGCTCGGTCTTGAATGATGAGGAATGCATGCATGCTCGAGTCGCCTTGTTGGAAAATCCATCGCGATGCCCTAATTTGTCTCTGTTTGCAACTGGTCCCAGAATACTGTACAAAGCTCCAGAAGGCTGAAACTCCACCATGGGAACCTGCAGGGATACTGCCGACCAGTTTTTGCTGCTGGTTTCTGGTTTGCTGCAACAGAGAGCAAGAAAGGGGCATGGCAAAGTATTTTCATCATATGTGTGCACGACCACTCTCCCCATCATTGCATAAGCCCTAGGGAGGATAGTCCTCGATCCTCGTGCCACCAATCACGCATCTCGATGCATGATGGCCGAGGAGTCGAATTACATGACTTAATGTGAAATGAATGCACAAATGGACACCTAAAGCCAACAACTCTATCATGGATAGTCAAGGGTGTCGGCGACCGGGAATTGAAGCACATTTCGTCACTTTGAGTACGAAACGTCCCTCGTTTTCCATGTTTGGACTAAACCCTACTCCAAATACTATGGAACAACTAGAATGGCATGGCATGCAAACACAATGCAACAACTAGCATGCAATCCTAAACGAAATGCAACTAAGACACGCAAAACATGCAATGAGTGATATGCAAAGGTGCAACTAGCATGTGCAATGCTATGAACTATCAATGGCATACTCAATGCACATGACATAATATGGCATACACAATGCAAGATGGACTTAAACCAATATGAGTGGACCTCAGCCACACTCAAATCAGTGGCCAAACATGATGAAATAAAGCAACAACACTCATGCAAACATGCCTAAATGCAAGGGACTGAAACTAAGGCACCAAGTGCAACTCTACAAGGCATGGCAAGCATGTAATATAGCATACAACAACA
>CM069915.1:102427669-102684059 GCA_036172215.1 Camellia granthamiana
TTATTTGACCGCATGAGGCACAAAAATAGAGCTAAGGTAGTCCAAAACATGCACAAAATCAGGTCAAGGCATGGCCAAAAAGTGCTAGGATCAAGGGCCAAAACAACATGCAATACAAGCTAGTGAAGAGGGTTTACACTACAAGTATATTAAGCATTCAAGAGGCCACTAAATCAGCAAAATTCAGAGGTATGACATGCCAAATAAAGCCCAAAAACTCACTGAAACATGGTCTATGCATACAAGAATGAGATGCTCCTTTAATAGGCCATGAAGGGGGTTGTTCTACACATGCAAAAGGGACACCTAATATGACAAAACCACCTCTAGAAAGAGGTTATGAAGGCCCTAAAACTCACTAAAAATGGCCTGAAATGAGGCTTGGAAGCATGCACACATGGGCTCCCTTGTTAGGCCAAAAATGCTAGTAAACAAGACAAGGGGTGAGAGGGTCACCCCTCTTTGATTTTGGTGCTCAAAACAGCATGCTAGCCACTGAAAATCCATTGGATTTCAATGGCTAAGAGGTCAAACAAAGGCCAATGCAAAGGCTCTAAGACATGGCTCAAGATAAGATGAAATGAAGCATGCAAGAGGGTAGATGACCCCCAACAGAAAAATGATCTAAAACAAACATGTTAAGAAGCTCAAAATAAGACTTTTTTCAGTTTATGACAAAGCCTAAATATGCTTTCAAACTAGGCTAAGAGATGGAACAAAACAATGCCAAAAAGAGGGAAATAGAGTGTTACCCTTGTAGCCAAAAGGACCAGCAGCTTCTAGACCAAAACAGCAAGCCTTCAACCTCTGAAAACCAGCTCCAAGGTGCTTAGGTTGATGGTGGAAGGGTTAGGCTCAAGAGTTATGACGCTAAAGGCCAAGAACCAAACACTTTGAGCTCAAGGGAATGAGATATAGAGAGGAATATATGTATATGCCTTAGAGCCATTTCTGACCCTTTGCAAATGAAGGAGAGGCCTTCCTTTATAGAGCCAAGGGTCCAAAGCTTCTCCTAGAAGCTTAGAACCAAGAGTGAAGATGCAGCTTGTGCCTCCCAGCTGGCACAGCTGGAAAGCATTCAGGGAGACAAAAAAGGTGGGAGCTGGCCGACCAGTTCAAATGGTCGGCTGACCACTTGTCCTCGTCGGCCGACCAGGTAAAAAGGTCCAAGGTGGTTGGCCATCCTTTATGATGAAGCCCCAGAAGTTAGCTTTCCAATGGCACCAGCCTTGCATTAAAATTCCAACTGTGCAAACAATTATGCCTGTTTTGGTGAAGCCGCGCAGATTCGGTCCAACCGGATTGATGCCCTACTTCAACCAACCATATCTCCCCCATCCGGACTTGGCTTTAGGAGATTCTTGAGTGTAAAATGAAGCCCCAGAAGTATCCTTTCCAACGGTAATGGCCTTATATCTTAAATCCAAATGTACAAATGAATAGACTCGATTCAGCGAGGGCTGCTCGATTCTCTTTTAACAGTTCATGCCCATTTTCTCCCCCAACTGGATTTCTCTCCTTTTCTCCTATTTCCTCAACTTCAAACCCCTAATCAAGGTGTTTTGAAAGATTTTTCAAAGATTCCATCTCTCTTTCATTCATTTTCACTTTATCCTAGCTCAGTTTACCGAAAAGCGCGACATTTAACAAAATGTGAGCCTCGAGACATTGTAGGAAGTTTATTTCAAAAAAATATTTTGAAAGATAGGGTTTTAAGATCTAAAATCTTTTGATCAAGAAATGGGGTGTGAGGTTAGGGTTTGACTCTCCTCTTGCCGAAGAAATCGAATCTTTGCCCTGCTCAACTTTCTCCACCAAGTAAACCATCAGTAGTGCCCAAGTCTTAAGGGCGGTCAAAAATGGGGTGTCTAAAATGTACAAGAAGGGATAGAGGTATGTTGGAATTTAATGAGTTTGTTGAGGGGTTAGCTCTCTATGATGTTCCAATACATGGGAGGCAATTTTCATGGAGCAATTCAGATGATGGAGGAAGATGGAGTAGAATTGACAGAATACTACTAGCACCAGAATGGATGAGAAAGTTTAAATTTAAGGCCTTCCAAAGGGTGTTTCTAACCACTGTTCCCAGTTATTGATGGATGATGGAGGGATTGGGGACCAAAACCATTTAAGTTTTTAAATGCTTGGTCTTTACATTCAAAGTTTCCTGATGTGAGAAGTCGTGGGAGGATACAACTGTTTCAGGGTAGGCTGGATTTGTCATTGTAATGAAACTTAGATATCTCAAGATGAAATTGAAGAAATGGAATAATGAAGTTTTTAGCAATGTTTCCTACTTACTTTAGAAAGCTGAGGAGGAGCTTCATGAGCTTGATCTGTTGGTTCAGTCTAGAGATTTGATAGAAGGTGAGATAGTCAGAAGAATGGAGGTTAGGAAAGAGGTGTGGTCTCTAAAGAAAAGGGATGAGTGGTTATGGCTTCAAAAGTCTAGACTGGACTGGAGTATGAAGAGGGACAAAAATACAAGATATTTTCATACCATTGCATCTTGTAGGCAAAATAGAAATGTACTGAATTCAATTACAGTCGAAGGGGTACTCCATGAGAATCCCAATATGGTGAAACAAGAGGTGTTCAAGCATTTTAAATGAGTGTTCACTAAAAGTTAGAGGAGTAGGCCAAAGCTGAAGGGTCAATTTAAATCTATTGGTTATGACTAGTTGGCTGGAAATCTTGAAGTGGATTTTTCTAAAGGAGAGGTGTGGGCTACTATTAAGAGTTACGATGGGAATAAGACTCCTGGTCCTGATGGGTTCAACTTGATTTGCTTTCAAAAGTGTTAGGAAATTTTAATGCCTGATGTCCTTTAGTTCTTTAAAGAATTCTATGAGAATGGGAAATTGGTGACTAGGTTGAACAATTCATTTATCACTTTGATCCCAAAAATTGACTGCCCAACTAGTATCTCAGATTCCGGACTAATTAGTCTTATTGGGTCTCTGTATAAGATATTAGATAAGGTTTTATCACACAGATTGAAGAATGTGGTGCCCAAGGTGGTTAGGGAGGCACAATCAGCTTTTTTGGTGGGTAGAAATATTCTAGATGGTGTTGTAATTGCTAATGACATTGTTGATCGGTGGAAGGGGAGCAGAAAAAAAAGGATTGATACTCAAGCTTGATTTTCAGAAGGCATATGAGTCTATAAGCTAGGATTGCTTGTTGTCTATGATGAAAGAATTTGGGTTTGGGACAAGGTAGAGAGGTTGGATCAAGGAATGTTTAGCATCGGCTAGAGTGTCTGTTTTAATGAATTGTTCCCCTTTGGCAGAGTTCATTCTTGAAAAAGGCCTCAGGCAAGGTGATCCGTTGTTTTCCTTTCTTTTCAATTTGGTAGCTGAAGGTCTAAATATGTTAATGCAAAGGGCCAAATCATTGGGGCAGGTAAGGGGAGCCGTGGTAAGTTAAGGTGAAGTGAAGGATGGATGATACAATAATTTTTTGTGAAGCTAACATGGTGGAAGTCATGGTAGTTAAAAGAATTTTGAGGTGTTTTGAACCAGTTTCAGGTTTGAAGATTAATTTCCACAAGAGTTTCGTGTGTGGTATTATAGTTTTTGAATTAGAGGTGGAGGAGTTTGCATCCAGACTGAACTGTAGATGTCAAAAGCTTCCAGTGATATATCTTGGATTACCTTTGGGGGCTAGTCCCAGGTTGAAGAAAACCTGGAAACCAATAAAAGCCAAATTAGCTTCTTGGAAGAGGAGACTCTTATCCTTTAGTGAGAGATTGACTCTTATAAAATCTGTGTTATCCAGTCTTCTCATTTATTACTTATCTATCTTTAAGTTGCCTATATTTGTGGCTAAGGAAATTGAAAGGATTCAAGCAAATTTCCTTTGGGAAGGGTCTGACTTGAAGAAAAAGGTCCACTTGGTTAGCTTGTCAGAGGCAACCAAAAGTAAAGAGAGTGGGGTTTGGGTATTAAGAGAATTAAGGATGTTAATGATTGCTTGTTGGCTAAATAGTGGTGGAGGTTCGGGGCTAAATCACACTCCTTGTGGAAAAGAGTAATGTGTAGTAGGTATTCTTCAATGGGTGGGAATTGGTTCCCAGTTTCAACTATTACTAGTAATTGCTCAAAAATCTGGGGTGGAATCCTAAGCATAGGTCAATCAAATCCTCAGCTTTTGAGTATTTTTCTGGAAAATACTCGGGTAGTTGTGGGTAATGGGAGTAGAATTCACTTCTGGACTGATTACTGGTTGGGGGATTTGTGTGTTAAAAATGAATTCCCTAGGTTGTTTAGTTTATCAATGGAAAATGAAGTGTCTCTGAGAATGGTGGCTGAGAGGAATGAGGACTTAACTAGATGGAACTTCAGGTTTAGAAAAAGATTACTGGGGTGGGAGGCTGATGAACTGAATAGATTGACCACTCTATTACTTCAGAACATGGTTGGTCTCTCAAACAAAGAGGATGGCCTTGGGTGGATGGCATCTGCATCAAGTGAGTTTTATGTTTCCTCTCTTTACTCTTTGTCTGTTTCTACCCCTCATCTCTTGGTTACAAAGCTACTATGGAATAATGTATCTCCTCCAAAGGTTCAATTTCTTAGTTGGCTAGCCTGGAAGGAGAGACTAAAAGCATCTATTTTCCTACAAAGGATTGGAATGCCAGGGCCAAATGCCTATGCTCTCTGTGTATTTTGTAATTGTGAGTTCAAATTTGTCTCTCATTTATTCATCTAGTGTTTGTTTGCTTAGAGAGTTTGGTCGAATCTGATGCAGTGGTAGGGATTGATCTAGGTAATTCCACAAACAGTAAAGGGTCTTCTTAATTAGTGGAGGGGCTTCAAGTAGAGAAATTATTTGAATAAGATCTGGAGAACCATACCTTTTGTGGTGTTGTGGTCTATTATCCAAAAAACAATCTAAGAGGGGGTGAATTAGATTTCTACAAATTAAAATTAATAGTACCCCAATAAAATTAACTACTAGTACAACAAATTATTAACAAGCACAATGATGAACTTAGCAGTAAATGATCAAGCAAAATAGCAATGACGTATAGCTAACATAGAGAGTAAATCAAAGGATTAACACATGAATATCAGATAGCTATAGAACTAGTAGGAAAGTAAAGAGATTAGGGAAGAGGAGACAAACAAATTTACAGTGGTTTGGCTTCAACCAAGCCTACATCCACTCATCAAGTTTCACTTGAGATTTTTCACTATCTTCTAGCTTCATAGGGGTGCTAGCAACCTCATAAACATGTAGCAATCCTCCACAGATTTTCTAGCTTCACATGGGTGCTAGTTAGCTCATACACATAGAGCAATCCTTCACAGATTTTCCCTAGCTTTACAGGCTTGCTAGTGACATTTTACAAGATTGGAATTGAGTGTTTTTTTTTTTCTTCAAAGAAAACTACAAAAATATCTCTCACAGATAGATATACAATGTTGAAACTCAGAAGATATATAAATAAACCTCTCACGGGTAAATGAGCTTAAAGTTATGAGGCTCAGTTACTAATTCTGAATGAGAAAGAATTAAACAAGAATGGAGAACACTTCAGATAACTCTTAGGATGAGTTTGAGACTAATGATTTATTCAAAGAAATTTTCTTCACTCAAGTCTCTCTAATTTTTCTGATAAGCTCTCATAGGCAAATAGGCTTAAGGCTTAGGCTCAATATTTGTTTTCTGAAGGATGAATGAAACACAGAGGAAGACTTCTTCAGATAACTCAAAGAAGATGAAATATGTGATTGATGAATGATAAGAAAATATCTTGGTTCGTTGTTCACTTCTCTACCTTTACTCTTCACATTAGGGCTCTATATATATAGCAGAGCTCTCTGCTCCGTTCTGTCTGCCAAGCCTATCTTCTTCTTCCCATTGAGGAGATGAGATGATGATATACATATCATCAATGTCAGCCTTTGTCTCTAACCTATGTGAGGTTTGCTAGTTGGAAGATGGGTGTGAATCAGCTAGCTGTTATGAAGTTAAACTTTGAAAAATAGTCGTTGTAGAACTGATTCAACAGCTGGTCATCCTCCAGAATGTCCCTAGTGGAGTTTTGTTCTTAGTGGTCATCCACTCGGACGTCCTCCCGAATGTTCGGTCATGTCCTGGTCGTCAAGGATGACTGCCACGGTCGACGAGCATACTACTGGTTTGACAGCCAGAGCGAACAGAACTAAAATGGGCTGAACTGGGCTGATTTTGGCCTAGCCGGTCGTCCACCCGGGCATCCGCCTAGTGTAAATTCAGCCTCCTTTGTTTTTGCTGCTACTGTATGTTGCTGCTATGGGACCCTTTTAACACTTGTTTAAGCTTTTGTTTGGCCTTCAAAACCATAGTTAAACACTAAGAGAATTATAGATTATAATGAATTAATCAAACAATAAGTTTCAATTATAATCTAAAAAAACAAAATCAAAACAATGCTTCTTCTGCTCCTGCTGTTGTTTGCTGATTGGTTCTTGCTTGTTTGAGCTGAAATTTTGGCATCTAATAAACATAAATAGGACAAAATGAGGATGAATTATGATGTTAAATTAATTATAGAACGAATTAAACTTACGGTCCCTATAGTTTGGGGGTTGTGTCACTTTGGTCCCTGACTTTTTAATTGTGATACATTTGGTCATGAATTTTGAATCTTGTTCCAAATAAGGACAATTGAAGATACCATTACTCAATTTCAAGGGCAAAATCGTCAATTTAATAAAATATAAACAAATTTGACAAAAAAAAATGTCAAAAAAATATTTTTGAATTTTTAAAAATTATTTCTACCCACCAAAGATAAAATTATATAAAATTAATAAATCTTTAACACATTTATTTATTTATTTATTTTATCAAATTATTTTTTATTATGTGTTTGGATGATGATTATGTAATGGGTGGTTGTTAGACTTTTAATGTATAATCGATATATTTAATATATGAAATATTTTTAGTTTTAAATTTTTTGATTTAATGGATTGATTTTATAATGATATCATAGTTGTCACCATATTGAACTTTTGGAAAAATAGAAACTAATTTAATAAAAATAAAAACAACCACCGATTATATGATCATCATCCAAACATATAATAAAAATTAATTAAGTAAATAAATAAATGTGTAAAAAATTTATCAATTTTACATAATTTTATCTTTGGTAACAACAACAACAATGCCCAAATAGTACACATTAATGTGTTCTTGGAAGGGGAAAGATTAGGTACACACCTAACTGTTGGCATAATGTACAAAGTGATTGTCCCGAGACTTGAATCCATAACCTCAAAGTTATTAAGCCAAGATTTTACCATTGAATCAATGGTCACCCCTGCCTAGTTCCAAAAGAATATTTTTTTAAAAATGGGGTACCAAATATTCGAAAACATAGATCCATTGCTAACATGGGAAGTTTTCTCTCTATTTCATCTATAACTTTACTTTTCCCCAGGCTAGGAAGTCTTTTATGGAGCGGCCTGGGCAACGAATTGGTGCCGCAGGCCCCTTAGCTCCACGCGGGCCAGCTGTGCCCGCATTCTGAACGAGGGGAATCCTGAAAAAGACTGTCTCTGCCAGCTCATTCAGAAAGCGTTTGTTCTCACAAAGGCTTTCTTAAAGAAACATGACATCATTTCTACAACAAATCAGCAAAAGATAGACCAACACACAAATGTAATAGTCTTATAAGAAATCCCCGCTATATAAATTTATCTATTACCTTACCACTGCAAGAGCTAACAGTATATATCTTAGAATGCTTCATAAAACCAGATTTTTGCTATTCTTCCATGCACCCCAGCATTGCTCTAAACACCTTGCAAACAAGTAAAATATTGCAAGGATAAAATCCCATATATTTCTTCATGGTTAGTGTATCAGTTATCGGAGATGTTCTTTAGAAGCCTAGTATACAAAAAACTAGAATATACACACCTAATTTATTTGAATTGACTTGTACTAATTTCTACATGTTGGGAATCAGTTTTCAATTTCCCATCAAAGGCACAAACAAAGGGAAGTTTACTCATGAGTACATCGACTTAACACACAAGATAAATCGTCATCATGTCATTAATGGTAAATTGCAGACATGTGATACTTTAGAGGACACCATCACAAAAATTATCCTATATTTTCAAAGGAGTGCAAATACTGGATATCTTGGCGAAGATTCCCAGGTTTTCATTCTGAAAAAGTAATAGTATAATAAGCTCTGAGCAATTTTTGATCGGCAAATAAATCTTTATTGATGAAAACATACAAGGTATGATAAGATACATCAATAAAGAGGAGCTTGGAGCTAACACGAAGCTCCAAGCACCAGTTGGTGAGAAACTAACAAAAGGAAAGCAAAAGATGCTGCCACAACAAACAGCAGAGAAAAAGAATACAAAAAACCAGATAGAAGTAGCTGAGGCAACTCCAAACAGCGTAACAGCACCCAGACCAGCATACAGCCCAATGAACCACCTAAAACGTTGACATTCATCCCATTCAGCCAGTAAACAAGCATAACAGCACACAGCATCCAGTATAACAGCAACAAATCTAGCACAGCAGAGCAGCACCAGAAGGAGCTACCTAGCAGCAGACTAGCTCAATTGCATACCAGCAAAAGAGCTACCTAGCAGCATGCCACCAAAAACCAGTTGTAGTCCTCACTAGACAGTTGCATTCCACCAAAAAAACACCCATCAGTTGTAGTCCACCAAAAAAAAAAAAAACACACCCCACAGAAAACCCGAATCTGATAAGCACTCAGCAAAACCAAACAGAGCTCTGCTTCCATGCATTGATAAACAAACCCACCAGCATAATAGTCCAGTCCATTTAAGCCTCCATTAGAGCATCCACTAACACACACTGAAGCAGCTGAATCAGACACCCTGAAGCAGATAACCTAAAGTAGAATTACAGAGGGCCTGAGTAGACAACCTAATCTAATTGAAATTAAAAACAATATCATCAACTGAATAATCAACCTCCAAACTCCATTTTACCCATAGAGCAATCTGTACCTTTACTTTATCACAAAAATCATCAAAAATGGGTTGTGCCTTTTTGAACCTACATTCATTCCGCAATCTCCATATAGACCATAACATAACAGATGGAACTATCTCCCATAATCTAGAAACCCAATGCTTACTCTTACCAGAAGACCACCACTGTAAAAGGCCCTGAACAGATCCAGAGATTGCCCAAACCTGATCACTCCATCTTACCATTTGAGACCAACATTTCCACACCAGTGGAAAAAATAGGAGCACATGATTCAAGGATTCCACTTCAGCTTGGCAAAACACACACATGTTATCTGCTGATACAGGTAGCACCCCAATCCTCTAAAGGAAGGTTGCAGTCTTAACTTTGCCTCTCCAAGCCAACTAGCAAAAGAACTGCATTTTTGGGGGCTAAACCAACCCATACCCTTTTAGGCACAACCTGACCAGTCCCTATTGTAGCATCCCACCATTTTCTCACAGAAGAGACTGAAAATAGACCTGAGCTATTTGCTAACCAAGAACAAGAATCAACATAATCAGACCTCACCAATGTAGAAGTTTCCAACAGATCCATCAATTTCTGCAGTTCCTCAGCTTCCCATACAAATAATTGTCTTCTAAATTTAAGCTACCACAGCCCCAGATTACTCTTCTTAGCACTGATTTACTCTTCTCAGTGGATAGACTATAGAGTCTGGGGAATTGAACCTACAGATATCTATTGTTAAGCCATTTATCCTGCCAGAACATGATTCTCCCTCCATTTCCAACCTTAATTCTAAAGTGATCACCATAGAACTCACCCAATTGCTGATTTACTGAGAGAAGTTTCACAATGTCCAACCAAACTGTGGACATCCCACCTAAGATGCTCAGAGCTGGAAGCCAACCTCCTCCATTCCTACTATACCTCGAACAAACCACAGCTTTCCACAAAGCTATATCTTCATTACCATACCTCCACCACCACTTTAATAATAAGGATTCATTCACCTCTCCTAAATCTCTCACATCCAAACCTCCTTGACTTTTACTTTTTGTGATCTCCTTCCATTTGACCAAGTGCACTTTCCTTTTATTAATATTCCCTCCCCACAGAAAAGATGACTGCAGCTTGACTAAGGCTTTAACAACACCCTTAGGCATTCTAAAGAGAGAAAGAAAATAGATTGGCAAATTAGCAAGGACTGCCTTGATCAAAGTCAACCTCCCAGCATAAGATAGTAGCTTTCTCTTCCCAAAGGAAAACTTTTTCTTCACCTTCTGCACAACTGGGTTCCAAGTACTCTGTTTCCTAGGATTGGCCCCTAAAAGGAGCCCTAAGAAAGAGAAAGGTAATTTCTTAGTTAAGCAATTCAAAACCTTTGCAAACTCCTTAGTTTGATCTTCTTGGAAGCCCACTCCACACACTACACTTTTATGATAATTAATCCTTAACCCAGACATCACTTCAAAACATCTCAACACCCTATTAATGTTCAAAATATCCTCATTATCCCCTTCACAAAATATAATAGTATCATCAGCAAATTGAAGATGTGAGACACTCACATCATTGGAACCAATATTAGCACCCCTAAATAATCCCTGTACTTTAGCCCGAGCTAGTAACAGGTTAAGCCCTTCTGCAACAATAATGAACAAGAATGGAGAAAGAGGATCCCCTTGCCTTAACCCCTTTTGTGGTTGGAACTCCTCTGTAGGTGCACCATTAACAAGAGCTGACACCATAGTTGTAGAAATATAAGCTTTCATCCACCTAATCCATTTGTCACCAAATCCAAAATTTCTCATCATTGCCAACAAGAATTCCCAATTTATTGAATCATAGGCTTTCTCAAAGTCCAATTTTAAGATAATGCCTTTCTTCTTAGACTTTTTCACCAATCTACAACTTCATTTGCTATTAACACCCCATCTAAGATATATCTACCACTGACAAAAGCTGACTGCACTTCATCTATCACAGAGGGAAGGACCTTCTTTAATCTTCTAAATAGCACCTTGGCCAAAATCTTGTAAACTGAGGTAACCAAGCTGATGGGTCTATAGTCCCCCAAGCCTATGGGATTGTCCTTGTTGGGGATGAGCACCATGAATGAACTGTTAACACCCTTTGACAGCTTACCATTTGTGTGAAACTCATACAACATTTGCAATATATCTCCTTTCATTATTTTCCAACATTTTTGAATGCAAGCTAAGTTAAAGCCATCTGGGCCGAGAGCCTTGTTTCCATCATAGTCCTGAATAGCTGCCCAGATCTCATCTTCAATGAACATTGCTTTTAAACCCACTGCTGCCTCTGCAGAAATAGTAGCGAAAGGTTTAGAAATCTGTGGCTTGAAAGTCTAATTTTCAGCAAAATGCTTTCTAAAATGGCTAACCACTGCTTGTTTCACCTGAGTTGGATCCTCATGTCTCACTCCCTCCACTGTAACAGAATCTATCAAATTCAATCTCTGTCTATTACTTGCCATAAGATGAAAAAATCTAGTATTTTTGTTACCATACCTAGCCCACAGCATTCTAGACTTTTGATGCCATATTCTTTCCTTGTTCCTACTAAGCTTCCAAGCCTGATTTTTAACCTCTCTTCTTCTTGTTGTTTCCAGCTCATCAAAAGGTCTAGTCGCTGCCTTCAAATCCCATTCATGTAGTTCTTGTTCTACTAACCTCAGCTTAGTGTCTATATTGCCAAACACCTCCCTATTCCACGCCCTTAAATGATTCCTTAGAAAGGATAACTTCCTCGTTAGTCTGTACCCTGCCCACCCTGTAGCCTGTGTGACCTCCCAAATATGCTTGATTTTAGCCAAGAATGTAGGATGTGATGTCCAAGCATTAATGAATTTAAATAGCTTAGGTCCCCAATCCCTATCATCTTCTTTCAATAAAATTGGAGAATGGTCTGAAATTGTTCTAGGTAAGCCCCATTGATTAAATGAAAACTTTTCCAACCATAGAAAGTCTAACAAAAAACGATCTATCCTACTCCACCTATCCCCTTCCAATGCATTACACCAAGTGAATTGTCTGCCTAACATAGGCAGATTAGACAACTCCATCTGGTCCACAAACTCATTGAACTCCTTAATCCCCCTCTCTCTTCTTGAACACCCTTTCCTGTCACACAATAATCTGATTTCATTAAAATCACCACCAACACACCATGGGTTTGGAAAATGGGGTTGTAACCACACAAGAGATTTCCATAATTTCTTCCTCTTCAACACCTTATTTGGAGTATATATATTAACAATCACACAATCAAAGTCTTGAGCCAAGGTACCTGAAAGTATAATAAAATGCTTACTGCTGTAGCAGTCTTTTAGCTCAAAAACTTGTGGCCTCTAGATACATAGCAACCCTCCTACACTTCCCTCTAAATCCACTATCATATAACCCATCTCTTCAAAAGGCCACATGGATCTCACAAAATGCTCCTCCATTGAATTCCTTTCTGTTTCTTGTAAAAGTAAGACATCCACTCTTCTATCCTTCACCAAATTCTTTATTTTGTACCTCTTTTGTGGCCTTCTCAGCCCTCTGACATTCCAAGATAAAATCTGCATAATGAACTTATATTTTCCCCTTAGTCACCTATTAGCAATCTATTAAGGTATGACTGCCCCTTCCTCACCTACAATTCTTTGTAGATCATGTTCTTCAAGTTCCACTCTTTTGTTGAGTAGCTCATCTTCTTGACCTTGGCATTACAAACCCAATAATTTTCCAATCTTCAATGTTGCTTGTGCTTCATCCATTAAATTTTTCCTCCTTTGTGTTGCATGACTCTAAGACGTAGACAAAGAGGTAGCAGCTGCAGCTGCTACTGCAGCTGCTACTGCTGATGCTCTGAACAGGGCCTCTCTTTGAAAACCCAGCCTTTCAACCATGTTTTGTTGTTTGCTATGGCCTCCTACAGAACAGAGTCCTTTCTTTATCCCCATGCCCTTCTGCCTTGAGATATTAGCTTTATTACCAACTGCTGCCTTGCTCTTTGTGTTTTTCCCAGCCCTTTTGACCATACTAGAGTGTGATATATGAGAGAAATGGGCCACAGATGATCTAAGCTGGGGCTGGGCCACACAGTCACTCAAATCCGAGCCTATCCCCACATTTAATCTGCTGGGTTCAGGCCCAACCTACTGGCCTTCAAGTAATACTTCCAAATTTATATTAGGTGTGACCCCCTCCGGCCCACTCACAGCACTTACAAGTCCAGTATTGTCAACAACCCTATCCAATTTTTGAATTTTGCTCATCATTATTTGTTATGAGTTGACTTCCTGAAGCATACCCTCTTCTTTAGACCCAGCGCCTACCTTACCATTTCCCATGCTAACCCCTATGATAGCTTCGGCCGGTGCATACTTCCCATCATATCCCCTACATATCTCTTCTGATCTACCTGCCACTGTTTCCTAAACCCTATTGACATCATCATTTTCACCTACCACCTCATTCTCCCTTGCTACAGTACCTTTGTAATCATACTTTGCCTTACCACCATTACCAGACACCTGATCTACCACCACTGTCTCACAGCCTTTGGATTTCAGCTGCTGCATCTCCTTCCCTTGACTTTCACTGGGAGTAGGAAATAAACACTTTAGAAGTTCTTCATAGATCCTTATTGGTATATATTTACCTTTGAATTCCAAAAAGACTATTGAATTAATCAACTCCATGCACCTTGTGATTACACGTACTTTTCCATGCTAAAAATTTTGTGGGCTATTAATATCTTCTTGGAATTGAACTACAGACCCCCAATGGCTACCAATGCTTCTAAAAGTCGTCATAATCCAAAGATTGATTGGGATGCCAAAGCAGTTTAACTAGGCACATCTCTCTTGTTCCTCAAATTGGCTCATTGTAACAACCCTGTCCTGTACTATGTTAATTAATCATGATTATGTTTGTAATTATGTGCTTAATTTAAATTTGGGTGTTAATTTCATGATTATATGTGATTTTGGCTTTGTATCTGTTCACCGTAGGAAAATCTATTAAAATCTGTGCTTTGAACTGAAAATTGAAGGCCTTATCGGCCACAGAAACCGAAATTGACTACGCCATTGTGATTAGCGTAATTTTTAGAACTTACGGTGAAATTTAATTGAAAACTGATTTGGAGCGAAATAATTGGATTAAACTGATTGAATTGGGTACAATTGATTAGCCTTAATCAAGTCTAATTAGATGAGCCTATAAATAGTCACTTATACACTTAAACTGACCATATGTTTGAGCTCAAAATCTAAAACACACTCTAGAGAGAGAGAGAGGGCCGGTTGTAGATAGAGAGAGGGAGCTCAAGTTAGAGATTGAACAAGGAGCTTGAAGATCAACTCAAGAAGTAACCATAATTTGGGTAATTAGAGCTCCTAGGTAAGCATTTGAGTATAAATTCATGAGTATAAGTTTGTAAATTTGTGTATTCAAGCTAGTTGGGTAACCAAGAACATAAATTGAGATGTAATTGATGAATGTGGAGCTTGTATGTACATGCATGTGCATAATTGCCATGAATTTGTATAACTGAGCATGATACATATGATCCATGAAGAATTTGATGTCAATTCATGCCTTTGATCATCATCTACATCATTTAAGTTGAGAATAGGAGTTGTATCCCACATGCAAATACAATTCATAGAGGTATGAGTTTTGAATACATGAATTTGTTATGTTGGAAATAAGTTTGGTGTAATTTGGGGCATGCATGTAATTAATTCATGATATTTAAGCTTCATAATGTTGTAATTTAGCATTTGTATCATGCTAGAAGCTGTGCATGTGAAGTATGAGTCATAATATGCAAGTTACATTAGTTTGAATGCAAGTTTGAAGCTCAAAATAGTTACTGGAAAACCAGAATTCGGCATGTCTGCTCGAGCGAGGTAATGGCCGCTCGAGCGTGAAATGCTAGTTTCCAGAATTTTTGCAGACTTTGATGTCCGCTTGAGTGGGGAGATTCACGCTCGAGCGCTAAGCCATGTAGTTTGAATTTCAACTTGAGCGTCCAAAATCACGCTCGAGCGTAAAAGTGGGGCAACTAGTACTTTTGTAGACCAAAGGGGTCCGCTCGAGCGGCAAAAGCCACACTCAAGCAGGGAGCCCTGTTTCAGAAACTTTGTAAAGATGTTTTGTGTTTCATTTTCCGTTCTCTTTCATTTCTAAGTACTCTTAGGCATATATTAAGCATTGTAAATGAGTCAAAAGAATAGAAAGAAGCCTAAGAGAGATGTATGAATTAAAAATGGATTGAATCGTTTGTGACCCATTATATTCATGAAATGTGTAGGGTCAAGCACAAGGGCAAACCAACCGGCAGATCACTGTGAGTAATATCTTAATAAAGATATTTTCAAGTATGCTACTTTCCAAATGTTACTTCTGTATAAGCTTCATGGATTTGTTGATTTGAAATATGAATGAGTATTCTATATGACTAATTTTGTATGAGGCTGTTTGATACGTTTGATATATTTGGATTGGGCCTAAGGCCGTTTGCCGTTTGCCGTTTGATACGTTTGATATATTTGAATTGGGGCTAAGGCCGTTTGTCGTTTGATATGTTTAATATGTCCGAATTGGGCCTAAGGTCATTTGACATTTGATATGTTTGAATATAAAGATGGGCCAAAGGCCGTTTGAATATAATGATGATGGGCCAAAGGCCGTTTGAATACCATGATAGGCCAAAGGCCGTTAGAACATGAGCGTAATGAGCCAAAGGCCGTTTGAATGAAAAGGGATCATGATCATGAACATGAAATACGCATAGATATGAATATAAAGAGAATGGGCCAAAGCCGTTTGAACATGAGCATAATGGGCCAAAGGCCATTTGAATGAAAAAGGGATCATGATCATGAACATGAAATATGCATAGATATGAATATAAAGAGAATGGGCCAAAGGTTGTTAGAACATGAACGTAATAGGCCAAAGGCCGTTTGAATGAAAAAGGATCATGATCATGAATATGAAATACGCGTAGATATGAATATAAAGAGAATGGGCCCGAGGTCGTTTGATACGCTTGATATGTTTGAATTGGGCCCGAGGCCGTATGATATGTTTGAATTGGACCAAAGGTCATTTTGAATAATGAGTTGAATTGGACCAAAGGTCGTTTTGTATAGACGGACCCAAGGTCGTTTTGTTTTATATAAGAATTGGACCTGAGGCCGTTTTGCTTTGTTAAGATTTGTAAATCTGATTTGAATGAGAATAGTGGTTCAAATGTTTACATTATAAGTATGACTTGTTTATGAACGAATCTCATTCATTAACCTCTTTATTTTGATATTATTCACTAGGCGTTACCTCACTCTTATTTATATGTATGTAGGTGAGCAAAGGGACGTTCAACCCCAGCCTTAGTGGAATTTAAGAAAGGAACCTGAGTTTTGTGAAGTCAGCCCAGGTGCCTCACGCAAGAGGCTTTGTTTATAATCTTTTGCTATTCCTATTGGTTATGGTTGACCATTTATGTGTATAAGCTTTTGGTTTAGCTGACTATGTGTTTGAATGATCCTGGATATACAAGATGTTAACTACCGATATGTGGTGTGAGCTATTATTAGGTATATATGAAATGTTTTGGTATGCCATGTAAGCATAGCTCTTTGGACAAAATTTTTAAGTTTGCTTCCGCATCTGGCCCCATATTATTAATTTTTAATTGATATCAGGTTTGAGGTCGTAGGTAATCCCATGATTACTGGCCGGTTATGACCTTAATCTATAGGGGCGGGTTCGGATCATGACACTCTTCCCCCCAGTCTTTAACTGAATCACGCCACTTCTTACCCCACCTGCCTATTTGTTCCTTCCCTTCCTGCATTTGTTAAGCAGAATTAAAAGTTATCATAACTATTCTTCCTCCATTATCCCTAACAATCACATCCCTCATTCCCCTATTATATAGTTCTGCTTTAAAATCTTCCACAGCTAAAAAGCTACTCAACTTCACCACTAAACTTTCATAAAGCCAACCGTTTCCTTCTTCATAAGCTGTAATCACCACCTTCTTACTTTCACTTGCTCATCCTCTTACTAATGCTTCTGCATATGATTGCTTAACTCCAGTACCCTGCCATTGCTGCCTTTGAGGCCGCTGGTGCATCAATCTGCCATCATCCCCTCTGTTCAACATCCTCTTCTCTTGGTGGCCCAGAGAATGAGGTTTTTGAAACTCTGCTCTTTTAACTTTCAGCGCCTTGTTATCACACCACAGACCATCAGCCTTCAGAATCACCATCTCTGTCGCCACCTCATAATCATATCAAACAAAACCAAATTTGGAATATAATACTCTTCTCCTCTTCCCTGGTATGAACGGATCCTTGACCACACCAAACTTTCTAAAAAGATTGAATAATCCTTTAGCATCCATGGACTCAGGGATGTTGTCCACAAAAATGGTAAGCACCTCTATCTTCTTGCGATATCCATCCTGATTTCCTACCATCCTCCTTCTGATCACTGGAATCCAACCTCCATCCTTTTGTTTCATGTTGTGCCTTAAGCTTTGAGCAATTTGAAGTTACACAGTTTAACAATGGAAAAATATACTCTTTTTCAATTTTCCATTTTGTTTCCAAAAGAGAAAAGCCTTAACTTGAATAGAAAATGGGGTAAAGTATAGAAATATTATGTGAAAAATGCATTGTGTCATTTTCCAAATCTCAGCAAGCACGTAAAATTTAAACCAAAGGCATATAGGATTTGTGAATAAACCAAACATATTATGAATACATTTGATCAACTAGTCAGATAAACCACAAAACACTATCAGTTAAATACACAGTTATGTGGTGTACCCCAAACCCTCCCTTCCTCCCACACTTGTGTTGCTCTCTCTCCAGCCTGTGATTAATGGAGAACGGTAGGTGGATACCAGTAGTGAAGCAAAGGACAAAGAGTGAAGTATGGAGTAACCAGGGCAGTAAGGGCTTAATCTCTATTTTTGTGGATAACATCCCTTCCAATATGGATCCGAAATCATTGTTTCATGTGTTCTCCAAGTTTGGTTTAGTGAAGGATGTGTTTATACCTCAAAAGAGAAGGAAGAATACCAATACTCGATTTGGTTTTGTTAGATTTGATTGCTCAGTAGCCGCAAAGGTGGCTGTACAGAAAACAGATGGTTTGTGGGTGGCGGATAAGGAACTTAAAGTCAATATAGCTGAGTATGGTCGTATTGTGAATAGATTGGTGAGAAGGGATCAGGTTGGAAGGAATAGTGGTGATAAGGTCGGTGAAGGAAGGTATAATGGGGATCAGGTGGGTCTTCGAAGATCATTTGTTGATGTGGTAAAAGCAGGCGCTAAGGGACAGAGGGTAATGAAGGATATACGATTCTGGTTAATGAAGAAAGGCATGGCTGGTTGTATGATAGTGTGTTGCTAAAGTTCAAATCGAAGTTCTCGATGCAGGGTATTGCGATGGTGCTAAAAGAGAAAGGACTGGGGCATGTGTTGGTTAGAAATGGGGGTGGTAGGACTGCTATATTGACTTTCTCATCAAAGGAGGATATGCTGTCACAGTTTGAATTGATAAAAGAATGGTTCAAGGAATAGTGCGAATTTGTCAAGCTTTGGGAACCAGGTGTATATACAGAGCAAGAGAGGTTTCTGTGGCTCAGGTGTTATGGTGTTCCTCTGAGTATGTGGAATAGAAACACCTTCAACAAGAATGGAAGTATATGGGGCAGTGTGCTTAGTTTGGATGGAAATATCAGTCAACCACAGTCCTTTAGTCATGGAAGAATTAGAGTTGCAACGCAATATATGGAGTGTATAAATCAAACGATCAAGCTGGAATGCAAAGGTCGTTTTCATTCAGTCTTGGTTTGCGAAGAACAACTGCAGATTGTAGTTGACTGTGGTAGCATTGTGTCCAGTGAGGTGAGGGAGGATCGGAGCTCAAACGAGGTAGTCCAACATCAATCTGTTGGGGTAGATGTTGGTGATCAATCTGGTGTTAATTTGGTTGTGGAAGATGAAGCTGTTGATGATGCTCAAGCAACCAAACAGGTGGACACAGTGGTAGAGGAGACGGTCAGTGGAGTGGGGGACAACTTGGTGGTTGAGGAGCGTATGGAGATGGCGGTGGCAGAGGGCAGCCTACAAAACAATGATGATAATCTATGTGTTGATGAGCCGATAGCTACACCCGGGTTTCTTCAGTGTATGGGTGGGTCAACTAGAAATAGGCCTGGTATTAGCTTGGAAGTAAACTTGGGCCATATTCAAAACCCAGTGGTGAATAATAGTGTAGCTGTTGGGGTGAGAGGCCCAAATTTAAATCTCACTAGTACTACTAATTGGGCAGATACAAGGCCCAGTGGGTGTATGGGGCAAACAAAGCATGAAGGTTGCAATGGCAACATTTGGAATGGGCTGAAGACAAAAAAGAAAGGGATAGCATTGGAAGTGGATTTGGTTCATACCCAGTGTGATGGGCCTAGATTTAGGCTCATGGGTAGTCATTGTAATTCAGATAATGAGGTGTCACAGGCCCAGGATGTTGGGTCATCATCACTTCATGTTGAGGCTTCAGTTGATAGTGGTAACACAGTTGGTAAAAAAGGAAATTAAAACAGAGGAAAAAGTTAGTACGAAGGAATGGTAATAGAACCTCGTTAGACAAGCAGGGGAGAGCCAGGGGAGGGAGAGATGAAAGGAATGGAGGTGCAGTGGGTATGGGAAGCTGGAGCAGAGGTGCTGTCCTAAGAGGTAAAGCTGGGTAAAAAACAAGATCGGATGCACAAAGGAAAGTCACAAGTAAAAATAAGTCTGGGGCAAGATCAAAATTGGAGGTGATTGGGAGAAACTTTCATAGAGATTTGACACCTCAGGAGGAGGCAGAAGCAACAATACGTATGGGCAAAGCCTAAGGCATATGTTTTGGTGGGAAGGAAGAGGAGGTGAAGGAAAAATTAAAAGCTATGGAGATCAAGGATAAAGTTCAAGCAGCTTCAAGGGCTGTACATGCACAGTTAGGAGCTGATGTGCAAAATTGATTGAATGTATCAGGTGGTTACAGGTGTTATATAATGTGTCTCTATGAAGCTCTTATCATGGAATGTAAGGGGTTTGGGTAAATCTGTAAAGAGAAGGAGGGTCAAATTACTGCTCAAGGATAGGAAAATTGATTTTGTTTTTTTCCAAGAGACAAAGAAAAGTGAGGTTACACCAGATTTTGTAAAATCATTATGGCCTGTGGATGAAATGGAATTCATGGCAGTCAACTCTGAAGGGAGAGCTGGTGAGCTTCTGTGCATTTGGAAACCAACTGTTTCCAAGCTATCCCAGTGTTGTAGCACAAGGCATTGCATTGTACTCTCAGGTACTCTTCTTCCAAATTTTAACTGTGTTCTTGTCAACGTTCATGCTCCTAATGAAGTTAATGAGAGAAGTAGATTCTGGAATGTCCTGTATGGGTTGAGATCTAGCTTCTATAATCCCTGGTGTCTAGTTGGTGACTTTAATGAGATACGGAATCTTGGGGAAAGAATGGGGTGTTCTAGAAGAGACAGAGGGATGAAAGAGTTTAATTTATTTATAGAAAATATGGAGCTTCTTGATTTACCCATGTTGGGAAGACAGTTCACACGGTGCAATTCTAATGAAGGTGAAAAATAGAGTAGAATTGACAGAGTACTCATGTCAACGGAGTGGGTGGAAAGGTTGAATTTAAAGTTATAGGGTCTAGAAATCATTGCCCCCTGCTACTGGTCGAGGATGGCAGGGATTGGGGTCCAAGGCCATTCCGGTTCATAAACGCTTGGACTTCACATCCGAAATTTGGAGAAGTTGTGAAAAAGTCCTGGGATGATTCTGCTTTTACTGGCTGGGCAGGTTTTATTATTATGAATAAGCTGAAGGTTCTATGTTTAGTTTTGAAAAAATGGAATGTAGAGGTCTTTGGCAATGTTACTCATTCATTGAAAGCAGCGGAGGAGGAACTCCATGCAATTGATCTAGTGGCTGAATCTAGAAGTCTTATGCAGAATGAGGTTAAAAGAAGGAGAGAAGTTCGAAAGGAAGTATGGTCATTAAATAGGAAAGAAGAATGGTTATGGAGGCAGAAGTCTAGAGTTAATTGGAGTTTAAAAGGAGATAAGAATACAAGATTCTTTCATGTCATAGCTACAAGCAGGCAGAATAGAAATCTGTTGAATTCAATTGAAGTGGATGGGGAGATTCATGAGGATCCACAAAAGATCAAATTTGAGGTAGCTAAACACTTTAAAAGCAGATTCTGTGAAGAGTGGAAATTTCGACCTAAGCTCCAAGGTGTTTTCAAGTCCATTGGGCATGATAATGATTCTAATAGGCTGGTTATTCCTTTTTCAGAGGAGGAGATTTGGAGAGCTATTAGAGAGAGTGATGGAAATAAGGCACCAGGACCTGACGGTTTCAATTTGTTTTGCTTTCAAAAGTGTTGGAAAGTTTTTAAAAAGGATATCTTGCAATTCTTCAAGGAATTCTATGATAATGGATGCTTAGCAAAATGTATCAATAGCTCTTTCATCACATTGTTACATAAGAATGAGAATCCAGGTGGTGTTTCAGATTATAGACCAATTAGCCTTATTGGATCTCTGTACAAAATTTTGTCTAAGGTTCTAGCTTCTAGACTTAAGAAGGTATTGCCTAAAATAATTGGAGAATCTCAGTCCGCTTTCATTGGGGGGAGGAACATTTTAGATGGGATTTTAGTATCCAATGAAGTAGTGGATTGGTGGAAGAGGAAAAAGAAGAAGGGGGTAATTTTGAAACTAGATTTTGAAAAAGCATATGATACGGTAAATTGGGAGTATCTCTTTAATATGATGTCAAGCTTTGGATTCTAGGATAAGTGGATTAGGTGGATGAAGGTGTGTATACAATCAGTTAGAGTTTCAGTTCTTGTTAATGGTTCCCCGACTAATGAATTCTGTCCAGAAAAAGGACTCAGGCAAGGGGATCCATCGTCTCCCTTTCTTTTTAATATAGTGGCTGAGGGTTTGAATATATTATTCTAAAGAGCTAAAGCATTGGAGTTAATCAAAGGTATTGTGATTGGCCTAAGGGAGGTTAATGTTACCCATTTGCAATTTGCAGATGATACAATTGTGTTCTGTGAGGCAGAAGAGAACGACATTTTGAGCGTTAAGAGAATCTTGAGGTGTTTTGAAGTGCTCTCTGGATTGAAGGTTAATTTTCATAAGAGTACAGTTTGTGGAGTAGGTGTATAGGAGGCAGAGGTAAATGTTTTCGCAGGAAGATTGAATTGTATGATCCAAAAGTTACCTTTCATGTATCTTGGTTTACCACTGGGGGCCAACCCGAGGAAGAACAGCACATGGTTGCCGGTAATCAATAAATTCAAGTTTAGGCTGGCGTCTTGGAAAAGGAAATTACTATCATTTGGAGGTAGGTTAACATTGATCAAAGCAGTGCTATCTTCTTTACCAGTGTACTACCTCTCTTTGTTTAAATTGCCTGCAAATGTATCAAAATTGCTGGACAAAATTCAGGCCAGGTTTTTGTGGGGAGGTTCAGAACTTAAAAAGAAGATCCATCTGGTAAAATGGGAGGAGGTTACCAAAACAAAGCACTTGGGAGGTTTGGGGATTAAGAAATTGAAGGAAGTCAATGATTGTTTACTAGCCAAATGGTGGTGGAGATTTGGTAGTGAGGACCGTGTGTTGTGGAAAGACATTTTAATTAGTAAATATGGCAGCTCTGGAGGTAGGTGGAGACCAGATTCTGGTAGCAGTGACCAATGTTCAAGAGTCTGGAGTGATATTCTCAGGTTGGAACACAGCAACTAGCCTATTTTGCTTCTTTATGGATAATTCTGTCATTCAAGTAGGGAATGGTATGAGGGTTAGATTTTGGGAGGATAGTTGGGCTTCCAACAAATGTTTGAAGGAGGATTTTCCTCGATTATTTGAGTTGTCAGTAGAAAAAGAGGTCACTCTTAAGCAGATGATGGATAAAAGAAATGGCTTATCTGAATGGAAGCTGAGTTTCAGAAGGAATCTGAGAGTTTGGAAGGAGGTTGAGATGGAAAGACTACAGTCCATTTTGTTTTCATATGACCCGTCTTTATCAGAAAAAGCTGATGCATTGGCTTGGAAGGCGTCATCTTCAGGTGTGTTCGCAGTTAATTCAATGTATAATAGAAGATGTGTAGAGCAGAGCTTGGGGACATCAAGGTTGATTTGGAATAATATTTCTCCACCAAAAGTTCAGTTTTTTGGTTGGCTCGCTTGGAAGGGTCGAATCAAATCAAGAGCTTTCCTCCAAAAAGTGAGGTGTCTTAGTTATGAGGCTCAATTGAACTGTGTTTTTTGCAGCTGTGAGGTGGAATCAGGGTGTCATGTTCTGGTGCAGTGCCCTTTTGTTTGGAGGATCTGGACAAATTTGCTGAATTGGTGGGGTTTGATTTGGGTGATACCTGAAAAGCCCAAAGGGCTATTGGATTGGTGGAGAGGGTACAAATGGAGAAAGATTGAACAGAAAATCTGGGAGGCAATTCCTTTGGCAGCCCTGTGGTCTGTGTGGAGGCTTCAAAATGAGTGTATCTTTAATGAAAACAACCTATATTGGAGGAGGTTTGTGAGCTAATTAAAACTAGAGTTGCATTATGGATTATTGCAACCTCTAGTGAGTTCCAATACTCAGTGCATGATGTGGTGGCCAATTTGGATCAGGTAAGGCATGCATTACATTGTGGCTGACTTGGTGGTATTGTTAGGGGTTTTATTGTCCACATTGGTGAGCAAATTGGGGTAAGTAATATCAACAATCTGAAGATGTGGAGGGTCCCAAACAGATGTTCTGGGTTGCATTGCTGCTGCTGCTGGTTGGTGCTGATTTGGTGTATCTAGTTGCAATTGGATGGAGTTTATAGTTTAATGGGGGTTTATATTGTCTACATTGGGGAGCAAATTGGGGTTCACAGTTGAATGGGGGTTTATTGTATGGGGAATGATCTACTGGATCATGCTAGAGGCAGAGAATCATGAAGTGATCAGAAGAAGCCTATCTGATGGGGGCCTCAATAGATGGTGACTTGCTGTTCAAGGATGGTGAGTGTTGCATTGTCATGCTTAGGGCGCTGCAATGCTAATCCTGCTACTTTTGCATTGTTATGCTTAGGCTGCTGGTAGCTTTGATGTGTTGTTGCTGCTGTGGCTGATGAGTGCTGCTGATGGTGGTGATGTTGGTGTAGAGTTGCTGCTGTTGGTGATGAGTTGCTGTGTGTTGGTGCTCTGTCCCTTGGAGGATTGTTCTGCTAGTTGATCTATTGCTCCAGCAGTGGGGTTTTTGGATGTTTGGTTTTTGAGGGGCTGCAGAGGTATTTCTAAATAAAATTGTGTATCATGTTGCTGCTGTAATCTGCCTGATGCTGATCTGGGTTGAATAGAAGTGTCCAAGAGTCTAATATTGCAGGTGCTACTTATTGAAGTGTATTTGTTCTACCTCTGGCCAACTAGCAGCAGCAGACAATGTTTGATGGTGGAGATGTTTGGCCTACATCCTCATCTGGATTGCTGTTGGAAGCAAGGAAGAAGACTTCATCCTCATCTGTGTTGTTGTTTGTTGAGCTTATTGGTTGCTAGTATGTCCTGTTAGTGGGTTGCTCTGCTGGTTTGCTTTTGTTCTTGTTCTGTGAATGGTTGCTGCTGGTGTATACCAGAGGTTGTCTAGCTGCTGGTTTTTTGGTTTTCCTTTTTTCTCTTTGTTTTTGGTTTCTTTCTTCCCCATTGGTTCCTCACCAACTTGGGGGTGCTAGCAAATGATAGGATGGGTTTTTTAGTGCCAACCTAGTTGGGATCATTTAGCTCATTGTGATGCTCCTACACTCCTCTTTTCTTTATTGGTGTAATGTATTTTGTACCTTGTACTAATTTTACATCAATAATGCTTCTTTTTTTCCTGATAAAAAAAAAAAAACTAGTCAGATAAACCACTAGAGTGTAAAACCATCTATATTCAGAAGCAAAAGAGCTTTTTACCGGTGGGGATACCACAACCTAGAAGGCACACTTTCTCCAAGGGGGCTTTTGGATCAATCTTGGCAACACTAACATCATGGAGAAACGACTCTTGCGATCATTCATCATGACTCTAACTTCGATGGCAGCCCTAACTTTGCCACATAGGTTCGTCTTTCCTGATTTGTAGAACTTACACTCCCTGCATTCTGCCTGGAAACAAGGTATGACATGGTCTCCAAGCCAAACTTCAGTTACACCTTCACCAATACTCTCAACAATCCTGTAATCAGAAGATTTCAATCATCCTCTCACCTTCCAGCATCAATTTTAAAAATCTGATGTGAGATACGTAGAGTACATTCCCGGCATGACCAAGAATGGAAAAGACCCTCAGGATCCGGCAATTTTTATTTAACAAATCAGATCGCAAGCCAGGACTTATAAGCAATTGCCAAAGAAAAAATATTATAGAAACCTGAACCAGATTAGAAGAGAAACTAAATATCAAGGATGTAGGTAAATGCACAAATGAGGCTGCCTGAAACTTCCAAGATACTATTCAAGAAACCAAAGAAGTACTAGAATGTAAGTGATGAAAGAAAATCCAGGTGTAAGGCTGGTAATATACACAATCAGTTCTTTGACCCCCTCCTTCCCTTCTTACTCTCTCATTGTCCCACTCAAAATCCAAGAAGATACATCAACTACAAACACGTTTTTTTTAAATTTAAAACTATCATTTTGACATTTATTTTTGTCAAATTAGTTTATATTTTTATTAAATTGATGATTTTGCCCTTGAAATTGATCAATGGTATCTTCAATTGTTCTTATTTGGAATCGATTCAAAATTCATGATCCAATGTGTCACAATTGAAAAGTTGTGGACCAAAGTGACACGAATCCCAAACTATAGGGACTGTTAGTTTAATTCACCCATAATTATAAGATTTTAAATAATTTAACTCCTCAATTAAATCAAAATATAAATCAAAACAAAATCATCAAAATCAATTTTATTCATTCTATGACTAACATGGTCTTTATGGAAGGTCAAGAATGAGGCGTTCTGTCGGAGACAGATGCATTTAGAGGAGCTTTGTGAATTAATCAAGACAAGGATTGCCATTTGGGTCAAAGCTCAATCCAATGATTGCTGGTACACAGTGCAACAAATTATTTGTAATATTCAGCAGATTCTCACTGGTGTTTGTAGCTGTTTTCTTTGGCTTTTGGTGTGGGATCTTGGGGTGGTTGGTAGTTGTTTTTTATGCTTCTTTACTTGGATCTCTTGGTTTTTGAGTTGGTGTCTCACCAACTCTTTCTTTGGCTTTGATGCTTTTCTTGTTTCCTCCTCTTTATTAATGTAATTTGCTTGCCTTTTTTCATCAATAAAGTTTTTGGTTGATCATAAAAAAAAAAAAAAATTGAAAAATTGTATTTTATAGAGAGAAGTTTATTGGTGAAAAAAAATAAAATTACCTAAAATATGAGATTTACTAAAAACAAATATAAAGATCATATGAAAAAGACTCAAAAAGTGAAAGAACATAAAATTATTTCTCAAAATCCAACACCAATGTGGGGCTACACCTTGTTTTTTCAAGCATTTTATTCTGATACTTGCATCCAAAATCCCAACAAACACACCATAACAATCGGATACATAGTGTAGAGCGTATCCTCAAAATGTACGTAGAGACACATCAAAAGAGAAATAATAAAGAATTACAATTAGTGGAAAGAATAAAAATAATTACAAGAATATGAAAGTGTAATGAGAGTTATGCTCCAGAGCAGAGACCCATTTTTACGTCCATAATTTTATAATTATTTTTATCTTTGCTCCCCATGTGCAATTCCACCAAAAACAAAAAAGCACAAAGCAAATCATCTTTATTCATATATGATCTTAAGCCATGTAGGGCTTAAGCAGCATAAGCATTTGGAGGCAACCTAGGAGACACCATAGCCGAAAGAGGCACAGCCTTCTGCAAAGCGAGTCCGAAACTCTCATCCATGTTCAGCTCAACTCCATCATCAGCCAATTTCCAATCAAAAGAGTGAACCAAAGAGCCCAAAATGTACTCAACAAGCACAATCCCCATTCTAGTACCAGCACAGATCCTCCTCCCAGCTCCAAATGGAATCAGCTCAAAATCGTTCCCACGTGGATCAGTCTTTGCATTCTTTCCACTCAAAAATCTATCAGGAATGAACTCTAATGGCCTTTCCCACACATCAGGGTCTCGGCCTATGGCCCAAATGTTGACACTGAGTCTAGTGTTTTTTGGAATGTAATAACCATTCACTTGGCAAGCTTGGGCAGAGACTCTGGGAAGATTGAGAGGAGTTGACGGGTGCATTCGAAATGTTTCTTTGCAAATGCCTTGCAAGTATGGGAGTTTGGGCAGGTCGGATTCTTGTAGCCGTCGGTTTCGACCGATGACCCGATCCATCTCGTCTTGTGCTCGGTTGAGGATTTTTGGGTTTTTCAACATTTCGGCTAGCGCCCACTCTATTATGCTTGATGATGTGTCGGTACCAGCAGTGAATAAGTTCTAGCCAAACAATGAACGAGGAAAAATGTAAAAATAATCAAAATCATGGAAATTTACACTAGAAGATAGAAAAATATATAGATGGTGTACTTTTAATTTTTTTTTTTTTAATTTTACTTCTCCAGATTTTCACACTACAAAATTGTCATATAATTCAATAATTTGTGAGTGTTTTGAGCCAAGAAGAGAAAATGATTTAGAGACAAAGGATGTTTGGTCAAAAAAATAAGGATAAAATTACAAATACATCTCCCGAGATTTGTTTAAAATATGATTTGTCTTTTATGGTTCTATAAATTACATTCCGCTCCTCAAAATTTTTAATTTCATAACACATAACAATTTTATTAATAAATCATCAAGTCAATATTAACCGCGGCTAGTGATGTCAGAAACTTATTTCAATTAATAATTCAGATAATTTGATCATTGTATAGGAGAGCAATTAAGAATTTTATTTCTTCAGTTAATTCTAAATATTCTAGTAAATGGGCATTTGTAATTTTCCAAACTACAGAAGTAATCTATAATTTAAACAAATCTTAAAGGATATATTTGCAATTTACCAAGAAAAATAACTGTAGTTTTCTTGTAAGGATGCTAAGGTTGTTATCCAATGAGCTTTTGGGCTCATTAAAGGCTACTGTTGTCATGGTTTGCTTAGTTGTTTCATGGTCTCACTACAAGAATTAACACTTTTGGCAACAAAAAAATTGGTCGCTAAAAGTCAATTTTTGGTCGGCAAAAGTTATTCGCGACCAATTTTTTTGGTCGCTAGTTTGGTCGCCAATTGAGGGTCGCGGAAAGTAATTCGCGACCAATATTTTTCGTTGGTCGGCAAAAATTGGATTTGCCGACTAAATTTTTGGTCGCTAAATACTTAATTACCGCGACTAATTCATGTTGTCGCTAAAACACTTTGGTCGCGAAAAGTCACCTTTTGCCGACCAAATTTCTTAGTCGCCAATTGACACATTTCGCGACCAAAAAGTTTGGTCGCCAATTGTGACATTTCGCGACCAAAAATTTTGGTCGCCAATTGTGACATTCTGCGACCAAAATTAGTTTGGTCGCCAATTGTTACTTTTCGCGACCAAAACTGTTGGTCGGCAAAAGTGAGTTTCCACGACCAACAAAATTTTTGGTCGGCAATACATGTATTTTTTGCGACCAAAACTCTTGGTCGGCAATTGTCATTTTTTAGGAAAAAAAAATAATTTATTTGTCGCGACTAATAAATTAGTCGCCAAAGCAGGAAAACAATACACCTGTAATTCCTAATAATTCATTCAATCCATAATAAACCTATAATTTTAAAGCATCATTCAAATTAACTGAATCATTAACATTCGACACAATACATAATTCATTAACATTCGACACAATACCAATATTCTAAGTTTTCATTCACAAGTTACATCCATCTAGCATAACAATTTGAAACATAACTATTTATTATCCATGCGCAGCTATCAACAAATAAAACTACTAATATTTGTTATCCATACACATCCATCCAAAAATATTTAATCCTCTTCAGTTTGATGCCTGTTCAGATACAGCATGGATTTTCCTGAGATTGTTGACTTATCATGATGAATCTTGAAAGAAGTAATTGCTGAAACTATGATGAGAAGGAAGTAGACAAATAAGAAAAGATCCCGATTGTAACTCTGCAAAAACAAATGATGGTTAAAAGACAAGCTCATTGGACACAACTTTGATGCAGATGGACCAAATTATAAGTGAAATAGATACAGAAAACAATAACTGTATATCCTGGCCATTGTGAATTTTATGTGGAGAGGTGAAGTCCTCCCTAATTGTTTTGGTTACACATCCAAGGAAGCAGAAGAGAGACTGAAGCATCTGATAGCAGCTAGTCCGTCGACTAGTAATTTTGCTTTTGTTATCTCTCCTTTCTATTAGTGTTGGTTCATTAGGTTATGCCCATATAAGTGGATCAGGTTATGACCTCGCTAATCCTTTCACTTCCTCGTAAAGTTCTGGGATATATATATATATTTTAACATTACATTTCAAAGTTGTTAAAGAATGTGATATCACATTGAACTTTTCTTTTTAAGATTTAAAATTGGTCTAGCACATACTTCACTGAAGAAAATAACGAACTCGCGGAATGAAAAGTATAAATTATAAGATGAGGGCATTGGCAAAACCTTTTTTGATTCACCGAAGAGAATTGTACGGTCACATAAGTAAAAGTAGATCAAAAGGACACCAAATTCAGATCTGTAGGGAGAGAGAACAATAAGAAGAAAAATGAGAGTCAGCTTTCTAACCATGTCCTTCAAACTTACAAAGCTCCAAAACTCATGGTTTTAAATTGTGACGATGAGAGACTTACATGGCTCTGAGTGTCAATCGATTTTCTAGCAAGAAAGTCTCATCCATTAGAAGAAATCTGAAAAGTTAAAGAACATAAAGAATGTTAAATTAACCCGTTTATATTCCTCATAAATAATCAAAGATGGAAACAACTATTTTTTCTAACCTGACAACGTGAGATGTGACGGGTGAACTCCGAGCTTTAGGAGAAGCTGACTGGAGACCTCCCCCCTCCAATAAAACAGCTCTGTCATCTTCTTTAACTGTTTCATTTGCCAACTCAACCAAGCTGATATCAAAATGAGTGACACTTGATGTAAGAAGAAACAAAGGCTTAGACACCAAATCCAGCTTTCACTTAATATAATAGTATAGATAGACAATAATAATAATTCCAAACTTTTTTTACAGAGTCAGAAGTATGTTTTTTGGGTTACCAACCACTGCCTTTGTTGTCTTATGCTTTTTCTTGATGGTGGCCTTTGAAAGCTAAAACAATGGCCATATTTGAACCACATTCTAATCAATAACACACTAGGTAACAAGTTTGTATGAATAATGGCAATAAAATGTATTGAAGAGAATCCATAACACAGCAGTAGCTTCTAACTGTAGCAAGAGAGTAAGTTTCAGAATTGAAAAAAGCCCCTCTGTCCAATCAAAAATGCTGAAACAAATAGAAATAAAAACAAAATATGACTGCTTGATTTTTTGGTGTGTTGTTTCGACACATTCCTGCAAACAAATCGGATATTTAACCACAATCAGATTAGTCTCTCCAGTATTAAATGATAAATATGACATCTGAAGCGAGAACACAACCTACTTTGATATTTAGCTTGAATTAAGGCAGAGAACCAAATCCTGCTACTGTCACCGGGCAGGGTTAGCTCTGCTTTGCTCTCATGCATTCAACAAAGTTGTCCAAGATTAAGGGCCATGCAAGTTTAGCATCATAATTACTAAGGTCTGGAAAACTTATCTGTAAAAATAAAAAATAAAAAAAATAACAACACGAAATAGACAAGTCAGACAACTCTACTATCTCAATTTCCCAACTGAAAATATTGGAAAATAATTAAAACATGAAACAGAATCTTAAAAGATTTTATTCATGTAAAACATTTAATGGAGAATTCATAAGACAATGATTCATAAGACAAAAATGGTAAGCACCTATTTTTTATGAAACACTTTAAATCTATTTATTGAATTTTTTAAATGATGAAAACAATACCAAATAGGGCCTATTAAATAAATAAATAAATAACAAAATTCTATTAGAGTAAGTCTGCTAATCTAACAGAGGAAACACTATTGGCGAAATGTGCTAAATGCCCGAGACATGTGAACCTGATATCAATGTCATGACACATGAGCCATATTTACCTTCTTTTTTTTTCCTGAAATGGCACAGTTAATTTGCTACATGTGGTAGAAGTTGCAGCATATACAGATCACACTGTTTGTTAGCCTATCCCCAAATAGAAAAGCACATGCATGAAGAGAAGATAGCAGAAATGCTCCTCAATGTGTTTCCTGTATGATGAATAGGCTTTCTTAAGAATGGTCTGACTCGAGGGATAAGGGTGGAGGATTCTGAACATCCAAGAAATCCATAGACAAAAAATTGCAACCTCTATGTTCAGCGATCAAAACATAAGTCCTTGAAAGTAAAATCTGCAATAAAGCCACTACACTCTATGAATCACAGTATAGTGATCTACGTTACATGGACGTGGATATGAGTGTCAGGTGCGGGTATGTATAGTCAGACTCGGCAAACCTCTAAATGAGGGATACGCGGGTACGTCTAGAAAGTACCCAAAATTAGACACGGGTACGTGGATACGGCTAAACATGGATGTGTCAAAACAATATTATGTATTTTTCTGATAACATGGTGATTCTATTATAATTTCTCCTCAAACCAAAAGTACCACACCCATACCTTTGTTTCAATTTTATTACTCTCTATGCTTTGCCTACTTAAACATGGGAAGATAGAGAAAGAGAAAGGGGGGAAGTTTTCTGGATGATTTATTTAATTAAAAACCTTGTTTAACTAAGTAGACAAGGATTAAACAAACCTCTCGCGTTTCCAAATCTTATTCCCAATTTGTAATGCCCTACACCATTCCTTGAAATTTATATCCCAAATCAAGTTTCATCATCAAAACCACCCAACACAATAACTTTCACACAACTAGGATTTGTGTCTTCCTCTGACCTTACTTCAGCACAATTTGGGTAAAATTCTGGCTTTATAGGTTACTAACTAGGGGGAAAAATTCTGGCTTTATAGGTTACTAACTATAGGTTACTAACTATAGACTACAGTTAACAAAGGAAAAAATTCTGGCTTTATAGGTTACAAAGCTGTAAGTATAAACACTAAGAACATAGAGCTTGAAATAAAAGTAATTTATTAGTCAATATTTCCATTGAAGAGATTTAACTTTTTGTCTCCAAAATGAAGAGAGTGCTACCACTGTACATGTCAAGTCCAGTTTGAAGAATTTTAATGTCACACCCCAAGTAACCTACTGGCCAAACAAATTGAACAGAGTGGGAATACCAAGTTACCAACATGGCCCAAAAGCTTAAGCCCAAGTAATATACCAAATTAAAGTTTCATATTATAAAGAGGAAGAAGAAGAAGAAGCGACAGAGAAAAGCCGAAAAGAAGAAAACGGTATGCCGCTATATCTTTCCAAAAAGATAGTTGGGCAACAATCCCCCACTCGTTAATCTTGAAAACGACAATGACTGAAGGCGTATTAAAAAATTCAACAGAAGACGAGGCTCTGTGAAACATATCCAGTGCAACAAAAACAATCGGGTTAAGGTTTGAGATTATGTTTGGAAGCAAAGATCAACACTAAACAGCTACATTTTAAAAGTTAAAAGTAAAAAGCTTACCACCTTCAATAACAGTAGATCCACTATTTTTGACGAGTTCAGAATTTTATGAACCTTCAACCACTTGAAAAGTAGAAAAAAATATTTTATCACGGTACAGAGAGTTCAATAGGCTTTGCTTATAAACATGTATTTTTGTCATAATTTACTTCTTTGCCATAATTTTTGTGTGATATTCTAGAAGCATACAACTCAACATCTTATTATAAAATTTGAAAAGAAACAAAGGTACAAGTAATGCCAAACAAGCTGATAATTCATAATTCAAAATCAATGACTACCTCCTGGCAGCAAATGTAAGAATCCGTTGCCGAGACCGACCCTCCTCATCATTGCCAGTCACACTATTGATCAATTCCATGGAAGCATTGTTCTGGTCTACATGTTGCTGTTGTTGTGTACTCTCTCGACTGGAACAATTCAAATGCATGAAACTGAAATGATAAGCATTTGTTTATGAGATAACCACATTGACTAAAAAGCACGGGCACGAACACAAACACTAATAACACTACTTTAACATGAAAAAAACACCTAGATTTTACATCCCAAGAACTAAGTATGAACAAGCATATATGAGGGGAAAAAATAAGTATGAACTAAACAGGGGTCAGATTAAAGACACAAGAAGTGAACAGGATGAAATGCCCAGCCTTATGATCATTCTCTTCTTTTCTTTTCCTTTTTTCATATCCCACCCACTTGTTTTCAAATTAGTACATCACTCTACCAAACCACCTTTCCAGAATTATAATAAATCCCAAAACATGTCCTGTGGTGTGTCCAGAAATAGGACATGTGTCCTCGACGCGTCCTCCAACATGTCCACTAAAAAAATTAATATAAATGCCACATGGCATGTCCGACACATATCTGAGTGGTGTCTTGTCCGACATGTGTTGCACACTACTACGGCAACAAAAATGGAGTGTTTCATAGCATATAGAAATAAGAGCACACTATAGTGGGTTATTTTTAATATAGATTATAGACGACAAAAAACACCTCTTCAAAGCTATTTGCGAGTGTATATGTTAGGATATATACATGAGTATTACCAATACATGAATGAGAGTATTACTGAACAAGGTATATAAAATATTGCAACAAAAGAAAAAAAGCAACTTGACAGAATACTAATTGTTTGCAATCAATGCGACTTGAGTTTTTACTTTCTTGACACCAAAATAAATTTTCAAGGAAAGTCAGCATGAAAAACAGATTAATGCAGATGAAACAAAGGCAGAGCATCTTAGTTGAAGAAAGCCACGAGAATGATCATAATGCAGGACATTTCATCTTTGATGAGAAAGTGCGGAGTGTTATAGGCGGGGTCCCAAGGGACACCCTTTTCCTATCTGTCAACTCCCCAGTGCTCATGTTCAATAAAAAGTGATGACCATCTCCAAGGGCACATAGCAAATAAGATATCTGAAAAGAAATCAACCACTGGGGGCATGAAGTAAGGATAAACTGCGTAGATATATTTTACAATTAACATGTTAACGAAAGTGGCACACGCTCAGTTCCAAAGCCATCCCAGCTTCATTTTTCAGGAATCTAAATGCCAAATTGGTCCACATTATTGAGGATCAAAACAATGCTAAAACAAAAGGGATCAAAGATCCAAAAATTTAAGTGGTTTATAATGGAAGACTGAGTCTAGAACGTGTGCCATTTGCATATATTGCAGTTGTAGAGCATTCTGAATCTATAATAGAAAATCCTACATTCCCTATCACAAACAATCTGCATGCATGCAAATCAAGATAAATACAGAACACAAAGGCCCATAAAGCTTACGAATAAAACATACCCCTTCAAACGAACATTAAAGAACAGAGCGTGGTATAATCTCTCCCCCCAAATTTTCCTTCGTAATGAGATTCAAGTCAGGTAGAGAAAATATTCTAACACATATCAGTCCATATTCCCACCGCAGCTAGCTGACTGCAGTTGGGATTTTCACCAATGGGATTTATATCAAGGCATGATATATCATACTCCAATTGTGCATGTTTCACTTTTGTCGATATCCCATCACCAATTTCTAGGTACACTAAATGACCACCATCAGTAGCCAAGAAAACCTATTAGAGAAAACTTATAATGAGAGGTCAAAGCTTGTAACATAACACTATATTGGATTAAGAGAAACTAATCATAAAGACAAAATGCTATGTCAACAATATAAAAAAGGATTCACTGTAGAGATCACAATCACAAATTCATGCTCTTGAAAACATTTAACATGTTCAAAGCGTTGTCAAGCTAATAAGCCTCAGCTGCCAACCACCAAGAATAAGTACAGAGGAATAAAAACGTATAGACTATATGGGAATTACACAGATAAGACAATCTCTGGAAAGTACACAAAATAATGCATTCGAAACCTCTACATCCCTCCATGCGTAATGGCATCTAGACTTTGAAACATAGAAGCTTAAGGAGTAAAAACAAAAAAGTAATAAATGATAACTAGTATCCATGTTAAGCTAGATTACCTCTCCTTAAATGAGAAAAACCTTGGTCAGCATCTTCAGTGGATTTTAGCATAGTTGGCTCTCCAGTCAAGTAGGAGACTACAGTTAACAAAGGAAAAAATAATAATAACTAGCAGATATAAGTGAAAAGAAAAGGTTGAGAACTAGAGACATTAACAACCCTTAACCCAACAAGTGATGATGTGAGACAAAATTAAATCATATGCAGAGATAACAAAAATAATATTTTTGATAATAAGATGCCAAGATAATTACAATCTTCCCATGCCTTTGTTTCAAGTTTACAACTCTATATGCTTTGCCTACTTAAACATGGGAAGATAGAGAAAGAGAAAGGGGAGAAGTTTTCTGAATGATTTATTTAATTATAAACCTCGTTTAACTACGTAGACAAGGATTAAACGAACCTCTCGCATTTCCAAATCTTATTCCCAATTTGTAACGCCCTACACCATTCCTTGAAATTTATATCCCAAATCGAGTTTCATCATCAAAACCACCCAACACAATAACATTCACACAACCACAATTTGTGTCTTCCTTGGACCTTACTTCAGCACAATTTGAGTAAAATTCTGGCCTTATAGGTTACTAACTAGAGGGACTCGTAATCTCACTTGGCCAAGTTTTTGGATTTTCACCTTCAAACTTAAAATTCCTAAGCACTTCATGAATATTTACATAATTTATATAGTTCAAAACCAAGATTGGATATAGCAATGAATAAGACTATTAGACTCAAGGAATAGTGAAAAATCCTAATAATAAAAAATAAAAAGCAAAGTCTAGGTTTATGATTTTAGAAGGTCCAAAGAATGACGGACCATATTGGAAATTGTGGATTCCATTTTATATAATTACAGGTAAAATGTAAGAAAACATGCAGAAGATCATCTTGTTATCACTCCCAAGAAAACACTGAAATTTATAACAATAGAAGTGTCCCGCCAAAGTGGAACGCTCTTCTGTAACATTGCTGAAAGTTTCGTAAAATTTGAGTTCTTAAGGCCATCAAATAAATCCTACAAACTATAGATCATATAACAACTAAAAATATGCTTTTACAATTCTAAATTCAGAATACTAGTCATGAACTTAATATCACAAAATATGTCAAGTTCAAGGCTCCCTATAGAGAGCATTACATGATAAAATGGCTACCAAAATCTGAAGTAGTACAAACAAAAGGAAGGCCTTATGGCTTACAAATTTAACCACAACAAGATATATTAATTAATATGCCAAGGTCTCTTCCACCTTGCAGATTTGATTTGTGTTTCCATTTTGGGGTTGGATGGTAAAAAGTTATTTGAGAAGCAAAACGTGCTTACAAAATTTACCTCATCACATAAAAAATCAATTATATATCATCTAACTAAGAGTTTATCTCATCACATAAATAATTGATCTCATCACATTAAAAATAAAAATAAAAAAACAGAAAAAGCTAAAATTAAACTTGATGGCAGAAGGGGAGAATATAGCTAAAAATAAAAATTAAAAGACACTCAGAAAGCTAAAATTGTATCACAAAAATTGAGAATATAGGTTGAATAATATATCACTACCTCAACCCTTCCAAAGAACTTGATGGCAAAAGGGGAGAATATATGACTATAAAACATCAGGATGAGAATCCAATGAATTATACTGGTGTATGTAACCTGCAAGGAAAAACAAAAAACTGGTAGAATAGATCACCAGCTTCAGTTTCAATACTGATTCATCCAGTAGGACTTGGGTCAACTTAACAAATCTAACCAAATTTGTCAAAAGTAATTCATACCACAATGTTAGATTCATAAATAAAACTAAAAAAATGAAGAAAGATAAGTGAAATTCATCAACAACACATACTTGAACTCAATAATGAAAATAATAATAAATAAATAAATATTGGAAAGAAAACTTTGTAGCAATATTATCAAATTACAAGTATATAAATTGCACTTGATTTGAAACAATTATAAGTTATAACCAAATAGCCACTGTATTCTTGCAGTTCATTTAAGTCCAATTAAATGTCAGCCCCATCAAAAAGATATTCTGCATTTTCAAACACCCATTCCCCGCTAAACAAGTTGCTCCGAAGGATTGGGGGAGGAGGGTTTCAGCTACCACATTTTCAAGAAAATGATATTTTACAGAAACCCAATTCCCAATCCCATAAAACCTCCAATTCTTTCTTTTCTTTTCTTTTTATAAAGTTCTTAACAAAAATCTCCAAAATTAATACATAAATCTTGATCGATTCCGAAAACATAATCAACACAAATCAAACGGTTAAATGCTAAATCACTAATAGCTCAACTACAATAAGCCAAACAGAACAAAACCCAATTAAGATTTAAGGGCAATTAACATATATACACGAGCAGAGTATAAAAAAGAGCATGTTTTTTATCACTTACAGTGACAGGTGCGTCGACCCTTTGAACATTGCTCTCTTCAACGAGGATTTCCATGGCTTTCAGGCAAAGGGACTTGACTTCGGACTCTTTCAAAGGCTCGCACTTCTTCAGCCGCTCAATTTGACTGTCTAGGTCTGACATCTTCCTCTTTGTTTGGGCTCCTCTGTTACATACATAGAAGGATCGAAAAATAGAGAAGAAGAAGAAGAAAAGTCGGAACTAACCTGTTAGAGCTGCAAGTCGAAGCTATGTTGAAGAAGAAGAAGAAGAAGAAGAATCAAAGCTATGTTGAAGAAGAAGAATCAAACCAGAAAAGGAATCAATTCATCAGAGCTCAAATCCCTCTCTCCGTACTAAAATTCGCCGCATTATATATATATATAGAGAGAAAGGGAGAGAGACCGAGGGCAAAGGTTGAGTATTGTTGAATTCTTGTACTATAGTGATTTTGAATGGTGGCCTAGGGTTTGTGTTTATGTGAATGTCAAAGAGAAAGAGAAATAGACAGAGAGCACAAAGAGAAACAGAGAGGGGCAACGGTGAGAGAGAGGGAGAGGGAGAGCAAGCGAATATTTTTATTTGTTTATGTCTTCTACGTTTCAAATTTCCCCCCAAACTGATTGGCGACCAAAAGATCAAATTAGTCGCAAAAATAGGTTCTTTCGCCGACAATTTTTTTTAGTCGCCAAATCTCAATCAACGGCGACTAAAATATTAGTCGCTAAAAGTATTAATTTGGCGACTAATTTTTTTTGGTTGCTGAAAATAAGTTTTTCGCGACCAAATTTTTGATCGCCAAAAAAAATGTGACCTTCCGCGACCAAATTTGTAGTTGGTTGGCAAAAGTATACCACTTTCTGCGACCAACTCATTTTTTAGTCGCCAAAATATAACCTTCTGCGACCAATAATATTTGGTCGCTAAAAATAATGATCATTCGCGACTAATTAATATTTGGTCGCCAAATGTCATTTTTTTGCGACCAAAATTTTTTTGGTCGGCAAAAGTGGTCGCAAAATGTGTAAATTCTTGTAGTGAATATATTTCAATTAACAATTCTGATAATTTTATGGTTATATATCAAGAGAATCAATATGATATTGCTTTTGTATTCAATGAATGAATATTACAGTGAGAATAGTTCTATTCATACAAATCCAATATTAAACCTAACCATAACTACCTAACCCGAATCTAACTAATTAACCAAATTATAATTAATCTCTAACAAACTAACAACAATCCAATTACAACTGGCTTTAGATTACACACGTGGCTGATATTACTGTACTGGGACCTTAGCTGCAACTGCTGTAGTTGTGGCTGTTGTGGCTTTAGCTTTAGCTTTAGCTTGGGACTCTGGTGGCTCTGTGAGCTGTGGCTATGGCTGGAACTTATCAGTATAGAAGAGTAGTTAATAATTTTATTTTTTTCTATTAATTCTGATAAATGAAAAATGAGTATTTTTAATTTTCAAAATCATAAGGGCAATTTATATTTTAAGTAAACCTAAATGTATTTGTAATTTATGCTAAAATTTATAATAAGTATTAGGGATGTAATCGGTTCGGGACGATCAATATTTAGGTGAAATTTTGCATCGAACCAGTAATGTCAGTTTTATTATATTGAAAACTAATAAAGACCAAATGTTTTATCAAATCGCACCGATTCAAACGGTTCGGCTTACTGTGGTTTAATCGGTTTAAGTACTTTCAAAATGAGTCATTTCTTAAATTTGTAGTATAATAAATAATTTGTATAAAAATATTAAATTAGCCATTTATACACAATTTTAACCATATACAATCCAACTATTCACAAAAATACAAACAAAAAAATTTAATAAATACTAATGCTTGAAGCTTTTACTGAATTAGAATTAGAAATAAAATATAATTTAAGAACCAAAGTCTTAACATCAAAATAAAACCAAAACTTAAAACAATAATTTTATTATATGTAAACATCTGCAGTCGGTTTCAGTGAAAATCGATATATAATATGTCAAAACTGGTACCCTAAGATAAATAATAAGTATTTTGAAAATTGTGAAAATGTTAGAAAAAATAATACATTTGGAAAGTACAATAAAATTAGTAAAAACTTCAACAATTCAACAAGTCAACAAGTCATCCTTAATTACATTACTAGTTTTATAAAATAATAATACTAGATTTCATGAAAAATTTATAAATATTCTCCACATTTGGATTAGTTTATAATATTTTATTATACGCGGGGAGCCGCGGCGGTGGGATGCTGTGATTGCTCCCCCTGAGGATTAGTCGGTGGACGCAACCCAGCGGTAGAAGCCAGACACCTCAGTTTCAAAAAATATATATATATATATGTTATACAATCACTCTTCAAATTAATTTCATAAATTTTCTTCTAATATTTATTTCATAAAACCTAACATTATTCTTTATAAAATTTGTTAAAACTTCAACGCAAAATGTTGTTATATTAATAAGTTAAATTACAGTTTTATCCCTTATTAAACTAGCTAGTGTACATCCAGTTGCAGCAGTGCTTGATCGTGAGGCACTTGATGAGGACTAAATGATGATGATGAGCCTGATGTTGAGCCTGATGCTGACCTTGAGCCTGAGCTGCATTCCTTTGTTTCCTCAGTACACTTACCAACCAGCCCACTGCGACCCTAATTTTTTTTTCTTCCCCTCGCTTCCAAAAACCTTAGATATGAGGTTAAAAAGGGTTGGAGAGGCTCATGGTGGTAGAAGAAATGTAGGGAGAGGGTCGTACTGCAGAGTTAGGGTTTAGAAAAAGGGGGTGATAATGAAGGAAGAGGGTTGGAGAGTGAGTGACAGTGGATGGGGGGGGACCAGGGAAGGGAGGAACGTTGGTGTGCAAATTGATTACTTAGATTCGTTTTTGTTACCATTGAATTGATTGAAGTTTTTGAAAGATAATGTTATATTTGAATCATGAATTTAAATAGGATTTGAACAGGAAAACGAAAATAAAAAAATAAAAAATGCAAATGAAAATGTGAATAAAATACAATTACATTTTACTCATCTTTTTCATTTTTCTTTCTAAACCTCTACACTTTTTTTTTAATTGTATTTTCTGTAATGTTGATGTGGAGAGTGTCAACCATGTGCTGCTATTTTGCCATTTTGTCTGGCAAATTTGGTCCAATATTTAAAATGGGTAATCCTGGGTCTGTGAGTAGCCTTTTTCCATTGGTGGGCTAGTACTACACTCAAAAAGGATAAGTTGATTTGGAAAGCCATCTCTCTGGTTGTGCTCTGGTCCATTTGAAAACATAGAAATGACAACATTTTTAATGGCTCGAAGTTGGATTTTGAAGGTTTGTGTGAATCTATCAAGCTTAGGATTGTAATGTGGATCAAAACCTCATGTCCATCTTTGAATTACTCAGTGAATGACATTATCTATAATCTGCCGCAAGTTATATTCTGCATCAAGAGTGTTAGTTGAGCTGCTGTTGGATATGGCTGCTGTTGGGTTGAATTTGGGGTGTGGCCAAGTTTGATGCTTGGGTCTTGATTGTTTGTTGGTCCCTTGTTCACTCTTTTTTTTTTTTTTTTTTTTTGGTTGATTTCTTACCAACCTTTTGTAGTTGTGCTAGCAAATAATTGGATATTCTTTTCAGTGCCAACCTAATTGGAATTGTAATTTTTGCTTTGATACTTTTTGCACTTTTATTTTTTTATTGATATAATCTCATATACAATGTATATTTTTTTTATCAATAAAGATTCTTTTTGCTGATAAAAAAAAAATAGATAAAAATTAAAATAAAATAAAATAAAATAACATTGTCGGCAAGGCCTAAATTGGTGAAACACACCAATTGGGTACTTGATTCCAAAAATTAATGATCAACCACCCCAAAAACCATCTCAACCTACAATTTGTGGCCTTCATTGAGCTCAACCACATGCTACTTTCCTTGTTACAAATCCATGGCTTCCGTGAAAAAGGAGTTGAGCAAAATATTTCAAAAATCTACATGTGACGTGTATCCAACGTTCTCAACTTTTCTATTTTCGAATGTATGGATGGGTGAATGAACAACTCACTTAATAAGTTTATAATTTGCACTCATTATCATCGATAGACTAGTGATGGCAACCACTTCGCAGGCACCATTAGTCTTTCATATATGGGCAGTAGCGGAGCCACATGGAGACTAGGGAGTCACGTGTCCCTCGATTTTTTATTTTTATAAATAAAATTTTAAACAAAAATAATATTTAGAATAAAATATCAAGGGCATTTTTAAATTTGTGAAAATAATAGTGATTGTTTTATTGAAAATAAAGTGACTACAACAAATTATATTTTTATGTACGAAAATTTTGTGAAAAAATCTCAATATAAAGGTAATATCCATCATTATTGAAATGTAAATATAATTAATCTCACTATATATATGTAAAAATTATTAGAGCGTTAGTTATATTTGTATGTGGAGTTCACCATTCATATGTTGCTTTACTATTGGTTGGTGATATCATATGTCAATAATATCTATTATATGAAATTTTTATTCAAATTTTGTAAAAAAATTGATTTATCTTACTATTATGTAATTTATTTTGCGACTTAAATATATGAATTTTTTACATTATCCATGATACACTAGTTACACGCAACACTTTCTTTTCGATTTTACTCGAATTTAATTGTAAAATTTTATGTGAAATATGTTTATAACAATTTATTTAATTTTTTGTACTTAATATTAATTCAAAAATTATTATTATCTTCTTATTGTTGGTTATGGGGGAAAAAAAGCTGTAATTAATAAGTGTTCCTCCTGATTTAATTTCCTAGCTCCGCCACTGTATATGAGAGAGAGATTTCTTTGCAAGGTGAACTGGAATGCATTTGTGTTGCGGTGAAAAATTAAATTGTTTTGATAATGGTAATCACATGATTTCACAATAATATATAAGAGTTTTAGATATCAAATTTTTTGATCCCCAAGAGTGAAAATTTTGTTACAAAAGACATTTAGGGATCAATTTCTATCGTCGTGAGGATAGTTGCTAAAAGATCGTCCCAAAAAGTCAAAAATAAAGATTTTAGTAACAAAATTTTGAAAATGTCACTAATAAATACACTTTTAGGGACAAAATAATTTGATTTCAAAAACGTTTATTTTTAAGATAAAAAATTTGGTCCCAAAAAGATAATACTTCATTACTAATGTCCAATTTTCGTTACTAAAAATATAATAACGATATTTTTCACAATAAAAATATTTGATCCCTAAAATATAATTTTATCTCTGAATTTTGGTCTCTAAAACTTTAATTTTTTGTAATGTTTTATTATATTTATTTTTAAAAAATTGACAATAGATCCTAGTTGGATAAAGGCTAAGAATTAGTTTAGTGAATAAGATGCTCTATTATCAAGTGTGATACTTGAATTGAAGTCTTTCTTATTGCGTAATACAAATTCCCTCTCTCCTATTCCATTTCTACCAATTAAATTAAAAATATAAAAAATAAAAAAGGATGGGGGGAGTCGTTAGTCATTGGGAGTTTTCTGTTTTGGAGCATTGTATTGGAATTGGGAAGTGTGATTTATCCCTCTCTCCTATTCCATTTCTACAAATTAAATTAAAAATATAAAAAATAAAAAAGGATGGGGGGAGTTGTTAGTCATTGGGAGTTTTGTGTTTTGGAGCGTTGTATTGGAATTGGGAAGTGTGATTTATTTACAAAAAGAATAATGTTAGAGATTTTAGTTTCACATCCATGTGAGATATTTGATAAAAAATTTAATAAAACTTTTAAAATCTTTAACATTTTTGTTACAGAAAAGATAGAGAATGGGGGAGTCAGGGATAGTTGCACGAGAGTTTTGTGTTTTGGAGCGTTGTATTAGAATTGGAAAGTGTGATTTATTTACAGAAAAGATAGAGATTCAGGGCGGTGGGGGTTGGGAATGGTCAGAGGCCACGCTACTTGGTTTAGTAGTGTCACATAAACCCACTGGTTAGGGAAAATAAAATGTCTTACTATATGTGAATTATTTTTTTAAGAGAGAGTCTGCATATGTGAACCCACTGAGGGATTTGAACCCACCAATGCAAGATATTATACTATATTAAATTAAGAGTAATGGTATATTGTGGAAATGCTGAAAATGATTTTCCTTGATTGATGCTCTTGAGCAATGCTCATATATATACAAAATGTCTAAGTAGTTATAACTAATTCTATTGTATATGTACGCAATGTATCTAAGTGGTTGTTGTATTCTACGTAATGAAGAAATTGTTATTCTTAACTCTTGGGCTCAAGAATTCCTATATAACTTAAGCAATACAACAAAAACTTTTTCTATCCTTTTATTAACTGATTTATGTATCGAATTCCATTCGCCCCATGGGTGGGAACTAATGATTGGCTTTGTCTACAAAGATTTTGGATTCGTTCACAACGATCAAATCATATCTGGTCTTATTTCCACCTTTCCAGTCATTCTAGATACAATTTTAAAATATTGGATTTTCTGTTATTTAAATTGTGTATCTCCATCACTTGTTGTGATTTATCATTCAATGAATGACTAGCAAATGATCCACTGGTATTAATGTAATCCAATTAAAACCTTTGTTACTTTGTAGTTGTACAGAAGCAAATCATTTAAAATTCTCTGTAACTAACTTGTATAGCCTCCAACTAATTAATTTCCTCACGTGTTGTTGAAGATGAAACTATTGAGGAGTTTTTATTAGATACACCTTTATCATCTTTGTGTCATGCCCCTGCAAACTCAAAGGGGTTGGAAACTCCATGAGTTTGGCCTTCAAATAATTGAACCGAGCCACGGATAAAGGCTTGATAAAAAGATCAGCAAGTTGGTCCAAGATGGGAATATACTTAAGTGAAATAGCCTTGGCAAGAACTCATTCACGCACAAAATGACAGTCAACTTCAATGTGCTTGGAACGGGAATGAAAAATTGGATTAGATGCAAAAGCAGTGGCCAAAAGATTATCACACCACAATATTGGCACAGTAGGAGAAGAAATGTGTAGATAAGCCAGAAGCATTTTGAGCCAACTCAATTCAGCAGCAACATGAGTTAAGGCACAATATTCAACATCAATGGAAGATAGCGAGACTATAGCTTCTTGGCAAACCAAGAAACAAGATTAGAACCTAAGAAAACATATTAGCTTGAAGTGGACTTTCGATCTACCAAATCTCCTGCCCAATTGGAGTCGAAGAAGGCATGCACATCAAAAGTACTTGGTGGATAAGTCAAACCATGAGCTATAGTGCCTTTAACAAATCGGAGCAACCGTTTGACAGAAGAAAAATCACCATTTAGGTTAATGATGCATATGTTGACAGGCCTGATTAACGACAAAGGACAAATCAGGGCATATGGTGAGTGTACGGGGAGCAAATATTCGGTGATGCCCGTACTCCTTTCGTCCAAACTCCTTGTCTATCCGATCGACCTGCGAGCACAACGGCGGTGAGCTGCCTGGCGGTGTATGGCCGGAAAACCCCTCCGACGATCAAGTTAGTACACACTCAGGGATGTAGAGAGAGAGGAGAGAGTTGAGTGTTTAGGTTGTTCTCACCAAAACAATGTTCCATCCCGACCATGGGGGGCGAAGTCATGCTTATATACGTTCTGCGCTCAAATCTGCTCCCATTAGCCTCTTGACACGTGGAGCTGCTCTCCTCTCTGTCAGCACAAATCCAGCCAATCACCACCTAACCAAACCGACAGACTACATTACTGGGAGCTCGGCAGCCCGGCGGCATCACCTCGGCCTCACATAACCGTGCTGCATAACGAGTCCGAGTGCTCCACTCGTCGAGCTCCATAACGACCGTGCTCGGTTGCATTTCGGCATAACCGAGCTCAAGACAAGTCGAGCTGGTAAACCGAAGCCCTTTCTGCCGAGCTAAATGCGCAAACCATGGAATCCCGAATGGCAAGGATCATCTCGGCCGAGTAGCTCAAGTAGCTCGGTCCCTACATGGACAAGCCCAAGTAGCTCGGTCTCAACATGGCCCTGGGCCTCAACCGAGCAGAACCATCTCCGGACAGGCCCAAGCTATCATGACCCAAACGCGCTCGGCCCTCAATTTGCCCAGCCTTTACCATGGTCCATTCTAGCTCATAAATCTCCCTCTCAATTGCCCCTTAATTCCGTCCGCGCAAAAGCGTGACTGGGATTACGTGACCTAACCGGGGTATATTCCCCGCCGGTCTTTCCTCCACAAGTTGTAAACCACGCTAATCGACATGCTCGGTTTCTAGACTTGCCCGGTCGACGCCTCAACTCACCTGCCTATCTCTTCAATACTGACGTCGCCGTCAATAGGGACATGCGTCGATCATTTGTTGGCCTCGAGCAGCCAACCCCGATGTCTTTTCATATTCGAATTTTGGCGGCCTTTTTCGCCTATAAGTACGCCACTTCACCCTTTCATTCTCTTCTTACTGCCTCTCTTTCATTCCAAACGATCTAGCACCATCGTTGCCCTCGACTCCCAAGCTCCATTCTTACCTCCTACTGCGTTCGTGCTCAAGATTCGACTTCTGCCTCATTCTGGTAAGCTCTCCCAATTTCTTTATTGCTTTTTCCTTTGGTATTTTGCATTCCTGGGCACAAAAACCATAGGTTTTAGGATATAACCCCCCCAAAAACCCCTTCTGCCCCTACTCTCTTTGTTGTTCTTCAACTCCAGTGATGAACACACGAAGATCTGGAGCAGACCGAGCTCCAGGCCTTCTTTTGATCCCAAAAAACACATAAACCGAGTAAATTGCGAGTTTGCAAAAACTCCTGTAGGAACCGAGGTAGGCAGAGGGTTTGACCGCTCGACCGGGCTAACATCTGGTCCGCTTGAGCGGCCGAGCTTCTGGATTTACCTTCGTGACCGAGGTGGTCTGGCACTCCATCTGACTGAGCTAAAGTCAAGCTCGTTTTGCGCGACCGCGCTCCCACTTACACTCACCATCCTTTTCCTGCAGAGTCCAAGGGGGCCACGCACCAACACTAAGGCTCTCAACGACCGAGCAGCCATCAAACAAGAGTCTATGATAAACCAACACAGCCGCGCTAAAACCAGCCGGCTACACATGGGGCGCTACCGCTTCTTGGTCGACACACCAGTTGCTCTAGCCGCGTTCCGGGAAGAATACGGTATCCCGGACGACGTTCATCTAGAGCTCGGTGACGAGGACACAACCCCTTGGGGCAGATTAGACCAGTGCCCTTTCACCGTGCTTTCCATTATAGAAGAAGGCCTCCGCTTCCCGGTTAACCCCTTAATGTCCGAATTCTTGCGGCGCACCGGGCTAGCACCAACCCAAGTCTCAACCAACACTTACCACATAATAAATGGAATCGCCGAGCTGAACAACCGGCTAGGAACCAACTTAGGTCTAGCCGAGATACTTCACCAGTATACCCTCGGGCATACAGGCAATGGCCTTGCCTATTATTTAAAGATTAGACCGGGCAGGGAGAATATAGTGACCGGTACCCCAGACAAAGACTTGCATAATGATGACTTTTTTTGGGTGTCCGGTAATTATGAAACATCCGACGTGTCGAGCTGGTATATCAGCAAAAATTTCGGCGAAACATATAAGCCGTGCTAACTGCTCGGTCAAATCACTTTCTTTCTATACTCTGTACTTACATCTTTTCTTTTTCTCCTCTTTGCAGCAATCGAAGCTTTGCAAGCCAACTACCATTATCCCAACGATGCAGCCATCAGAACCGTGCTTCGGTACCATAGCCAGGATTGCCACGAACTTCTCAGCTACGTACCGACCTACAGATACTCCGCTCCCCGCTGGAGTAGAGTGACTGACTTCCTTCGAGCGCCATCACCACCTCCTGACCCCACACTCCCGGACGTACCACTAATCCGGCTGACCGAAGCAGAAGAGATGGCCAAACGAAGCCGTATCAAAAATCTCATCACTGCCACATCCATCGAGCTACCGAGCATCCCCTCCCGCACAGTCGCTGCCGGCCAATCGAGCGGGACCGTGGTTGCATTGGCGTCACCCGCCGCCGGGCAGGCAAGCAAAGAAAGCCGCCGGGCTGGGAAAAGGCCTCGCACCACCGATCCCTCAGCCGAGCTACTTGCGGAGTTGAACACCGAGCAACTGGCGGTCACAACTGACCCAACACCACCATGGAAGCCCCAACTGAAGCACCGGGGAAAGGAGATCCCGGCAAGCGCATTGGTCAAAGGGGACAAGGAGCATTTACTCGCCTTCGACCTAACCAAAGCCTTACTTCTGCCAAGCGATGTAGTCGACAGCGACCACGTGCCTGACACCCGGCTGGTGAAGTCCTCGGTCAAGTCTATGACCCGGGTAAGAATCTCGAACTTTTTATTCAAATTTTTCCAAGTGTTTGCTCGGTTTCCTTTCTTTAATCAAAACTCTTCTCTACAGGCCATCCAGAAACAACATCTGGTCATGGAGTGGATTCATAGACTCTGGTAGAAGGCAACCAATGCTGCCAGCCAGGTTGAGCACCTTCAAACCGAGCTAGGGCGATCAAAAGCTTCTCTGGAGATCGCAAACTCCGACAACTCCAGATTGCTCAGTCAGCTTGAAGCCGCCGAGCAAGAGAGGGACGCTCTCCGGGCCGAGCTGGAGATGTTGAAACAGTCAAAGAAGGATGAGCTGGATGAGGCGAACAACGCAAGTTTCAAGGAGGCCGAGGAAAACTACATGAAGCAAGTCCATGCCACCCAATATATTTTCTTCAAGGCTGGCTGGAAGGCTGCTTGCAAACAACTCGGCCAAGGATCTGGAACCGACGTGTTCGCCTCTTCAAGGATCCGGTCTGCTTGCCGACATACCTGGTGCCATACGCCAACGATGTCTTTAGCGCATTGCAGGCTGAAGCCGAGGAAGACGACGGGAAAGAAACCGAGGAAAATGCCAAGGGAGATAACCGCCCAGAGCAGACCGGGCAGGTGGAGACCGGAGTCCAGGAAAAAATGACCACGGTCGACCTGGAGGCTACTGCTACCGAGGATGAATTTGTTGACCTGTCCCTTTTAGATTAGTTTTCTGTCTTTTTCGTCGTTTTTAAGAATGTAACCGGGCTGCAAGCCCCACCGTATGTAATTCTGTTCCTCATCAATGAAAAGTTCTGATTTCATTAAGTGTTTGCACTGTGTATAAACTAAACAACTTCAGCCGGGGTAAAACACCTTGGCTTACCAAATCATCAATTCGTCCTTGGGCAAATTATCAACTCATAAAGCCGAGATAAACCATCTCGGTTGATAAAACTTCAACTCATTTAACTAGAGAAAAATCATCTTGGTCTAAATCATAGAGTTGAGCAAATCATCAACTCACTTAACCAGAGTAAAACATCTCGGTTGAGATCACAGAGTTGAGCAAATCATCAACTCATTTAACCAGAGCAAAATCATCTCGGTCTAAATCATAGAGTTGAGCAAATCATCAACTCACTTAACCGGAGCAAAATCACCTCGGTCTAAATCATAGAGTTGAGCAAATCATCAACTCACTTAACCGGAGCAAAATCATCTCGGTCTAAATCATAGAGTTGAGCAAATCATCAACTCACTTAACCGGAGCAAAATCACCTCGGTCTAAATCATAGAGTTAAGCAAATCATCAACTCACTTAACCAAAGGAAAATCATCTCGGTCTAAATCATAAAGTTGAGCAAATCATCAACTCACTTAACCGGAATAAAACATCTCAGTTGAGATCACAGAGTTGAGCAAATCATCAACTCATTTAACCGGAGTAAAACATCTCAGTTTAAGCTGAGTAAATCATCGACTCACTTAACCGGAGAAAAACATCTCGGTTTAAATCTTGAAGTAAGCATCGAAAACAACAGAATGCTGGCAAAGACAAGTCACTTCTATTGTATTTGACAAAAAGCGTGTTACATTCAAAAGTGTAGGGAGAGCAAGTCTTTCCCCAAAAAATTACATAATAACGTAAAATGCTAAAAATAGTACAGTTTGAGGTTGGCCGCATTCCATGGCTGGGGTATGCCTTTTCCTTCCAAATCTTCCAAGTGGTATGCCCCATTGCCCGCCAGATCGGTTATTTTGTAAGGCCCTTCCCAGTTTGCCCCTAGCTTTCCTTCCCCCGGCACCAGTGTGTTGCCCATCACCTTTCTTAAAACCCAATCCCCAACTTTGAACGGTCTGGGGTGCGCCGTTTTGTTGTATTTTCTGGAAAGCTCTCGTTGGTATACGGTCACATGGATTAGCGCCTTTTTCTCGGCGCTCTTCCACTAGGTCTAATTCTAGGGCGATGGCTTCAAAGTTCAGCTCGGGCTCAAAACTTTCACTGCGGAGGGTGGGCATGCTAACTTCCAATGGGATGACCGCCTCCATGCCATATGCCAAGACAAAAGGAGTTTCCCGGGTAGATCGCCTCGGGGTCGTCCGGTATGCCCAAAGGACACTTGGGAGTTCCTCGGCCCATTTTCCTTTGGCTTTCTCAAGTCTTTTTTTCAACCCATCAAGAAGGGTCATGTTTGATGCTTCGGCTTGGCCGTTGGACTACGGTTAAGCCGGGGTGGAGCTGTAGAATTCGATCTTCAATTCTTCACAAAATCCTCTGAATAAGCGTCCGTCAAATTGGGTACCGTTGTCAGAAATCAGAATCTTGGGGACGCCAAACTGCGTTACCACATTCTGCCAGACAAACCGTTTGACGTCTTTTTCCTTGATAGTTGTTAAGGGCTCAGCTTCAATCCATTTGGTGAAATAGTCCGTAGCCGCGATGAAGAACTTCCGGTTGCCTGGTGCCGTTGGGAGTGGTCCCACTATGTCCAGCCCCCACATAGCAAAAGGCCAAGGGCTTGTGAAGGGAAGAAGTTCTCTGGCTGGCTGGTGAATTTGGTGGGCGAACTTCTAGCACTTCTTACATTTGCGGACATATTTCTGAGCGTCCGCTTGCATGCACAGCCACCAATACCCTTGCGAGATAGCTCGGTAGGCCAAAGATCTGCACCCAATGTGACTGCCACATATGCCTTCGTGAATTTCGTACAGGAAAGCTTCCACGCTGTTTGGATGTACACACTTGAGATAAGGACCGGTGAAAGACTTCTTGTATAAAGCGCCAAATGGAGAAAGCCAAAACCGCTCTGACTTCACCCGAACTTTGTGCGCTTCCTTTTTATCGACCGGAAGGGTCCGCTCTTTTAGGAAAAGGATAATCGGGTCCATCCAAGAAGGGCCAAGCTCGGTGCAGAGTACTTCTGTCTGCTCGGGTTCCTCTATACTTGGCCTTGGAAGATACTCAATCAGGAGAGAACTGGGAGATGTTCGGTCGACCATAGAAGCCAGACCGACTAACTCATCCGCACGGCCATTGTCTTCCCGCCAATTTGTTGGACCCTAATTTCCTGGAATCGCTTGATGTGTTCTCTCACTAGAGCTTGGTACTTTGCCATTCTGTCATCTTTAGCTTCGTAAACCCCAGGCATTTGGTTGACAACGAGTTGGGAATCGTTGTAAACCATTAGCTCGGATGCGTGCAGCTGAAGGGCGTTCTTGAGCCCGGCCAACAGCGCCTCGTACTCAGCCTCGTTGTTTGATGCAGGGAACCCGAGGGTGATAGAGTGTTCAATGGTCAGACTATCTAGTGAAATCAGAACTATGCCCAGCCCAGCACCATGACGGTTCGAGGCTCCATCTACAAAAAGTTTCCACATTTCGCTGACAAAGAGCTTCCAACACTCTAAGGGGTCCTAGGAGGCGTGAAGGTTAATGGGATCGCGGTCACTCGGCTGTTCGGTTTCTGGTTCGCTACCGTTTGGTTCCATTTCATCCCCCCTCGGCGATGCAGCACCGGATCCAACAGGTTGAACTGCCACGTTCAAGTCTAGAGTCGCATCGCCGGGCTAAAGTACTGTGCCGGTTAGAGGTTCTATGAAGGGGCGCGCAAGTTCCGCGTCGCCAACATCGCCCTGCTGTGCAATTTCTGGCGAGCCAGCATTCGCCTCCTCGGCTGCCGCGGCAAGATTCACCGGGTATACTGGATGAATTCCAAGTGAGAATTCAGCAACAAAGTCGGCCAATGTCTGTGCTTTTATGGCAATTCGAGGTTGGAACTTGACGTCGAATTGTCCCAATTCGACCGCCCACTTGAGGATTCGACCAGAGAAATCCGCCCACTCAAACAAGGCTTTAAGTGGGAACTCGGTCAAAATGATGATTGTGTGAGCATGAAAATAGTGCGCCAATTTCCTGGAGGGCATCATCAGTGCCAAGGCAAGTTTTTCCAGCGGCAAGTATCTCGACTCTGCAGGTAGCAAGGTTTTGCTCACGTAGAAGATGGGGAAATGTTGGATGTCTTCTGACCGGACAAGCACTGCGCTAACTGCATGCTGGGAAACGGCCAGGTAAAGGTAGAGTTCTTCGCCGAGCTTTGGTGTCACCAATAATGGAGCATAAGACAGATACGCCTTTAGCTCGACCAAAGCCCTCTCACATTCCTCATCCCACGAAAACTTGGATTTCAGGGCTCGAAAGAAAGGGCGGCAGCGATCTAATGACCGACTTATGAATCGATTAAGCGCGGCGGCCATTCCGGCCAGATGCTGCACGTCCTTCACCGAGTTGGGCTGCTTTAATTCTTTTACAGCTTTGATTTGTGTGGGGTCTACCTCAATGCCTCGGTTTGTGACTAGGAAGCCTAGGAATTTCCCGGATCCCACGCCAAAGGCACACTTGGACGCATTCAAGCGTAACTTATGCTGTTTGAGAATGGCAAACATCTCGGCTAGGTCGGACAAGTGGTATGCCTGATGCCTGCTTTTGACCACCATGTCGTCAATGTAAGCCTCTATCATCCTGCCTAGCAGAGGGGCGAACATTTTGGTTACCATCCTTTGGAAAGCTGCCCCGGCGTTCTTCAAACCAAAAGGCATGACTCGATAGCAGAAGAGTCCCCTTGGAGTGGTGAAAAAGGTTATCTCTCGGTCGGGGCCATGCATGGCAATCTGATGATAACCGCGGTAGGCATCCAAGAAACTGAGCCTTTCATGTCCGGCCGTTAAATCCACCAGCTGGTCTATTCTGGGCAGAGGAAAGCTGTCTTTAGGGCAAGCTCGGTTGACGGTCTTGTAGTCAACGCAAACTCGCCACTTCCCATTCTTCTTGGGTACTACGACCGTATTTGAAATCCACCGAGGGTAGTGCACTTCTTGAATAGCCCGTGTTTCAAGCAAGTTCCTTACCTCCTCCGCAACTACCTCGGAGTGATGAAGAGTTGATCTTCTTGTTCTCTGAATGACTGGCCGCGCATCAGGGAAAACATTGAGTTGGTGGCAAATAAAACTTGGGTCAATGCCAGGCATGTCGTAGAGCGACCATACGAAGACTTTGATATTTGCCATCAAGAACTCTACCATCTCGGTCCTTTCTTGAGCGGTCAAGCTTGATCCGAGCAAAAAGAACTTGTTTGGATTTTTCGTGTCGAGCCGTACTTCTACCAATTCTTCAACAGCTTTGTCCTCGGCCCTGGTGCCCACGTCATCAAGAACACTTTGGTCTTCTAGGCCTTCAATCATTTGCACGAAGCCTTTGGCAGCTCTCCCATTCACTACCACGAAGCATTGCTTCGACATGACTTGATCGCCCCAAATTTCCTCAATTTCCCCCATAGCCGAGGGGAATCTCATAACCTGGTGTTAGGTCGACGCTACAGCCTGCATAGCGTAAAACCAGCCCCTACCGAGGATCAGATTGTATGTAGACAGCACCTGCAATACCCAAAACTCCACCTGCTTGACCACAGATACGGCCTTAACCGGTAAAATTATTTTCCCCAAAGGCCACTTCGGTTGCGAGTTGAAACCTACCAGTGGCAAAGTAGCCGGAGCCAAGTCTGTGTCTCAGAGTTTAAGTTGTTTGAACGTGTCATAGTACATAATTTCAACCGAGCTTCCTTAGTCAATCAGGATGCGCTTGACATCGAACTCTTTGACGCGGAGGGTGACCACTAGGGCGTCATTGTGTGGCGTTTGAATGCGCTCTAGGTCCCTTGTGGAGAAACTAATCACATCTTTTTCCTCGGTCTTCCCCCTTTTGATCGCGGGCTTGACTGACAAAACTTCCCTCATGTGTTCCGCTTTTTTGATCATTCCGCGGAGCTCGCATACACGCGCCGGCTCCACTATGCCGTGGATCACATTAACCACTCCTTGAGGGGGCGCCTCTAAGTCAACCGGTCCATGCGGATCAGCCGGGGCAGGATGCGCGGCCTTAACACCCCCATCGATATAAAGATCTAAGTGTCTGGCTACGACTAACTCCTCCAAGTGCTGCTTAAGAGGCAAACAATCCTCCGTTCGGTGTCCTCACTCCCGGTAATATGTGCAACGGTACCGCGGATTAAAGCCCTTTTGCGCGTCGCCTAACTTAGCAGGAAACCGGACGTAATCCTCGTCACAGATTTCACTAAGTATGCGATAGATTGGAATCTTAAAGACCGTAGTGATGCCCGCCTAAGCTTTTAACCTTCTGTTGGCATCAGCTACGTCATCACAGGGGTATTCATCTCGGTCATTCCAACGTCCCCTTCCTCGGTTTCGACGATTCGACCCTCAGTCAGATTCCTCGGTGGGGTCATTTGGACGGCTAGTCTCCTGTCCGATCGCGTGCACCTTGCCAGCCGACCTCTTGTCTGTTACCACTGGAGTTGTCTTCGAGGTGGACGCCACCGCATCATCCTCTACTCGGATGTGCTCATTGATGTGCTGCATTAGTTGGCCCATAGATGTCGGCTGGTTCATGGTAAGCGAGTCCCGCAGCCTATGTCCGACCTGGAGACCGCGCTTATATTGGGTGATTGCCAGGTTAATCGAGCAATCTAAAATCTCATTGAAGGTTTCCCAATATCTGGAGTTTTATGCCTTGAGTGTGTCGCTCGACTCCATTTTGACACTGAGAAGGTGGTCCACCTCCTTCGACGTTTTAGTGTTGGTCTTGAAACAAGTTACAAAGGCTTCCGCCAACTGCTGCCACCTTTCGATACTTCCCTCCGGCTGCCTCTCAAACCATTTCAAGCCCAGCTCGCCCAAACTCGACGGAAGATAAGGCATATAAGAGCGTCATTGCGCCTATGTCCGGCCATGACCTGCCGGAAGTGGCTTACATGCATGTATGGATCGGTCTTTCCATCGTAGAGCGTAAACTTGGACTGGTGAAAGCCCGCGGAGAGCGGCGTGGTTTCTATCTCAAGGGAGAATGGAGTGGCGTTCAGCCTCGCCAAATCTGTGTCTAGAGGGAGAGGTACGGCTGGGGCGGGTGGTGGCATTATGACCTCTTCACTGGCGCGGCCCCCGTAAGATAGCCGCTGGAGCGCCGGCACCCTTTGAGTCTCCCGCCGGTGAGCCCGCTCCTTCAAGACTGCCCGCAAGTCCTCTGAGCGAGCGGAATAGGAATACCTCGACGTCGTCGCCGGATGTGAGGGTTGATAGGTACTATCTTGCGCTAGATTTCTCTACAGGTGCGTCGGATTCTCCAACCCTATAGCTTCCGATGATAAAAAGGGAAGGAGTGTGCCACTGGCTCTGACTGCCTGAATGGCGTGGTTGGGTGCGCTCATTGTGGTCTCCCACCCCAGTAACACCCTTCCCTCTGACATGTCGTTTGAGATCTTCCATCTCCACCGCCATTCTCCGGATGACGGCGTCTTGGTCTCTTAACTTGTGCTCCAGACGCCTACCGTGCGATTCTCTTCGCCGCCAGTGCCCGTTTGGGCTCCGAGAGTTACCAAAACTTCTACCGCACTTATCTCACGCGTCTCTTGAATGTCCTCCTGGGGAAGTCTCCAGGCCCACCATGTTTGGAATGATGGGGAGTCCGTCTCTCCGTCTGGCTGACTCCGGGGTAACACCGTCGATGGCGGAACAGTATCTCCTCGTTGTTCGCCATGGAAGGCGATCAGATGAGCTTGGAAGACAAGTTTTTGTCTATCAAATTTCCACAGATGGCGCCAATTGTACGGGGAACAAATATTCGGTGATGCCCATACTCCATTCGTCAAGCTCCTTGTCTGTCCAATCGACCTGCGAGCACAACGGCGATGAGCTGCCCGGCGGTGTGTGGCCGGAAAACCCCTCCGACGGTCAAGTTAGCACACACTCAGGGATGTAGAGAGAGAGGGAGGAGCTGAGTGTTTAGGTTGTTCTCACCAAAATGATGTTCCATCCCCAGCATGGGGGGCGCAGTCATGCTTATATACTTTCTGCGCTCAAATCTGCTCCCATTAGCCTCTTGAACACGTGGAGCTGCTCTCCCATCTGTCAGCACAAATCCAGCCAATCACCACACTAACCAAACCAACAGACTACATTATTGGGAGCTCGGCAGCTCGGTGGCATCGCCTCGGCCTCCACACAACTGTGCTGCATAACGAGTCCGAGTGCTCCACTCGTCGAGCTCCATAACGACCATGCTCGTTGCATTCCGGCATAACCGAGCTCAAGACAGGTCCGACCTGGTAAACCGAAGCCCTTCCTGCCGGAGCTAATGCGCGAACCGTGGAATCCCGAATGGCAGGGATCATCTCGGCTGAGTAGCTCAAGTAGCTCGGGTCTCTACATGGACAAGCCCAAGTAGCTCGGTCTTAACATGGCCCTGGGCCTCAACTGAGCAAAACCATCTCCGGACAAGCCCAAGCTATCACGGCCCAAACGCGCTCGGCCTCAATTTGCCCGGCCTTTACCATGGCTCATTCCAGCTCATAAATCTCCCTCTCAGTGAGGTATTGAAGAGCTCCAACAATAGACCAATAAAGAAATGGATTGGAAATGGTTGTGTAGCATCAAGAGAAACACCAGGTTTGACTAAAATAGGAGAAGCACATGGTTTACAATCATCTAAACCAGCCTGATGAATGATATCTTGAGCATATTTTTGTTGAGAAAGGAAATATTGAGAACCAGTAGTTTGGACAAAAATACCAAGAAAATAGGAAAGATTTTCCAATTGAATATGAGAAGGGTCACTCCTAGTCAAGAGTATATCATCAACATAGACCGGCAGAATGGTAGTGGAGGTGGTAATGTTATGAATGAATAAAGAGGTGTCACAAGTGCCATTGTGAAACCCTTGAGATAAGAGAAATACTGAAAAGGTAGAGTACCATATACGACGGACATGTTTAAGGCCATAGAGTGCCTTATGTAATTTGCAAACATGAGAGGACTTAGTTGAAGAAACAAAACCAGGGAACTGAATCATATGCACTTTTTCCTCAATCTTGCCATGAAGAAAAGCCTTGGAGATGTCCAATTACCGTACATGATGATGCAAAGCAAGACAAAGAAGCACGCTAATAGTTGGAAGCTTGGCAAGAGGACTGAAGGTTTCCTAAAAATCCACACCTTCCTCCTGAAAATACCCTTTAGCCACCAATCTTGCTTTATACATACCAATTGTGCCATCATAATTGCGTTTAATTTTGAAAACCCACTTGCATCCTATAACATTTTTGTTAGGAGGCAATAGAACCAAAGACTAGGTGTGCTGTTTTGTAAGGCACCATATTCCTCTTACATAGCCTTGAACCAAATAGGAGAGGCAAGAGCTTGCTTATAAGTACAAAGCTTAGAGTCAAGAAAATTGTTTAGGGATATTACAAGGAGGTGAGGAAGACTGAGTCATAGGAAGATAAGGTGTATAAGCAACATAAGCTTTAAAGGATGAAACGAAGATGAAAGATAGGACTGATGAGATGGTTGTCAAGCCTATGCCAACAATCAAATGCAGTGTGACCAAATAGTCCACAAATTTGACGAGTAGGTCATGGGCAGCCTCTGCCCCTTGAAGAAAATCAACCACCACCTCGAAAGTGAGTTGATCCTTCGTAATCAGAAGATCAACCACCATGTGAATACTTGCGTTAATTGTAATGTGATTGAACTCTTGATGCACCAGTAGAAGAAGAATGATTAGAAGTTGAACCTTTGATTGCAATAAATGCCACATTAGGATGTTCATTAGAAATAGATTTCTGATTTTTTCATCTCAACATGGATGGATTCAGAACAGAGAAGGAACATAACTCTTGTACTTTTTCTCAATCAAAGATTTAAGTTTTTCGTTCAATTTTTCTTTTATCTTATAATATGACGAGAAGTTATCAAACTTTGCATTTAGTATGAATTAACTCGCTGACCATCTCGATAGAAGTATATATGTTTTGGATGATCTGAATAAGGTATATTTTTTAACTTTTTATAGAAAAATATGCAGAAAAATAGAGAGGTAATGTGACTCAAATAAGTGCACTTATATCAATCATGCCATATAATTTCTCACAATTATTTGGTTTTGGATGGAGAGATTCGGTGAGAAAAGCAAAGAAATTGAGGTGATGAAGTTTCTCATCACTTGTTTAGATAATTAATGAGATACTAATGGTGAGAACTGAATAAAAATGGTAAGAAAGACAAATCACTTTAAATTTAAGTTTTATTTTTTACCAAAAGCAGTTAAATTTGGTGAGAAACCAAAATTACTCTTTATAAAAAAAAGTTATAATATCTAAACTACTCATTTAAATACAAAGCAAGTAAAATTAAAAGGCACATGCATTCTCTTTTAATCATTATCTCTACAAACAAAAATGTGAGAAAACACAATTATTTCTCTCCTTTTATAACAAATGTGAGAAACTCTAATGGATGATCCATATGGAGTGTAGAGTGTTTTTTCATTTTTAAATAAAAAATAAAACCAAGTGAAAAATTGTTTGTTTCATTTGTTGCGATTATGTTACACCTAATTCAGTTTTCCATTGTACAGTGCAGTGTTTTCCTGGTAGCAGTACAGTGCAGTGTTTTCCATTGTACAGTGCAGTGTTAATCTGCCTCGTTAAGTTCTTGGCTGCTTGGATTTACTTTCAGTTTTTTGCAGCAGTTCTTTAGTCTGCTGAAGAGGTTTTTGTTGTAGTGCTCTGTTCTTTTAGTGTCTTGTTCTGTTTTTTGTTTACCTCCTACCTGCAGTGTTTTTTTTTTGTTCTCGTTATCTTTTTTGTTGGGCTCTCACCAACTAGGAGGTTCGAGCTTCCTATAGCTCCTAGCTCCTCTTTATTGATGTTTTCCATTGTACACTGTACGTGATTCATCAATATAGTTTTTCTTTGCCGATCAAAAAAAAAAAAAAAAAAAAAAATGTTACACCTAATTCATTAAACATGCACGTCATTAATGTGAGTGAAACATCAGGGATGGTGGTTGATAATGATGATAATCCACATGGAGTGTAGAAATTTACATCAACTACACATTTAAATAAACATTAATTGTTAATAAGATGATATAGGTGATCACATGAAGAAGAGAAAGGGTGGTGAGTTGTACAAAAGAAATTCAAATGAATGAGAAGGGAAGGGTGCCAGTTGTTTAGATGCTGAAATGAGAGAGGCCAGAAGGTGTTTGATCAGCTGTCATTGCCACAATACAGGCAAACATTACCAAAATAGTTCATTTCTGTATTTATTTCTTACAAAACCCTTGTCTTAAAAAATTGACTCCCAACTAACTAATCCCTATGTTGGGTTGTTAAATAACTTAAAAAGAAAAATGTTATATATAAATTAACTTTTTTTTTATTACTATACACAAACACAAAGATACGAGTCTGATTATATTTATTAGGATAAATTATAAATACATCTTCTGAGATTTGCTTAAAATCTAAATTGTCTCATGTGATTTGAAAAATTACAAATACCCCCTTGTTGAAATTTTTTATTTAACAGAATTAACTAAAAAAATGAAATTCATAATTGCTCTCCTATACAATAATAAAATTACCTAAATTATTAATTGAAACATATTTTTAACATCATTAAAAATTGTTAATTGACTTTATGATTTATTAACAAAATGGGCGATTTGTTATGAAATTAGAAATCTCAGGGGGTGGAATGTAATTTCCAAAACCATCTGGGGCGATTCGTAATTTAATTAAACCTTAAGGGGTGTATTTATAATTTACCCTATTTATTAATGTGAATTTCACTATTTCTTATCTAGTGATATGAAAATTTAAGTATAAATTACACTTTACCCCCTTTATGTTTGATCACTTTCTCACTTTGGCCTTTAAAATTTATTTTTTCTCACTTTGACCCTCTATATTTCAAGTTTTTCTCAATTTACTCTTAAAGTTAATTTTTGTTCAAAATTAAACATAACTGTCACATAGCATACAAAATATATTATTATATTAGAGTTTAAGTTTATGTTACTTAGAGATGTGAGTTATATAATAAAATATTTTTATTTCACGTGACTGTGTCGTTTTCTGTCTAATTTTTAACAAAAATTAGCATTAAGAGCAAACTAGGAAAAACTTAAAATATAAAACGCTAAAGTGGGAAAAAAAATCAACTTTACAGACTAAAATGAAAAAGCGATCAAAAATAAAAGAGGCAAAGTATAATTTATCCAAAATTTAATAAAAGACCCATTGCGATTCCCAATTGGCTGAAGTGATGGGTGATCAAGACATTCTCATTTAAAATAAAAATAAAATAAAATAAAACATTCAATACATTTGTCATTCTTAAATTATACGTTTTGTATTATTTTGATCTCAACATTAGTTCATTTGTGTGTTTAGTTTTTTTCCAAACTAGGGGTTTTTAACCAGGTTAATTTATTTTGCCATTCATTCTTTTTTTCTCCATAAATTTCTACTCAAATCATTGAACCAATTACACAACCTAAAGGAAAATAGCTAGAGATGGAGCAGTTTTGGTTTCGAAATATCCAACTGCAAGCAGAAGTTATAGGCACCCACCATAGAAACCAAAATATATTTTTTAAAATATTTAAAACTTATTTCAAATTTAAAATAGAAAAGATATAAATATAACGATTGTTTTTAAAACCTTTTTGTTTTTTCATTTCTTCACCAAACTCGTTTTAATTTGAAAAAATTAATAAAATATCTCTCTTTAACTTTGTATATGAGTTCCCTTCTCTATTCACACTTTCTTCTACTAAAAATGGTTCTCTTCACCATTTTTATGCTATGAAAACTAGTTCTTGCGATTGGAATTTCATTTATAGAAGACCTTTGTATGCTTGGGAATTGTCTGATGAAGTTAGACTAAGTGCCTTGTTATCCTCTTCTCCTTCATTGAATCTGGAGTGTGTTGACAGTATGGGTTAGGCTGCTGTAGCTACTGGTTCTGTTACTTTCTCTGTGTCATCCTTTTATTCCTTTAACTCTTCTCTCCTTGGGCCTCCTCTCATCATTAGCAAGTTTATTTGGAGTAACACCTTACCTCCCCCCCCCCCAGGTGCACTTCTTTGGTTGGTTGGCCCTGGAAAAACAGAATTAAAACTGCTGAATTCTTGCACAAAATTGGCATTCTAGGCAACAATTACTCCACCTCTTGCATCTTCTGCAAATCTCTATTCCAGAATCTGCACAGTATGTGTTGCTTCACTGCTTCTTCTCTTGGACCATTTGGTCGTCTGTGCTTCATGATTGGGGAATACAATGGTGCATTCCACTTTCTGTGGCAGGTTTACTCAACTGGTGGAAGGGGGTGAAATTTAAGCGTCTGCTCAGAAAGTTTTGGAGAGCCATTCCCCTAGTTGTTCTCTGGTCTCTTTGGAAGCATAAGAATAAATGTGTCTTCTCTAATGTCCATCCTAACTCGGCTGACTTGTGGGAACTCATCAAGATTAGATTAGTTTTTTGGCTCAAAGCCTCTCTCAAGGACTTCTCCTTTTTAGTCAATGATGTTGTTCTCAATTTGAGGCAAATAAGGGGCTGCCATTGAGTTCTACACTTGGTTTTATGAGTGGTGGACAAACTGTCAAGATGTTCTGGAGAGACAAACTGTCAAGCTGATCTGGAGGGGTTAACTTGTTGCCCTGCTGATCTGTTCTGTTCTGTTCTGTTCTGTTCTGTTCTGTTCTGTTTGGAGGGGCTGACATTGGTCTACTGTGTTGATCAAAAATAGAGGGGGTAAGGGTTGATCTATCTGTTGTCTGCTATGCTTTGCTGCTCTGTTAGTCTACCGTTATTCTTGGGTAGAAGCTAGTTGGTTAGTCTTCTAAGCAGAATCTGAATCCTTTGGGTTTTGTGTTTGTTGGCTTTATGGTTTTGTTCTTTGCTTTATCTGTTGGTTTCTCACCAACTAAAGCTTCGAGCTTGTGCTAGCACCAAGTTCCTCTTTATTGATGTACCTTATCATACTTTGTATGTTCTCATCAATAAAGATTTTTTGCCGATCAAAAAAAAAAAAGAGGTCCATGATATATATTTTTTATTAGCTAAGGTCCCTTAACATTTTCCAAGAGAAAAATTGACTCAGAAAAATTTTATTCGACTCAAAAAAATTTCACTTGACTCAAAGAATTTTCGAAATTTCTTTAATATGATGACAGAGAAATTTTGAAATTTTTCTATGAAATCAAAGAAATTTCTGTCTCTCTCTCTCTTTCTCTTTGTGTCTCTCGTCCATCTCTCTTCTCTCTATCTCTCTCATCTCTCTTCTCTCTCTGTCTCTCTTCTCTCTCTGTGTGTCTCGCTCATTTCTCTTTTTTTTTATCTCTCTCGCTCATCTCTCTCTGTCTCTCTCTCTCGTTTATCTCTTTTCGCTCTCTTTCTCTCTCTCTCTCTTTGTCTATCTCTCGCTCATATTTTGTATTTTGTTTCTCTTTTTTTGTCTCTCTCTCTCTCTTTCTCTATCTCTCTCTCTCTCATTTATCACTCTTCTATCTCTCTTTGTCTCTCTGTCTACCTGTATGTCTGTCTCTCTCCCCCACTGTGTTCGCCTTGCTCACTTTCTCCATCCCCTCTTCTCTATTTACCGACCTCCCTCTCGATTTATCGATCTACTACAAGAAAATACACTTTTAGCAACCACTTTGTCTCTCTATCGCTCATCGCTCTATCTCTGTCTCTCTATCTCACTTTTCAATATGTCTCTCACTCATCTCTCTCTCTCACCACCCATCTCCTCTACCACCTTCACCACTACTGCAAATGTCATTCCACTACCACCACTGCTACCACTGTTGCCAATTCACCTCTACAACTACTATTGCTACCACCATCGCCACTACTCCACTACCACCACCACTACTACTGCTACTACTACTACCATTACCTCTCCTCCACCACCGCCACTCCATCTCCTCTACCACTACCACAACTTCACCACTAATCTCCTTCGCCATCACTACCACCACCACCACCTTAACCACTACTGCCGCTCCCTCTCCTCTACCACAAAAAATTAGTTCCTGATTTATAGTAACCAAAAAAAATGGGCCGCAAAAAAAAAAAAAAAAATTTATTTTAACGAAAAAAAATGAACTTCTTTTTCGTTTTCCCGCAATTTTTATCTCAATTCCCCCTAATTCCCCCATTTTTTTTCTCACGATCTCCCCAATCCCTAACCTAACACTCCCTCTCACTCTCTTCTCTCTTTATCTCTTCCGCCTACGTCATCGCCTCTGGTGCTGTCACCGATGACCACCACTGCCGCCACCACACCTCCTCCCTCACCGTCCTCTCTCTCGTCACCTCAGTGATTTCGATTCATCTCAAAGATGGGGTGAGAGATTCATTTCAGAGCAATTTCGCTTTTGATTTCGAAGTTCTGTCTCAATTTCGAAGTTCTGTCTCTCTCGATTTTGAAGTTCCACCGCCACCACCGTCTGCACCGACGAGAGTGAGCACCATCGTCTACTAAGGTGAGCACCGCTATCTATAATCTCAGTTGTATTCTCTTCCTTCTCATCGATTCTTCTCCTAGGGTTTGCAATCTTGAATCTTCTCCTAGGGTTTTGCAATCTGAATCTTCTCCCTAGGGTTTGCAATCTTGAAACCTCTCTCTCTCTTCATATATGTCAATTCTTCGTTTTGATAGTTCGCTTGAGTTAGGTGTCTTGGATTTGACAGTGAAACCCTAGGTTACGAATTGTTTGACAGAAATCGCATGTTTTCGTTATGTATTGCAACTAGGTTTTTTTTTTTGCGAAATTTATTTGTATGTGAATCGTACTTTGCACAATCGATTGTCAGTTGATCAGTGGTAGAAGAAGCTAATTCCAATTTATTTGGACTTCAATTGTGAGACGCATATTGAAATAGTAGTTCATATTGGTTATTAAACTTATATATTTTTAGTTTTTGCGGAGTTCTAGGATATGTAATTGTAATAGATTTGGATTTATATTGGCTTTCATTGATTAGAAGAAGTGAATGAGATGTAAGATAATTTGGTTGTACAAGATTCATAGGGACAATTGTCAACACTAGATAACCAAATTGAATCACGTGTCTGAATCAAATAGGGTATCCCTACATGAACCCTTTTTGTTATTATGCTCTGTTAAGGGCACTACATGCTACGTTAAATTAAACAAATTCATATATTGTTTATACTACGACATCCAATGTTAGTTTAGGCCCTCTCGTCTCTTTAACATCTTTATTTAGTGTGATCATATTCTCTTTATTACAATTGAATTTATTGGTATTTCTTGTACATAACCAAACCAATTTAGTTTGTTGTCTCTCAATTTATTTTTAATTTGTGCTACTCTTATCATTTCACAAATATATTTATTTCTGCTCTATTAACAATGTATTCTTTTCCTGGAACCTTTTTAACATATAGTATATATAATCTTTTTATCTTATGTTCTGATTGTCTTATTTATTTGTTTCAGATGAATGTAGAAAAGAGTCCTTTCCAGAGAACTTATGCCACTCAGGTGCATTTTTGTTTCTCCTTTTTAACTAGCAAGCCCAACTTTTGTTTACTTTACATCATCATGGATTTGTGTCAAGTACCTTTGCTTTCTGCATGTAAAAATCAATCAGTGTTTTAACATCTGAATAAGAATTAAGTTCTTTTGACACCTCTTGTTAGTCAGTTAATCTGAAAGGGGCATAGTGTGATCCTTTTTGTCATATATCAATTTCTGAACTACAGCCCTTGGAATAGATTTTGGCAGGCATACTTTTTGTAGATTGGTATATTATATAAGAAATTGTTTGCTTTCTATTTTTCCTTGCCATTTCAGACTTTATCTGACGTCTTAGAGCATCTTTATCTAAAGAGTCAAATTTTTAGTCAAATTTTAGCTAAAAAGTTACTTTTCTATTTTAGCTAATCACTTTTTTAAATACATCCTCCAATAAACTCTCTACTTTTTTCTATTCTATTTAAATATTTTTATTTTATTATTTCTTTTTTCTTTTTTCTAACAGTCATATTTTTTAAAACTAATATTTTTCAATAGTTCAACTTTTGATCAAATATTTTTAAACCGACACATGTTTCAATGTGTGTTTTTTTTACATATCTTTCTAATATAAATAATATCACTTCATCTCTATTTTTTATCCACTTGAATATAATTTTTTTTTTCAATTTATTCTTTGTTTTTCAATATGCTTACAATTTTGTATAAGAAAAACTATTTTGTTCATACACACAACCATTTAAAATATCCCATTAGTTTAAGTAATAAAAGAGTTGGTTGGTTTATACATTTATCAAATATGTGAACAAAATTAAATTTCAAAAAATAGTTGTGTAATGTTGGTATAATATTTTATTATTTAAATATATTTGTTGAGGCTTGATGACTAGCTACTTGTGGAGAGGATTTGAGCCTCAACAGATTTGGCAATTGGAAAGGCTAGCTTGATGGAGCATTTGTTTAGTGAATTTTCTTGATAAAATAGCTAAGAAAAGGATTTGATGTGTTTGATGCGGATGCTCTTATAAGCTAATACCAGCTCAAAACAAATTTGCTTTAATAAAGATAGATTTCTTAGACTAGCTCCTTGCCTTAATGTTGCTTTTGCACCTTCAAAAGGGATATATATATCTCCTTTTCTCCTTTATATTATCCAACAAGCACATATATGTAAGCACACATCATGTTAATCATTGGATCATTTGGGTGATCACCTGATTAGAGTAGCTTAGGGGAGCATTTCCAAGGCAAGTGGTTCAATAACATTATTATATTGAAATATTGAGTATGACTCTTTTAAGAGTGTTGTTTTGATTCTTATGATTGTTGAGTTTATTATTTGCTTGTAGTGTCAGATTCTTGCTATTGTCGTTAAACTAAATTTGGATCATTCTTGAAACAGGCTTCTTAATCCTCGCACATTTGCTGGATGGTTTGGGCGGTCTCAGTTCCATGTGAGTGTTATTTCATCAATCTATTTCTATTGCTGTGTGAATTTCCCTTTTGAAGTTAAAAACATGTTAAATTGATTGAAACTCATCAAAATCAATCATTTTTTGTAATACGCATGTTATATCTTAAGTTCTAATAAATCTCAAGCTTCCATAATAGGGTTGGATTCCTAGAATAGGTGATGTTATATCGAAATCTTAGTTGCTCAAAGTGGGAATAGGGGTACATAGAAGAGTCTAAGGTTGAGAGTAACTATGGAAGTGCTTACATAAATTCATATAAAATATTATGTTACAAGTCTTTTTTTTTTTTTTTTTTTTTGTGCATAGCTGCAATGTATATATTAAATATGAATAAATAACAGAGTTTGGTGTCAAGTGCACATTCTTTTTATTTAAATATCAACAACTATTTTGTTAATACGAATTACAAGAATAAGTTTGAGCTAATTTTTTTCCCTATAATCTGATGGTTGTTGTAGATTTTCTTTTGCTTGGTAGCTCTTTTTTAAATATATTAAACTCGAATAGGGTTCTCGGTTTGGGAGTTAGAGCCAGATTTCACTCTAGACAAATTAGTTTCTTAAGAAACTTAGAATTTGAGGTGTTAATGCCCCAAAATTACCAAACGGCGTCGGAGTAGCAACAAACTTGGCACACACGACCACCTAGGCACGAGAGACTTGTGGGAGAAGACGGGACTCGAATCGGGTTCCCGGTTTGAGAGTTAGAGCTGATTTCACTCTTAAGAAACAAACTAGTTTTTTAAGAAACTTAGACTTTGAGGTGTTAATGCCCCAAAATCACCAAACGGCACCGGAGTAGCACGAAACTTGGCACACAACGACCGCCTAGGCGTGGGGGAAGACGGGACTCGAATCGGGTTCCCGGTTTGGGAGTTAGAGCCTGATTTCACTCTAGGCAACTAGTTCCTTAAAAAACTTAGAATTCGAGATGTTGACGTCCCAAAATCACCAAAGGCGTCGGATTAGAACGAAATTTGGCACACACGACCGCCTAGGCACGAGAGATTTATGGGAGAAGACGGGACTCAAATTAGGTTCCCGGTTTGGGAGTTAGGGCCGGATTTCACTCTAGGCAAACTAGTTTCTTAAGAAACTTAGAATTTGAGGTGTTAACGCCTCAAAATACCAAACGGCGTCAGAGTAGCACAAAACTTGGCACATACGACCACCTAGGCACGAGAGAGTTATGGGAGAAGACGGGACTCAAATCAGGTTCCCGATTTGGGAGTTAGAGCCGGATTTCACTCTTAAGAAACTTAGAATTTGAGATGTTAATGCCCCAAAATCACCAAACGACATCGGAGTAGCACGAAACTTGACACACACAACCACCTAGGAACAAGAGACTTGTGGGAGAAGACGAGATTCAAATCGAGTTCCCGGTTTGGGAGTTAGGGCCGGATTTCACTTTAGGCAAACTAGTTTTTTAAAAAACTTAGAATTCGATGTGTTAACGCCCCAAAATCACCAAACGGCATCGGAGTAGCATGAAACTTGGCACACACGACCGACTAGGTATGAGAGACTTGTGGGAGAAAACAGAACTCAAATCAGGTTCCTGGTTTGGGAGTTAGAGCCAGATTTCACTCTTAAGAAACAAACTAGTTTCTTAAGAAATTTAGAATTTGAGGTGTTAATGCTCCAAAATCACCAAACGACGGTGGAGTAGCACGAAACTTGGTACACACAACCGCCTAGGCACGAGACTTGTGGGAGAAGACGGGACTCAAATCGGGTTCTCGGCTTGGGAGTTAGAGTCGGATTTCACTATTAAGAAACAAGCTATACTACAAAAATTTTGATTTTTTGTGACGGCAAAATGTCATCGCAAATACTCAAAACGCCGTCTCAAAAACTTTTTGCGATGGCAACTGACTTTTAGCAACGGCAAGGGAGGGTCACAACAAAGGGCATTACTAAAAGTTTTTTGCGACGGCAAAGTGCCGTTGCCTTTTTTTTGCGACGGCAAGTTGCCTTTTTTGCGACGGAATTATGTTGTCGGCAATAATATGTAAAAATCTGAGATTTTTTGAGACGGCACTGTGTTGCCGTCGCTAAAAGTGTTATTTGCAATTGGGGTACTTGCCGTCGCTAAAAGTTATTGAGACAACACAGACACGCCATCGCTAAAATATTATTTGCGATGGCAAACAAGACTGTCGCGAAAGGTTTTTTTCCAACTATTAGCAATATCTTTTTTGACGGCAATGTTGACGTTGCAAAAAGAAATCTAGTTGTTATGTTTTTTTTAGACGGTGTGGTGCCGTCTAAAATAAAAAATAAAAATATTAAAAAATAAGAAAATTACCTGTATTAAATAAAAAATAACTAAAAAAGAAACCGATAATTATATAATAATATAAAAATCACAATTCATCAATAATAAAAATATTCTTCCATTCATAACAACACATCAGCAAAATTATCCCACTACATAATATTGCATTATACATATACAATGTTTAAATACATAATGTTGTTCACAAATCAAAATAACATAAATAAAAAACAAAAGTTTTCCTCATGATTCTATCGTAGGTAAAAACAACAAAAGTTAGTCGCAATCTAACTCCCGCTTGCATTCCACAAGAAGCAAACTGCTACTCGGAAAATAAAAAATAAAAATAATTAATGACAATATAATTATGTGTTAATATTTTAATTACAAAAAAAAACATAAAAAAAAATTAACTACTATAACTACAAAGATAATTAAGTAAATAATTTTGGCTAGACCGAAATCCGGTTCTAATTCCCAAACTGGGAACCCGATTAGAGTCTCGTCTTCTCCCACAAGTCTCTCGTGCCTAGGCGGTCGTGTGTGCCAAGTTTCATGCTAATCCGACGCCGTTTGGTGATTTTGGGGCGTCAACACTTCGAATTCAAGTTTCTTAAGGAACTACTTTGCCTAAATCGAAATCCGGCTTTAACTCCCAAACCAGGAACCCGATTGGAGTCCCGTCTTCTTCCACAAGTCTCTCATGCCTAGGCGGTCGTGTGTGCCACGTTTCGTACTAATTCGACACCGTTTGGTGATTTTTGGGCGTCAACACCTCAAATTCAAGTTTCTTAAGGAACTAGTTTGCCTAGACCGAAATCCAGCTCTAAACTCCTAAACCAGGAACCTGATTGGAGTCTCGTCTTCTTCAACAAGTCTCTCATGCCTAGGCGGTCGTGTGTGCCAAGTTTCGTACTAAACCGACGCCGGTTGGTGATTTTGGGGGTCAACACTTCAAATTCAAGTTTTTTAAGGAACTAGTTTGCCTAGAGTGAAATCCGGCTCTAACTCCCAAACTGAGAACCCGATTGGAGTCCCTTCTTCTTCGATGAGTCTCTCATGCCTAGGCAGTCGTGTGTGTCATGTTTCGTGCTAATCCGACGCCATTTGGTATTTTGGGGCGTCAACACCTCGAATTCAAGTTTCTTAAAGAACTAGTTTGTTTAAAGTGAAATCCGGCTCTAACTCCCAAACCGAGAATCCGATTGGAGTCCCGTCTTCTCCCACAAGTCTCTCGTGTCTAGGCGGTCGTGTGTGCCAAGTTTCGTACTAACCCGACGCCGTATGGTGATTTTGGGGCATCAACACCGCGAATTCAAATTTCTTAAGAAACTAGTTTGCTTAGATCGAAATCCGGCTCTAACTCCCAAACTGAGAACCCGATTGGAGTCCCATTTTCTCCCACAATTCTCTTGTGCCTAGGCGGTCGTGTGTGCCAAGTTTCGTGCAAATCTGACGCCGTTTGGTGATTTTGGGGCGTCAACACCTCGAATTCAAGTTTCTTAAGGAGCTAGTTTGCCTAGAGTAAAATCCGGCTCTAACTCCCAAATCGAGAGCCCAATTGGAGTCCCGTCTCCTCCCACAAGTCTCTCGTGCCTAGGCAGTCGTGTGTGCCAAGTTTCGTGCTAATCCGACGCCGTTTTGTGATTTTGGGGCGTCAACATCTCGAATTCAAGTTTCTTAAGGAACTAGTTTGCCTAGAGTGAAATCCGGCTCTAACTCCCAAACCTGGAGCCCGATTGGAGTTCCGTCTTCTCTCACAAGTCTCTCGTGCCTAGGCGGTCGTGTGTGCCATGTTTCGTGCTAATCCGACGCCGTTTGGTGATTTTGGGGCGTCAACACCTCGAATTCAAGTTTCTTAAGGAGCTAGTTTGCCTAGAGTGAAATCCGGCTCTAACTCCCAAACCGGGAACCCGATTGGAGTCCCATTTTCTCCCACAAGTCTCTCATGCCTAGGCAGTCGTGTGTGCTAAGTTTCCTGCTAATCCAACGCTGTTTCGTGATTTTGGGGCTTCAATACCTCAAATTTAAGTTTCTTAAGGAACTAGTTTGCCTAGAGTGAAATTCGGCTCTAACTCCCAAACCGGGAGCCCAATTGGAGTCCTGTCTTCTCTCACAAGTCTCTCGTGTCTAGGCGATCGTGTGTGCCATGTTTCATGTTAATCCGATGCCGTTTGGTGATTTTGGGGGCGTCAACACCTTGAATTCAAGTTTCTTAAGGAACTAGTTTGCCTGGAGTGAAATTCGGCTCTAACTCGCAAACCGAGAACCCAATTGGAGTCCCATCTTCTTCCACAAGTCTCTCGTACCTAGGTATTTGTGTGTGTTAAGTTTCGTGCTAATCCGATGCCATTTGGTGATTTTTGGACGTCAACACCTCGAATTCAAATTTTTTAAGGAACTGTTTGCCTAGACTAAAATCTGGCTCTAACTCCCAAATCGGGAGCCCGATTCGAGCACCGTCTTCTCTCACAAGTCTCTCGTGCCTAGGCGGTCGTGTGTGCCAAGTTTCGTGCTAATCCGAACCCGTTCAGTGATTTTGGGGTGTCAACACCTCGAATTCAAGTTTCTTAAGAAACTAGTTTGCCTAGAGTGAAATCCAGCTCTAACTCCCAAATCGGGAACCCGATTGGAGTCCTGTCTTCTTCTAGAAGTCTCTCGTGCCTAGGCGGTAGTGTGTGCCAAGTTTCGTGCTAATCCGAACCCGTTCAGTGATTTTGGGGTGTCAACACCTCAAATTCAAGTTTCTTAAGAAACTAGTTTGCCTAGAGTGAAATCCAGCTCTAACTCCCAAATCGGGAACCCGATTGGAGTCCTGTCTTCTTCTAGAAGTCTCTCGTACCTAGGCAGTTGTGTGTGCCAAGTTTCGTGCTAATCCGACGCCGTTTGGTGATTTTGGGGCGTTAATACCTCGAATTCAAGTTTCTTAAGGAACTAGTTTGCCTAGAGTGAAATCCAGCTCTAACTCCCAAACCGAGAACCCGATTAGAGTCTCGTCTTCTTCCACAAGTCTCTCGTGCCTAGACGGTCGTGTGTGTCAAGTTTCGTGCGAATCCGACGCCGTTTGGTGATTTTGGGACGTCAACACCTCGAATTCAAGTTTCTTAATGAACTAGTTTGCCTAGAGTAAAATCCGGCTCTAACTCCCAAACTGGGAACCCAATTGGAGTCCTGTCTTTTCCCGCAAGTCTTTCGTGCCTAGGCGGACGTGTGTGCCAAATTTTGTGCCAAACCGACCCCGTTTGGTGATTTTGAGGCGTCAACACCTCGTATTCAAATTTCTTAGGGAACTAGTTTACCTAGACCGAAATTCAGGTCTAACTCCCAAACCAGGAACCCAATTCGAGCCCTATCTTCTCCGACAAGTCTCTCGTGCCTAGGCGGTCGTGTGTGCCAAGTTTTGTGCTACCCCGTTTGGTGATTTTGGGGCATCAACACCTCGAATTCAAGTTTGTTAAGGAACTAGTTTGCCTAGATTGAAATCCGGCTCTAACTTCAATTTTGGGGCACCTACCTAGCCTTTTTCCAGCTGGCTGTTCTATTAGCAGGCAACTCACCAATATTAAAGGACTTAAAATGATTGATAAGAAATGGAGCTAGCATTAGCCCTGGCTCTCTGATATTCCTCTCATTGAAGTACTCTATTTTTTCTTGATGGATCCAACTTCTTTCCTAGTTATTTACCAAATCATAAATGTGCTTGATGGACATGAGAACACAATTTTCTATGACACTGAAGTAATTTTTCATCATGGGATGGTTTATGACATCAAGAATTGTGGCATATTCACATCTCAACACAACAGGTGGACAGAGTGATATGTAAAAACAATAGTAGTGGGTCATTTTACCTAAAAGTTGGTCGGGAATTGACAAGAAATCAAATAGGCATTCAAGTTTGTACTCAATTATTTGGGGATAAATCCACATTCCAAAAATAACATTTTGGAGAGGAAGCTTTTATCTTACTTTGTATGCAGGGATTTTATAATGAGGGGGTCAGCAATCCAATGCTAGAGCCAAAGTGATCTACTACTACTACCATAGTGCAACAAAAACTCGTTAACAAAGATAAAATTCTTACATGATTCTGTTGGTTTTTCCTCTCTTCACTTGAGAAACCAGGAATGGTCAAATGCAAGTTTTTCTCTGCAAATGATTTCATTCAATTAGATCAAGGTTAACTGTCTAAATGTAAACAAAAATAGAAAAAAAGATATTTCACGCCACTGAATGTGGTGCATATCATCGTTATGCCCAATGGTAATGCAGCTACACACCCTTGCATTGTAAATCAAAAAAAGAAAACTATAACCATGGAAGCCTCTTTTTTTTATTCTTTCATTCAAGCCATATGTAACCTATTCTCTTCCTAATATTTATCCAATGATATTAACAAGGGAAAATCAATGCTTTCCAAGTTCAGTGACATGATTTTCCTTAAATACACAATATAAATCTACTGATAAAGTGACAAGCACAAACCAAGGTGAAGCAGCACATCTTTGGCCTCTACAATCGAAGAGTTCCGATGCTTTGCCAAACTACATGCAAATGTAGTAACCTGCAAAGAGGCAATAAGATGAATTCATAAGAAAGACCACAAAATTCTATGCCAAAAACATTTGACCAAAATACAAGGCATTAGGATGGATGGTAAAGGCAAGCTACTTAACTGCAATTTAACCAACTAAGCAGAAATGTAATGTTCCTAAATAATTTCAATTAAATCATCTGAGAAAATTCATTCAAAAAATTCAATCCAATGTAAAAAGATGCATGTGCAGTCCTCATGCAACTTACGAGCAGAAAACAAAAATTTCCCCCACAACATTTGAGAATGTGAGGCATGTCCCATAATTATATCCAGTTGATTGCACATTTGATATTGATATCCCCAATTCTAAACAAAACAAACTCAGAATTTTATTAACCCAAATGCAGAGCTTGCACACTGGTATATGACTGCTTATCTTAGTTATAGGATTGACAAAGAAAGAAAACACAACAAAAGGAAACTATGTATAATATCATTAGAAAAACATCCATAAAGTCGAAAGAGGTAAAATGCATCCGCTATAAGTTGAGAAAACCCTAATCAGATTAAGCATAAACCAAGCATGTTTGCCTCACTAGAATCAAGGAAATATCAAAATAGCAGAGGTGTATGAACCCAACTTAACTGAACTCATTAACAATATCATATCACAAACAATATAGGAAACAAAACTCCTATAAAATTACGAAAAAAAATAAAATTAGGATGGTGTTGAACATTGTTAATTGTGTATATATAGATGTTTACGTCAATAAAGTTGAGGAAATGTCCAAATAGCAGTAGTGTATAAACAACATTTAACACAGCTCATTAACAATACGATGTTACAAGTAATAGGGGTAATTAAATTTCATATAAAATCAAGAAGAAGATAAAATTAGGGTGCACACGTTGGATAAAAAACAAAAACAAGTAAAAACAAATATACTACAAAGTATTTACATTTGATTATGATAATGGGCCAAAGCAATTTCCCTGCAATGTGGACTAAAAATTGTCCCTGCAGAACCCAAGCTTAAGATACTGCTGGCTTTCAGATATCAGATTAGATGAAAAATATAAATGCCATGACGTTTGGTGCAGAAGTCCTGCAAGTATTATGGAAGCAAAGTTTGGCTTCCCAATGCAACAATGACCCTCTATGATCTAATCTGTAATGACCCACGGAACATCTTATGGAGAAATCAATAAAGTATTACAAAAATATTGTGGATAACATTAATTGATAGAGGTCTCGACAATGCAGATATATCAATGAATATGCCACAAATATCATGGGTATTTCATTCCATGGGCTAACATCCTATGAATTTTGGTTACAATATGATATGTCGCCCTATTTTTCATTTCAACTTGCAACCATAATGTAGATTGCATCCAATTACAGTATTTCATATGTTCCTCTTTTAGAAACACCATTCCATTTGACCTACCAGAGTCCACTAAAACAATTTCCACAATTCCAATATATAACATATGTTTAATACAGAATTTCTAAACAAACAGGATTAGTTTCCAAAATTAAGGGTTGTTGTAGACACCCCATTTTTGACCGTCCTCAAGACTTGGACGTCACCGCTTGAACACTCGGTGATCATCCTTATTTGTGTTTGTCTTGAGTTCCCAGAGGTCTTGGCGACGCGCCTTGCCTCAGGATCTCTCGGCTCGACTGTTTTGTATCTGGTTTTGCACCAAACACTTGTACTTTGCCTTTGAGGGGCAGGGAATGGCTTGTTGACCATCCCCACACATCACCGGCCATGGCTTGAGGCCACCGGCCACTGGTTTGTTGCCACCGGCCATCTATTTTGGTCGAATTGCATTTTTGGCCGGCCGACCACTGTGCATCTGCTTTTGCAGATATTTTTATGCCAGCTGTGCTAGCTAGCATACACCTTTGCTCCCCTCCATACACGTGTATGGAGGGATCTCCTTCTTGACTAGCTTACTTAAGAAGCTTTGCAAGAGTGAGCTCTATAAGAGGGAGCCTCTTCTCCCTCCATTAGGGTTACAAAATTTTCAGAGGAGCTCTGAGATTAGGGTTTGAGTTTGTATCTATTCCATCTCTATATCTCTCTCTCTTTTTGCCTTGTGTGTGTGTTTAGTCTTACTATTGCACACAAACACCTAGTCTTACACTTTCTCTTGGTTGCTGAGGGACCAGAAGGCTGTTCTTGGTGTTTTTGGGTGGTTTTGAGGTTGAAGAAGCTGCTGGAGCATCATTCTTGAAGAGGGTCAACAAGCGTAAGAACTTATTCCTTTTGTTCCCCATTCTTGCTTAGCTTTTTTGCCTACCTTGCACCTGTTTTCGAGCTTAGTATATAACATATAAAAGTCTTGTTTTTACTTGTTTAAAATAGTTGTTTAAGGTTCCTTTGAGCTTTGGGGTTGTTTGACCCCTCATAGGCCTTGTTAGGCCCTATTTTTGTGCTATTTTGGTGAGCTCCGGGACCACCTTGTTTGGGCCTCCTCACCACTGAAATCTTGAGGGATTTCAGTGGTGAGGATGGTGCCTTAAGGTCCCAAGAAGGAGAGGGCCACCCCCTCTCCTTGCTATCTTCAATAATGGCCATTTAAGCCTCATTAGTGAGCACCTTGTTTAAGTGTATATTGGCCATGCCTTAACTATTTTTTATGCTTATCTTGCCATGATATAGCATTGTTGTGAGTTGGTTTAGGTACACCATGCTTGCTTAGCATACATGTCTTGTAATGCCATGAACTGCCTTAACATGCCTTGTGCTTTGAGCCTTGTTTCTAGTATGTTTTTGACTTAGCTTTGTGAAGCTTTTATGCTTGTTTTAGCATGCTAAAGGTCTGTTTTTGGTCATTTGGGTTGTCCATGCTTTTCTTTGTATAGCTACTATATAACCTCTCTTGTATGCCTTAAGCATTGACCCCTCTAGCATGTCATCCTTGCATCATTTCAGTGGTTTGGAACCACTTGTCATGTCATTTCAGTCCTCATGATATGCTCGTATGCTTGCATTTGATGTCCCTTTAATGCTTTATAAGGTTGTCATCTTATGCTCCATGTTTGGCCTCTTTTGCATGCTTGCATGTTTAGACCATTTAGATGCCATCTAAGTGTGTCGTTGGTTTTGTTTAGACTTGCATTGGGATTGTTCTTGGTCCCCATGGCCCTTTGGGGCTTGCTTCATTTAGCCATTGTTTGATCCCTTGGGTTAACCTTAGGCTTTGGGCTTGCTTGCATGCTTAGCTTGTCTTGTTTACTTGGTTTGGCACCTTCTATAACATGATTTCAGAGCTTATTTTGCATGCCATTTGTCAATGTTTGCATCCTCTTAAGTGTGCTTGAGAGTTGTCTCTTTATGCTTAAATGTTGGTCCATTTGCATGCATGTTTGTATGTGTAATTGTCCCTCATTTCTATAGCATTGGCTACTGTTTTGGGCTTAGTATAGAGCTGCCCAAATTAGTTTAAGTCCATAGTTCGCATGTTGTTGCTTGCTCACCTTGTGTGTTGTTGCATACTTGTGTGTTGTCACATGTTTAGGTTGTTTAACATGCTTGCTCCATGTGTTGTGGCATGGTTGAATGAAGTCACATGCTTGCTTGCATGCTTGAACATCCCCATTGTATTTGGCATACTTATTGGTTAGCATGATTGTCACATGTCTTGTATGCTTGTTCACATTGCTCATGTTGCATACTAGCTCATATGTCTAAGTTGCATTGCATTGACATGCATGCTTAGCCTCTTGAATTGAGTATGATAGAGGTTGAGCTCCTTATTTGTTTATGTGCATTTCATTTGAAATCAAAGTGCATAACTTGGTTTCTTGGGCCATCACGCATCGAAATGCGCGATTGGTGGTCCGAGAACTGAGAACCATGTCCCTTTGAGTCATAAACATGATAAGGGATGTGTTGGTGTACACATTTGCTTGAAATGCATTGCTATGCCTTGTTTTGCCCTCTGCTGCTGTCAAAACAGGATTCTGCAGGAAGATTTGGCCGGCCGGCCGGCCGGCCATCTTTAGTGCCGACCGACCAACAATTGGTGGCCGACAGCTTAACCAGTGGCCGGTGATCATTTCCTTTGGCCGGTGACCATTTCCCTTGGCCGGTGGTATCCCACAGGGTTCATAGAGTGCACCTTGGGAATTTTGCAATGATCAGAGAAGGAAAACAGTGTGGACAGAGGCAACTTGTGCATGGCAGTGGACTTCTGAGCGGAGCCGAGCATGCATTGCATTGGGCCCTCTTCCCGAGGCTGTTTACTATTTTATTAGATTAGTTAATTTGCTTAACTAGTTTAATTGGTCTGTAATATTTAATTAGCTTATAGGTTAGTTAAATCTGTATTATTCTTTCGGTCCCTCCGAGCGAGGGCAAATTTGTAATAAGTGTGGGTGCGTGTGTGCATGTCTTCTAACCCCCACTTCTTTCTCCCTTTTACTTACCTGCTTTTGATGGTTAGTATTAGGACATGTTTAATTTAGCATCCTTATACTATGCATGCGTGCATCATTCATCAGTATTGCATGCACCGGGCTCAGCGCATCATGCTAACAGCATAGTATTCCAAATCTAACTTGAATACGTGCTACTTGTTGCATCCCACATGCCATCCTAGGATTAGCCGAGCCTATTCTAGTGATATTCTGTATGCGTTGCATTAGTGTCACGACCCCAACCCGCCCCTAGTAGGATGGTGCCATAATGGCCAGTAATCCGGGATTACCGAAGGCCAACCTTCAAATTTAACACACACAAACAGAGTATACATAGGGGGCTTACAAATGCGGAAGCAATAACTTAAAGTACAAGTGGTCCATAAGAGCTGTGCATAGATCAAATGAAATGACATATCTCTTAATCACAGTTTGACAACTTGAATATATAAACAAAACAAAATACATATTACATCTTGATCAAAAAGCTTCTCAGCCGACATGTACAAAATATAATGAATACAAGCCAAGAAGCATAATCTTCAAGATTTGCCGACGTAATTACAGGGTTGCCGACGTAAACACAAAATGCTGTCATAAAATAAACGAGTCAAGCCGACATAAAGAAAATTCAAAACGAGCTTGCAAAAGAAACACATCTAGGCGTCGCCGCCGTCCTGCTCATCACCTACATATATATAGAGAGGGTGAGCTTGGATACTCAGTGAATGGTACAAATAATAAAGGTTTTGCATGAACAATAGTCGAAGTCCTTTCAAACGAAACATGTCAAACTTTACAAATCAAGGGATGAACCGTATTCATCTAACAAAGCCTTACAAGCTCCAAGAGATGCTTACTAACATCGACAAGGTACAAAACGATAGCATTCCGAACAACAAACCCACGCGGTAAACCGTCAGTGGCAAAACAAGGGAATAACCGATCCGTAATCGATTAGACAAGGGTGCTGCGAAAATTTAGAGTCCTCTAGCACGAGGGACTTGTGTTACTTAGGCCCGTAGCCCTTTTCAACACGAGAGGCTGGTGTTACTTAGGCCCGTAGCCCGCTTTAACACGAGAGACTTGTGTTACTTAGGCCCGTAGCCCGCTTTAACACGATGGTACTGCACAAGTTTAGAGTCCTCCAGTACAAGGGACTTTCATATTTAGTGCTGCGAAAGTTTAGAGTTCTCCAGCACAAGGGACTTTCCAAGAAAGTCATCAAACAAGGCTTACACTTGATATACAAACAATGATATTCGCTCATGCTCAAACAAATACTTTTATCAAAACAAAACAAAGCAAGCTTTATCAAAACTTATAACATAGCTTTATTAAAAATACCACTCACATAGTTCTTCTCGGGTGTAGGCTCAAAGCGAAGATCAAGGACCTACAATCACATGGCAATCACATTCTCAAAACAAGCTTTACATGCATGCAAATGATCCCGGCATTCTCACCAAATCCAAGTCAATAACAAAGCAAAACATGCTGGGTACCAACCAGGTCTTTGTCGGGGTCCCACACCTCCTTGCCGAGGTGTGGTCCCGATGGCCACATTCAAAAGCAAAGTCGGGAAAACCTGGGTTTCCCTTTGAAGAACATGATGAACATGATCATGAAGAAGATGAATGTAAAGATCATAACTTGTTACAAAATATGAGATTTCATGCCATGAGTTCAAAAACATAGACCTGGGTACCCATACAAGAAGATCATGTAAGAACAAACACAACAACATGGTTCTTGTTCCAAACTTTCGGATCAAAACGAGACTTTTCTTCAAGAACACATGAATACTATTTTTCTCTTCCAAAACCAACTTCAAATCGATGCATGACATGCAAAACAGATTCGATCGTGCAATGCAGCTAGATGATCAATAAGAACAACAAGGGTAGGTTAAGATTCTAACCTCAAGACACGAATCTAACGGCTCAAACTCCAAAGATCAAGCTTGGAAGATCTATTCTTACTCAAGAATTCCACCTTCTTCCTCTAGAGCTTCTCTCTCTAAAGGCAAAGATTTGAGACAAAAATGATTTGTTTCTAGATCTGCCGGTTGTCTTAACACTCAACTCGAACACGTGGCACTACCGGGTTGGTTCAACTCAAAAAGGTGACTGATTGATAAGACAAGTCTATGACAAAGCGTATTCAACAAGCTAGATGGCCAGACACATCGGCAAGCAATGATATTGGCTAAATACAAAACTTCGGCAAGTAAGGGGAACAAAGACATCGGCTTGGAAGGACGACACTGGACTAAGTTGTGCCACACCTCGGTCTAGGTCATGCCTATCCGGGTACAAGATCGCTTAAGTGCAAGGATAAACATCTCGGCCCAGATGATACACATCTCGGCCATGGCAATATACACCTCGGCCCAGATAGTGACATCTCAGCTAATATACCAGGGTGAAGGTGGAGGTCAACCAAAGGGGTTCCAAGGTAGCTCTAGGCACAAAGGTTCATAGGTGAACTAGGCTCAAGATGACCTCGGCTACACACCAAGCAAGGAACAAAATCATGTAAGTAACACTTAAACAAAACAAGACAAGGTAAGACTTGCAAAACAACATAACAGGACAAGATCATTCATGAATGTATGCAAGTATGACTAAATCAAAGTGAGGGTTGTTACTATTAGTCACTTAACATGGACTTGGATCATGCATGATTGCTAACATGTTCTTTGTTTTGGCTCGGAGTAATGTTAACATGACAGCATGCTTACCATGTGGCTAAATGCTTATTTGATTAACTGCCTAAATGCCTGTGGGTGAAGGTTGGTTTGTTTGAGTTGGGGACAACTCATTGAAATTCGTATTTTAGCCTACTTGCAAGTAGCAAATTTCAAATCACTTTTTTCAAACAAACGGATATGCAATGCTTCGTTCCAAATTAGGCTATCTAGTCTATACTTTTGTGTTGTGCGCATCACATAGTAAGATTAGCTAATTAATCGGAATAAGAACACAATAACGTTTTCAAAATCAGATATCATGGTTAGTAGAGGCCGATCTTCGGATCGGCGAGAGGGGGGTGCTCATAGCTGACCTTCCCCCAATCGTACCCAAGTTCCCGAGCCGAGGCAACTTTGGTGATGACGGACACGTGGTCCTTAGGCAAACGAGCCAGGGTTTCCTAAATTCCCCCATTAAAAAATATTTAGGTGGCGACTCTGTATCTGGCAAAGCAGTCCATGTTTGACACTTCTTTTCTAAAATCTGTTTTCTCAAAATGATTTTGCCGGATTTAGACTCTTTGATTTCAGATTAAGAATCGTGACAATTTGAGTCCGAACTGTAGAGTGAGGCCCCCACCAGGGCACGTCTACAGTTGTCCTCAAATCTTATAATGCCAACAACATTTGCAGAGGAAAATTATTGTCACACAAGAAGAAGTAAGATTGAAAGTATTTTAAATATGTTGCCACCATATGTTGAGCTACAGGCTAGTAACTCAAGGAAAAAACTATGATCCATAGCTAAATATCACTAATGGCACCCAACTTCCCTTACTTCCATAAACCAAAATTTTGGTGTGATTCAGGCAATAAGAGAATGTCCACTGACAATAAGAGGTGAGATTAACACTATATCTTGAAACTAATGAAAAAGTTGTTCAATTGGTTCATATAATAACCTTTTCTTCTAAGCTTCAATTGCTAGTATATATATAATACATAGAGAGAGAGAGAGAGAGATGACTAGGGCTCGTGAGAGATGTGGTGGAGGAGGGGGATTTGGCTTGTGGAAGAAGTGGTTGCTAGGCTTTGCAGCGGAGCTGCTGGTAGTGGCGGAGGAGGAGAAGGGGCAGCGCGTGTCGATGGAGTGGATTTGGAGGATGAACATTCTTAGGGTTAGGATTAATGGCCTGCATATAGAGATTGACATTCGTAGGGTGAATCAATCAATGAACCCTTACTGCGAAGGATCTAGAAATATAAATAAAAATGAATCAAACAGAGGTGAATCGATGATGAGCACTTACCACAAAGGATTGATCGATGATACCGTCGAGAGAGATACAGGGAGGAAAGAGAGAGAGGAGAGAGAGAGATACAGGAAGGATTGATCGATGATATCGCTCGATCGCCGTCGTCTAGCCTTGCTTACAGTCGCGAGAGAGAGAGAGAGAGACAGAGAGACAGAGAGAGAGAAAGAGAGAGAGATGGGGATTTTTGTGGTTCAAAAATTAGGGATTTGAGATTTGGGGATTTTTTGTTGAGGAGGAAAAATGAGCACCAACCAAATTTTGAGCTTTTTTTTTTTTTTTTTTTTTTTTGCGACATCAAGTTATAACCGTCACAAATGAAAATTTAAGGTAACGTTTTGGTAACGTTTACGTTTTTTATTTAATGTTTACAAAAATTTTATAAATTGGTTTTTGTTTATTTTTAGAAAAATATAAATTACAAACGCGTTTAGTTTGAACAAAATGTTTTAAAAAATTTAAAAATATAAACTAAAAAACATGTTTGTCTAGGCCTAAAATATTTATATTTATTTTTTTATTATTTATGACGATTGGATCATACACATTATAATTGGAAAAAAAATAATTAAAAAAATTAATTGAAAAAAAAATAAATTGAAAAAATATATATTTGAAAAGAGATGAGAGAGATAGAGAAAAGAGATGAAGTGAGAGAGATGAGTAAGAGAGAGAGAGAAGAAATGAGCAAAAGACACAGAGAGAAATAGACAGAGAGAAAGAGAGACCCATTTCATTTTTTAACTTTTTCTTCTTTCAACAACAATGGGCTCAGAGAAAGAGATGAGTGTGATTGAGAGAAAATGAACGATTGAAAGAGAAGAGAGATGAGTGAGAAAGAGAGACAGAGAGAAAGAAAAATAAAGAGAGATAAACAAGATGAGCGAGAGATAGACAAAGAGAGAGAGAGAAAGACAGCAAAAAGAGATGAACAAGGAGATATAGAGAGAGTGAGAGAGTGTGAGAGAGAGAGAAGAAAGATAAACAAGAGAGATAAAGAGCGAAGAGAGAATAGTGATGAGTGAGAGAAAGGGAAAAACATTGGGGAAAGATAGAGGGGAAAAAATGGGGAGAAATTAAGTTTGGGCGGGGCGGCGGGTCGGGTGAGTCAGTGAAAAAATGGGGGAAATTTGTTTCATTTTTATTTTAATGAAATTTTTTTTTATTTGTAGAAATAGGGGTAATATTTTAATAGAAAATATTTTTCGTTAAAATAAAGTTAATTTTTTATGGTCAATGAAAAAATATTTTTTTGTGGCCCATTTTTTTTTGTTACTAAAAATTAAGAGCTAATTTTTTGTGGTAGAGGGGAGGGGAGCGGCAGTAGTGATGAAAGTGGTGGATAAGAGGTGATGGTGGTGGTGGTGATGGCGAAGGAGATTAGTGGTGAAGTGGCGGTGATGGAAGAGATGTAATAGTAGTAGTAGTAGTAATGGTAGCAGTGGTCGTAATAGTAATGGAGTGGTAGTGATGGTGGTAGTAATAATAGTCGTAGAGGTGGAGTAGCAACAGTGGTAATAATGGTGATAGTGGAATGACATTTGCAGTGTTGATGTATAGTTTATGAATGCAAGAATATGTTTATTATGGAGAAATTATTATTTCTATATAGGAATTTTTTATATTATTATGCAATTATTGGTTTTTTTTTAATTGTTTTTCATTGAATGCAGGTAATTTTAATATTTTAATTAATTTATAGCAGGTTTTTTAGTTTTTTTTTTTTTTTTTTTTTTTTTTTTTTTTTTTTGCAACGGCACCAAACTGTCGCAACAAACTGGTATTTTATAATTTTTAATAAATATTGCATTTTTTGTGACGGTACCACACCGTCGCAAAAAATGAAAAACCTTTTTTACAACATAATCAATGCTGTCGCAAAAAAAAAAAAAAAAAAAAACAATTTGCGACGGTTAAAACAGTGTTGTCGCAAAAAGGTCTCTATTTTTACACATTATTGGTGACAGTAAAATGCCGTCGCAAATAGTAACATATGCCGTTACAAAAAAAAGGCGATGGCATGATGCCGTCACAAAGTTTTTGCAACGCCCTCTATTGTGACCCACCGTTTGCCGTCGCTAAAAGTCATTTGCCGTCACTAAAAGTTTTTTGAGACGGCATAATGAGTATTTGCGATGGCATTTTGCCGTCGCAAAAAATCAAAATATTTGTAGTGTATTTTCAACTAGCCACCATTAATGATCAGTGACATTATTTATGTGATATTTTCAACAAATATTTTTTCCTTAAAATACACTAAACAAGTCATTCTTATCTGACAAACTATCCAACAAAGGAGGATGAGCTTTGTCTTACCTATAAAATCTTCGCTATACATCATTAATTTGAAAATATCACGTGAATAATGTCAGCATGAATTACTAAATAATTGTCCATAAAAATAAAAATAAAAAAAGATATTTATATGGGTAATGCCAAATATGCAAATTATGACAATTGTGAGTTTAATTACTACAAATGTGATGAATTCCATGATAGTCATGACTTAAAAACTTTTAAAAAAATAATAATAATAAAAAATATCACCAAATATCACTTGAGATATAATTAAAAAATTCTTGAATTATAATCAAAATAATGTCATAATTAATATTACAATAAATTATAATCAAAAAGTACAAAAATCATAACCAAAGATGCATATTCGAAAGGGAGCATAGGATAGAATTTCCCTATCAATATATATGTTTCTCTTACCAAATAGTACAATATAAGGGCATTTTTTAACTTTTATTTTTGCTTTTTTTACGTTTTTCATTTTATTTTTGAGAAAATTAGTAAAACATTCTTCTCTAACTTTATGTAATAGGAGAGATCCAAGATATTTTTTTTTTTTATTAGCTAAGGTCCTTGGATGAAATTTCTCTGTAATCATATCAAAGAATTTTCTCTGTAAAAATTGAAATTTTTCTATGTCGAAGCCAAAATTTCTCTGTGTTTGGCGAAATTTCTTTGATTTGAGCAAAATTTCTCTGTAAAAATTTAAATTTTCCTCTGAGTCGAATTTCTCCTATAAAAATATTAAAGAATCTTAACTACTATAAAAATATTATATATCTTTTATTTTATAAAATCTTAACAGCAGCACCTTGAAAAAATTCCCCTTTGTGTTTTTTGAACGGGTTCTGAGGCCCTTTATAACTCTTCGGCAGTGTAACGGCCTAACATATGAATGAGCAAAATGATGGTCTTGTGTTAATATAGACCTCATGAAAGTGTAAGGGCCCAATACATTAATATATAACAAGATAATGGTGTTGCATAAATGGGCTTATAAATATGTGAGCCCAAATATAATTGTCATAAAATTTGTAACAAATGGACTATAAAAAGTATACATTAAAATTGTAACTCTAAATTGTATTAAACACTTGAAAATAATATTAATACTATTGTAATTGCTTTGAAAGTTTTAGTTTTAATAAATTATACCAACAATTGCGGCTATTCATGTTCCCAATATTCATATATATATATATATATACATATATAGCTACAAAATGAAAAGAAATTAAAATAAGAGAATGAAATAAAACCTGTAAAATTCTTGAGATTGTATTCACATACCTCCCTCATACATGGGTTGGTTTGATTGTACATTTTGAGAGAGGTAGTATTGAACAATAGATACAAATACATAATAATTTTTCAAAAAAAATCAACTCAAAAATGATATGCTTGTATTTTTTGGGGGGTCAAAATTCATAGGTGTTTTTACTGTAAATGAATGGACCACAAAAGTGTCGTATAACTCTGTACGAAAATTCTGTATATTAATTATATTTTTATATTATTGTACTCTCTTTTCTATATTAAAAAAAAATTTAAAAAAATCCTTCCAAAAGAGCAAAAAAATAACACACACACACACAAGAAGAAGAAGAAGAAGAAGAAGAAGAAGAAGAAGAAGAAGAAGAAGAAGAAGAAGAAAAAAGAAGAAAGAAAGAAAGAGGGTGTTTTCCTTAATTTCCGGAAACTTGGAGCCATGTGCTCTCAAGTCCTTGTCAAAGAAAAACAACAACAATTATGTGGAAATTGATGCTTTGATTATATTAACTTTAGAGAAATCTTTGTTAGATTTGTTGAGATTTCCATATCCAAATGTCTTTGTAAAGTTAGCAAAACATGCGTTTAATTAATCCTAAAAAGTTGCAAACTAATCATAAAATAGAATCATCTTCCTATGGGCAGTCCCCTTTCTTTTCAAATATTTTGACTACAAAAATTGAGTAGACTATATTTGCGTTATTTTTTTATTTCTAATGTTAATAATAATTGATGTTGTAATTTATAATTTCTTTCCAAGATAAATTTTAGTATATTCTCGTCCCTCTAAATTATAATTCTGGACCTCTCCCTGATCTTGCACATTCATTAAACCTTCCAAAAATTTATATGTAAAATTATAAATGCATCAAGTAATTCTAGCATTTATATGTAAAGGTTCATATGATAATCGTATGCTTAAGTAAATAAAATTATAGCGTTTTTTACCCACACAATCGCGTGGGTTAATTTAAGTGGGTTATGCGCATAGAATAGAATTTTAATTTTACTTTGGCAATAATTATTTTGTCAATTAATTTATAAGTGGTAATGGGGCAAATCTTTTAAAAATGATAAAGGGTATTCTTGGTATATAGAAAAGTACAAGCTTCTTCTAGGGGTGTCTCTATTTACACATCACATTTGGTCTCAAGGCACATCACTTACTTAATGCATACACCAAACACAATTTTAACTTTATTATTTTTACTCAATACACACCATCCATTTTCAAATATACCTAAAATATCCTCATCTTCTTCAACCATCCCACCAACCCCTAACCCTAACCCTAACCCTAGCCGCCGCCACTCGCCGCAGGCCGTCGCCCTCTCTCCCTCCTTCTTCTCCGAATCTCTTCCTCACTCCTCCATCATCACTCCCCTACCTTAACCACTTCCAACCACACTCCCAAACCCCTTTTCCACCCCCCTTCTTCCCTCCACCACCGGCTCATCCACCTCCCCACCATCACCTCTACAACCTCTCATCTCATCCCATCCCATCTCATATCCTACTTCTTTTCTCTTGAAAACACTACCAAACCTTACCCTCACCACCGCAACTCTCCCTCTATAGAAGATCTTCCCCAACCCATCGGAGAGAGCTTCTCGCCGAAGACTAATGCAGCGGCAAAGCTTCGAATTAAAGCTTGAAATTCCTAGATCGAAGATTTGAATCTGGTTTGCATGATCGTACTCCTGCAAGCCCTGGATCTAGATCTGAAAACCCTCGGATTCTCTCTCTGCGATGAAGAAAAACAAGCCATGGTTGAATGTGGGAGACTGGACTGTTCGTTGATGGGGGAGGGAGAAGGGTTTGCATAGGGGAAAGGGATCGCCGGCAAGGTAGGGAGGTTGTGGGGGGTTGCGATGGTGGCTGGGTTTCGGTGATGGTGGCCGAAGGTAGAATCATGCGGCAGAGAGTGGTGATGTGTGGAGGGTGTATTGATATTCTTTTTGTAGTTATTTTGGTCATTTTATGTAAGGTCATTATTGTAATAAAAAATAACCAATTAATAATGTGCTTTGAGACAAAATGTGATATGTAAATAGAGATACTCTTCTTCAAGATACCAACTTGGAATATGTACATTATATAATAATATATATATATATATATATACTGTTAAATAGTTATTTCAAATTTAATCTATCTTTCTCACTTATCAAATCAAATAGTCCAAAAATTTTATATATAAAATTATTAACAGATGTGATTTGCGCTCGCTAGTCATATCTATATATATATATGGTAGGAATTGTGCACACAAGTGTGTTACAAAATTTTCATGTAATTTGTACAATTACAAATTGAATTAACAATTATAGAAAGATTCAAATTATAACAAAAAAAAAATTAATTTAAAAATAAAAATTATGTGACAAGAAAGTGTCAATACGCAACTCAATCCTCATATGCAGGGGACAAAACTATAAGAAGACTATAGGAGGTTATGGGCCTCCCTATTTCTATGAAAATTATTGTTTATTATAGAATTTTAAATATATATATATATCATTTTATACATAAAATGGCCTCTCAGTATAAATATATTATATATATATATTGTCATTCTTCTTCCATCTTGAATTCTCTTTCAATTTTATACCAAAAAAAACTTTTTCATCATTATTAGAAATTGCTTCTATAGGTATTTAAATTTTTTTTAATGTATATAAAATTTACATATATCATATTATCCCTACATGTGTGTTTTTGTTTATATGGTGAAAAAAAAATATTTTTCTTTTGACCCCTTCCGATAATGAAATCTTAATTCGGATCCCCGCTCATACGTATGTGGTTGATTTATTGTCCTACTTTGTGTGGACAAAATGAGGAGTTTCTTTCTGAACTAATAATCACATCATGAGCACATGTTTCTGTCTATGAATAATGGCAAGAGAGTATAAGTTGGAACCATTAATGGCAAGAGAGTACAACTTGGAACCATTCGCCGACTTGATCCAAGGATGCCAGTTATGTGGTTACGTTAAAAAAACCCATGTTCTCTTTCATATTTTACTCTAATTAAAATAGTGCTAATAATAATAATTACCATGGTTTTGAGGGTATATATTGATTTGAGTAATTTATTGAGTGTATTCTAATTTTAATTTTATTATTATTATTTTGTTTATAATTTAGAAGAGAGAATAGACAAAACATTGGCATCGTTGTGAAATTTAAAATCAGACATCATTACATGGTAAATGTACAAAAATCAGACATCATACATGGTAAATGTACAATTCATTAACTAATCCAATCCTTAGTCATAATTAGTTTAATGACTTAAATATGGAGCAAAAAATTTCTCTCTACCCCCACTGATAGGTGTAGATTGGTACAATAGATATCGCTTTAGAGACCAAAAACTTTTGTATCCAATAGTCTTATTGTGATTGCAAAAAATATTTATGGATAAAACGAAATTGTCACAAGGCCCGTTCAACCCAATCCAAAAATACTTATAGCAACAATATTTTTAAATTATGCAAGTAGAAAATAAAGAGGAATGCCCTGTGGCTGCAAAGAGAACAAGCATTGTAGTACATTAGAGAAGATCCAAAAGCAAAGCATATTTAGAAGGCAAGCAACAAGAAAATGAAGCTGCCCTATTCTCTTTCCAAATGGAATGTCCAATTGATTTTTGAATTATGCTTAGCCGGCCCTATTATTTACCCGTTCCCAAACATGTCTGTTTACAAAGTTTGTTCGGATGCCGAATTTAAAAAAATTTAAATATATTAATACTTTAATCAAAGAATAAATGGGAAAAAGGGAAAAGAAAGAACAATGGGAGTAATGTGGAAGGAAAGACAAATCACTCTTTTGGACTCTCTTTCCCTCCTTCTATATGTGGGGTCAGCTTGCTTTAATTACCTTCCCACAAAATTAGGATGATGATAAAATTTTCTAAGCAAATTTTTTATTTTTTTAGTTTTTTATTTTCTTTATGTTGGAATGAAAGATTTGTTTAACTTATGGGGGCCTGTCTACTTATTTTGTTTTAATTTTCAAAAACTTCTAGGAATTCTCCTACTTTTCTCTTTAAATTTCCTCTTAAGAGGAGGAGGGACGGCGGTGGTTCCTCACTTTTCTGATCTCTCTCCCCTTCTCTCTTCTCCTTTTCCTATCTTATCCTTCTTCAAATTTGGTCTTTAATTCATATCTGATATTTGTCTCACTAATTCGGTTATCACCATCTTACCTTCTCTATTTTTGAACTCAAAATTTTAAAGTTTAGTTTCAAATTTTCTCACAATACTTATTAGTTTTATTAATTTTAATTTGTTGATGCATTAATCCTTCATGTGTGGATGTTTGTTTTCCTTTTTTGTGGAGGCATTTTTTCTCCTTTATGGAGGCTTGGATCCTTCCTCTTATGAAGATTATTTATCTCTTTTGAGATCTTATGATACCATTATATCATATTGATCCGACCTTTTAATGATTTTACAATAAAAACTTTCTTTTTGATCTTAAAATTAAAAAATAATAATAATAATAATAATAATAAAGATGACTTCTAAGAATTAGCATATAAAAATTATAGTTTAAATGTAACGTTGTATCATTTATTAGAAAACAATTAAATCTTTTAAAATTTGGACAAAAATACCTTTATGTCAGCTAGTGCCCAACTCTCTTTCTCATCTTTTGAATTTTCTCACTCAACCAAAAGGTTGCCTTTGGTTCTTTTTTTTTTTGAAATTATGATTCTAATTAAAAAAAAATTAAATTCTTTTCAAAACTCTATATTAAAAGAAATTTCAAAAAATTATTTTTTTATTTTTTTTAAAATTACTTTTAGAATCATAATTTGAATGTGGAGTCGTGTTTTGAATTGAGTTTTAAAAAGATAAAATTTGTTTAGTTATAAGTTTTGAAATGAATTTTGAGCTGTATTTTAAGTTTTGAGTTGTATTTTAAAAAAATTTGAATTAATTTTTTTAATATTTAAAAGATTTCTTAATTTTATTTTTTTTAGGGTAAATATTTTATATTTTAAATATTTATTTATTTATTTTAATGTGCACTATATTTCATACATTTATGTGCAATATTTTTTTAAAATATTTTAAATATATTTTTTAAATATTAAAAATTTTAAAAAATTATTTTATTTTAAATATATAAATTTTATTTCAAATATTTTATTTTATTTTATTTTATAAATATATTTTTAAATATTTTAATGTTTATATTCTGTGTTTGGTTACGATTTAAGTGTGGAGTTTTGAAAGTAACGTGAAGTTTCGAATTATGTATTTGGTTATGAATTTTGAAAATAGTTTTTAAATTGAGTTTTGAGTTATGTGTTTAGTTACGATTTAAGTGTGAAATTGTATTTTGAGTTTAAAATTAAAAAAATAAAATATTTACAAAATAAAATAAATTATTTAAAATAAAAAAAAAATTAAAAATATTTAAATAAAAATTATACATTTAAAAAAATAATAAAATTTTCTTAAACATTTTTTAATATTTTCAAAAGATAAATCCAAAAAAAATTCAAAATACAACTTAAAATTCAAAAACGCAAAACTCAAAATACAACTCAAAATTCTTTTCAAAACTCAAAACTCTTTTCGCTACCACCACTGCCACCACCACAACCACTATGAAACTCTACCACCACTACCATTATCATCATCACAATATAAAAATTACAATATACAATTTGAAAATAATAAATTTCAAATTTTATCTTACACATATCAAATAACTTATTTTTAATTCAACACTTAAATTTTTATCAAACAGTTTTTCAACTTAAAAAATTCAGTATTTAATTTTTAATACTTAATTTTCAATTTTAGTTTTATCAAACACCCCGTAAGGGGATTTTTGATAACATGATTTAGCACTTAAAATTGAATTAATTAAGTGATAATCAATTAAGTCCGTTTGATAACTACAATTGATATCACGTAAAAAATTTAACTGCCTTTTAAAATGTAAGCTAAAATTTAAGAAAATTTTAAATCATATAAATTTGCTTAATTCTAACTGAATTTATAAAGGCTAAACATAAGTATCAATATACACTATTATAAACTCATCACCACCATTACTATCACTACCACTACCATCATGCCACCAGCACTATTTCCACTACCACCACCACCGCTACCACCATGCCAACGCCACCGCTGCCGCTGCCACTACTATTATCACTTTCATTACCATTGTCATTATTGCCATAAACACTACCATTACCATCATCACCACTACCACCATACCACCACCACCATGTCACTACCACTACACCACTGTCACCACCACCATCACAATATAAAAATTAAAATATATTATTTAAAAATAATAAATTTTAAATTTAATTTTATACATATTAAGCAACTTATTTTTAATTTAATACTTAAATTTTTATGAAACAATTTTTCAACTAAAAAAAATTTTAGTATTTAGTTTTCAATACTTAATTTGTAGTCTTCAATTTTCAATTTTCAACTTTATCAAATAGCACCTAACTATTTTGACTTTGTTTCATTATATGATAAATTGATAACAGACCATCTTAGAAAAATAGTAAGGGAGGGTTATGTGTAAATTTTAATAAGTAGATTTATTATCTAATAGATTTTATGATAATTAATAATATTTTTTAGGGTAAATTATAAATACACCTCTTAAGATTTACTTAAAATACATATTGCCCCATGTAGTTTGAAAATTTACAAATACCCCCTTATTTAAAAAATTTATTTAACAGAATTAACTAAAAAAAAAAATTCATAATTGTACTCCTATACAATAATAAAATTACATAAATTATTAATTGAAACATATTTATAACATCATTAAAATTGTTAACCGACTAGATAATTTATTAATAAAATGGGTGATTTGTTATGAAATTAGAAATCTCAGGAATGGAATGTGATTTCCAGAACCACAGGGGGTGATTTATATTTTAATCAAATTTCAGGGGGTATATTTGTAATTTACCCTATTTTTTTTTTATCAAACATTATTAAAAACGTCATTAATTGTTAATTTTCAACGAAAATTTTATAAAAGAAATATTACTAATTATAAATTTTAGCGACAATTTAAAAATTTATCACAAAAAAAAAGTTCATTAACTTTCAGTGATAATTTAAAAAATTCATCAATGAAAAATGTCACTAATTATAAATTTTAGAGATAATTTGTAAAAATCGTGACAAAAAATTTATTAATTATCAATTTTTAACGACATATGCAAAAAATTGTCATAAAAAATTATTTTTTAATGGAGAATTGTCATCTATTGATATTTTTTTAATAAAAAATATACACATAAATAGTATATGTTATGCTTCTTACAATTAAATTATAAACTTATTTAACTTAATGAATTAATCTCAATCAATTTGACAATGATATTATAATTGAATCAAATTAATGGGAAATTTAAAACTAAACATCAAAATTCCGTTAATTAAAAATATAAGAACAAAAATGATATAATGGAGAAAATATAATTTGTCCTCAAAATTACTCTATTCAAAACCAAACCATATGGCGTGGGTCCGACCAGGTTTTACTTTTGCATGAAACTCACGTGACAAGGACTCTGGCTGAGAACGAAATATCCTATCAGACCAAGGGCCCGAGAACATTGGAGCCATTTTGGTCCTCTTAAATTATTAATAAATAAGCCTGCCTACCCAACTACTACTAAGTAGGTCCCACACATTGTCTCCCCAGCATGACTTATAAATAATCGGATTAAATTACATATATATTTTTAAATTTTATTTAATATATGTTATTTTGAAAACTAAATCTTATCTCTTAAAATTTTGAATTTTATAATAAATTATCTTTTTTATTTATAAATTATAAAATTAATTAATTTTTTAAATATATTTTAATTAATAATTTTAAATAATTTTATTATTATATAAAAAAAACAGAGGAATAATTCTCAATTGAAGTAAATTTCATAAATGTAAATTACATAGACACGTCATCATAGCTCAGGCCGAAAGAAAGGGCAATATAGTCAAGAATTAATCCTCGTAGCTCGAAAAATTCGGCCCGAATTTGGCTCGAATCTGTGAGGAAGAGGGAAGAGGGAGAGAAGAGAGGAAGAAGAGGGAGAGGGAGAGGGAGAGGAAGAAGGAAGCAGAGGGGAAGAAGAGGGGATCGTCGCCATCGTCGTCGCCGATCGTCGCCCCAGCCCCGCCGCCGCTCCGTCGTCGTCCTCGTCGCCCCAGCCCCGCCGCTCCGTCGCCCCGCCTCTTCCTCCTCCCCCTCCCTCCTCCTCCTCCTCCCCCTCCCTCCTCCTCCTCCAGCCGATTTTATGGCCCCCTCCCCTCCCTCCTCCTCCTCCCCCTCCTCCTCCTCTTCTTCTCCTCCCCTCCTCTTCTTCTCCCTTCTTCCCTCTCCCGATCTGCAACAAAACCAGAGAAAAAAAAAAAAAAAAAAAAAAAAAAACACAAATTCGACCCCAAAACGACGTCGTTTTGGGGTCGAGCCAAACGTTCGAGCCAAATATTCGAGCTACCAATCACTACTCTATAGTCAATTCCACCAATGAAATCTGAGAAATTACTAAAATATTGTGGAAAAAAAAAAAGAAGACAATGAGAGAGAGTCACAGAGTGAGCAGACAGAGAGAGAGAGAGACAGTTATGGAGGTGTGCTCGGTCATCTTTAGGGTTTGACCCAACTTTAACAGAAAACCCTAAAGCAAAAGAGAATTGGGTTCACTTCTCTCTTTTGTCTCTGCTTGAAATCTCCACATTTTTCTCTTCTGCGTCTTCAACATTTCCTTTCAAAAGCCTCCTAATCAATGCCATTGTTTGGTGTCTTCAATGCTGAATCTTCTCTCTCTTCATCTAAGGTTGGTTCAATTTTGCTTTTCATTACATTGTTTTCATCTGTGATCATGTTTTCCAAGTTTTTGCGATCTGGGTCTGTGTTACATGCCAAAAATAGGCTTTGAATAGTGATATTTTGATGTCAAGAGGTTTTTGTGAGCTAAAATCATGGATGGTAGTGAAGGACTACTGTGCATTGCAATTGTTTTGTGTCTCATCAGTGTGGCTTTTAGTACCACAGACCCTAATGATGTTAAAGTTCTGAGTGATTTCAGAAAAGGGTTGCAAAACCCAGAGCTCCTGAAATGGCCAAACAATGGAAATGACCCTTGTGGCCCTCCCTCATGGCCTCATGTGTTCTGCTCTAATGGCAGGGTCACACAAATTCAGGTTGCTAATTTGGGTCTAAATGGTACCCTTCCTCAGAACTTCAACCAACTCACAAAGCTCTACAATTTGGGGCTTCAAAAGAACAATTTTACTGGAAATTTGCCCACTTTCAGTGGATTGTCTGAACTCCAATTTGCTTACGTAGATTTCAATGAATTCGATTCCATCCCCACGGATTTCTTCCATGGGCTTAGTAGTGTTCGTGTCCTCGCTTTGGATTTTAACCCGTTTAATGCCACGACTGGGTGGGCTATACCCGATGAGTTGCAGAATTCAGTTCAATTGACAAATTTTTCATGTTCAAGTTGCAATATCATTGGACCCTTACCGGACTTTTTTGGGAAGTTTTCGTCTCTCAGTTCTTTGAGACTTTCCTATAACAGATTATCCGGTGTCATTCCCGCGAGTTTCCATGACTCAATGTTGCAGATTTTGTGGTTGAATGATCAAGATGGCGGTGGAATGACTGGTTCAATTGATGTAATTGCATCGATGGTGTCTCTCACACAGGTATGGCTTCATGGAAATCAATTCACTGGATCAATTCCAGATGACATTGGAGCTCTGACTTCTTTGAAAGAACTCAACCTTAATAGAAACCTACTAGTGGGTCTGATTCCACAAAGCATGGTCACTATGGATCTTCAGTTGTTGAATTTAAACAATAATATGCTAATGGGTCCAATCCCAAAGTTCAGATCCGGTAATGTAACATTCTCTTCAAATTCATTTTGCCAAACTAGTCCTGGGTTGCAATGTGCTCCTCAAGTTAACGCGCTTCTAGATTTCCTCCATGCTTTGAATTACCCATCAAATCTTGCTTCACAGTGGTCTGGTAATGACCCATGTAAAGGACCATGGTTGGGGTTGAGTTGCAATCCAGAGGGTGTGGTTTCTATGGTAAATTTGCAGAAGCAAAGGCTTAATGGTACTCTGAGTCCTTCACTTGCAAACCTAAGTTCGCTGATCGAAGTTCATCTTGGAGGAAACAATATAAGTGGTCAAGTCCCCACAAATTTAACTGAATTGAGATCATTGAGATTGTTGGATATAAGTGGGAACAATTTTCAGCCTCCATTACCCAATTTCACTGACAGTGTTAAGGTCATTACAGATGGCAATCCTCTATTGGTTGCTAATCGGACAGAGGGACCTCCCTCACCAATTAGCATCCCATCCCCTCACTCACAATCACCATCAAACAACTCATTGCCTAGAACTTCTCAATCACCATCTTCAAATGGCCCGCCTTCCTCATCTAAACCCGAACCAGGAAACTATAAAAGATCCAAAGTAATTGTCATTGTGGCTGCAGCCTCAGGTTCTACAATTATGTTTCTTCTGTTGGTTATTTTTTCTCTGTACAACGTCAAGAAAAGGAAAAACAATGTAGCAACTACTGCAAGTGCAATTGTGGTCCACCCTAGAGACCCATCTGATCCTGATAACGTAGTTAAGATTGCAGTCTCTAATAACACCTCAAGAAGCTTAGAATCCGAATGTCCAATTGGTACCGGAGTGGAAAATGCTCATGTGATCGAGACTGGAAACTTGATCATTTCAGTTCAGGTTCTTCGAAAGGTTACTAACAATTTTGCACCAGAAAATGAGCTTGGCCGTGGTGGTTTTGGTGCGGTTTACAAGGGTGAGCTCGAAGATGGGACTAAAATTGCAGTTAAGAGAATGGAAGCCGGGGTGATTAGTAGCCAAGGTTTGGATGAATTTCAGGCTGAAATTGCGGTTCTGTCTATGGTCCGACACCGTCATTTGGTGTCTCTTTTGGGCTACTCCATTCAAGGCAATGAGAGGCTTTTGGTTTATGAATATATGCCTCAGGGGGCTCTAAGTAGGCATCTTTTTCGTTGGGAAAGCTTGAATTTGGAGCCTCTGTCTTGGACTAGGAGGCTTAATATTGCTTTAGATGTTGCTAGAGGGATGGAGTATCTTCACACTCTGGCACACCAAAGTTTCATTCACCGTGATCTCAAATCTTCGAATATTCTTCTGGGTGATGACTTTAGAGCAAAAGTTTCTGATTTTGGGTTAGTGAAACTTGCTCCTGATAGAGAGAAGTCTGTTGCAACAAGGCTTGCTGGAACATTTGGATACCTTGCACCTGAATATGCTGGTAAGAAAACCCTCTTCTTCTTTTTTTGGGAATCCTTTGCAAATCTGTCACTTTTACGATATAGTCTTGTATCTTTAAGCATATGACTAAACATAAATATTATTACGGTTATTCAGATATATATGATTTTCATGCTTTCAACGGTGATAAAATTTCCTCTCATGTTGCTACTCAGAGCCTATATTTTTCTCTGGCTCTGTTTTCACTAAAACACTTTGTAATGCTTATAGCAAAATATGTTGCAACATTTGGTGTCCAGTTTTCGGAGAACCTGATATCTGTAATTAACACATGATGCCACCTGTTAAGAAACCTCAAAACTATGTTCCTTCTAAATTTTAAAGTAAAAATTAATTTATTGCTGACATAATTGTGCGGCACACAACAAAATCATATTTCAATGTAAACATTGATAAGCATGACCTCTTGCACTGCCAAAATTAAAACTTGTGCATCTATGCGGTGGACTAATTATAAAGCAACACTTTCCTACTTTCCTTCTGCATTCAGAATGGTTATGGATTGTCATGTTTTTTGATGTGGAACATCCAGATTGAGAAAGCAATAAACTGCATTTTTTGCAATTGTGTTCTATTTATTTTTGTTCAACTGTGTTGATTGATATGAAGTTGTTTAATTTCATGTTAAGCGCGAGTCCACATAACATACTTCTCTTGAATTTCAGCCAAAAAACATTAAGTACGAGCATGCATTTAGAATCTCATATTCAACAAGAACACAATGTCTCGCACAAAAATCCTTGGTTGTACTCTTTGGATATACTTAAAAAAATATTCCTAGCAGGAATTCGTTAAAGATTTATTGGTGGGAAACAAGTTATCTATCCATCAAACTTCCTAATTATCTACCCGAATTTTTGTTTGTTTCAGTGACAGGAAAAATTACAACCAAAGCCGATGTGTTCAGCTATGGAGTGGTGCTGATGGAACTTTTGACAGGACTAGTGGCACTTGATGAGCAGCGTTCTGAGGAGAACCGATACTTGGCTGAGTGGTTCTGGCAAATAAAGGCAAACCGAGAAAAGCTAATTTCAGCAATCGACCCATCTCTTGATGCCAAAGAGGAGATTTTCGATAGCATCTATGCCATAGCTGAACTGGCTGGGCATTGCACTGCTAGAGATCCAAACCATAGGCCCGATATGGGACACGCAGTCAACGTGTTAGCTCCACTGGTTGAGAAATGGAAACCATTCAATGGAGAAACAGAGGAATATTCTGGAATTGATTACAATCTACCTCTTCCTGAGATGTTGAAAGGATGGCAAGAAGCAGAAACCAAGAATTTCAGCAGCACGAGTCTTGAGGACAGCAAGGGAAGTATACCGGCAAGGCCAGCTGGATTCGCAGAGTCCTTCACTTCTGCTGATGCGCGGTGAGTGAAGGTAGGCTTTTCATTTGATAAGCTGTTTGTATTTTTCCATGTTTGTGATTTTGTTCTGTGATTTGAGGACAAAATATGAGTTTTTTGTTTCTAATTTGTATATGGTGAATACAACCTTAAAGATTTCAAAAGTGCTCAAAACAATATAGTATTTGCTTTGAGCTCTGAAAGTTGTCAGATGTGATCATCTATGTATCGGAAGAAGGTATTGTTGATGCCTATTTTTTTTCCCTTGATTTGTGCTTGTTTATTATTCTGGAGTCTGATTTTGTTATCTTCTATATCAATCAATTCCATACTGTTGTTAAAATCTGTTGCTTGTATTTGAGCTTGGCTCAAATTCAAAGTACTATATGAACTGTTTGTCAGGGAGATCTCAGCATAACACACTGATGCTCTAAATGAAACAGCTTGTTCTATTTCTTGTTTTGTGACTTTTTTTTTTCTTGGACACTTGGGCCATAAATTCAATTTTGAAATTTTGGGATAATAACTCCAGACACTAATTTTTAGGACCATAAGAATAATAACAGTCTAAAAAATCATATTACCACTACATATTTGTGTATCTATTCATTGTCCACCTATCTATTCATGTGTCATCTATTTGTATCTATCTGTCCACGTGTCACATATTTGTCCACATGCCATCTACTTATTTGTGTATATCATTATCACTAGCCATCGCCAGCCACCTCAACCGACTTTTCCGGCTTCCGCCGAAAGTGGGCTAAAAATAGGGGAGGGGGGGGGGGGAGGGGGGGTGGGAAATCCTTTAAAACAATAATTTGTCATTCTCACCAAACAATTTAATTATGTCTTTATCACGAAAACAAAACAATCAATGTGGTCACGCAATGTTAAAGATACATAACATTTGATTGATTGGTTTTTAATTTTTAATGGAATCACTCATTAATTCAACTAATAGAAAATTGTGCATTGTTTATAGAATAAAGGTTGAGAGTTTTAATTTTGGAGTTCTAAAGAGAGTTTTAGTAATATGGTAAGGAGTGGGGTCCACATGTGATATGATATGTGTGTCTATAATTTTTTTTTTTTTTCCTCTTGCCACATCACTAAAACTCTCTTTAGAATTCTAAAATTAAAACTCTGTATTATTGTTATTGTTTATAATTTTGTGAATAAATTTACACTCTTTGTTTATGCTAGATAAATTTTCGAACTCCACCAAAGTCGATCCCATTAATATACACCATTCCATTGGTGCAAGAGCACCATGTGATCTTACTCTAAGGTAGTGTTTGGTTTATTAAAATGAAATATAATTGAATGTTCATTTTATTAAAGTATTTATTCTTATGTTTGGTTTGGTTACACTAGGCCAAGTTTGGCATCCTCAAAAAAATTCAAAAAGTGAAAAAGTCACTATCCTATTTAAGTCAAATCATCTTATTTAAGTCACATCACCTCTCTAACACATCACTTCAAACCCAACCCAAATCCAACCCATATTTCATAAAAAGTCAAAAAGTGTACTTATTTAGACTGTGTTTGGTTGTGATTTCAAATCACAATTCTACATCTTAATTCAAGCATTGTGTTTGGTTGTGATTCTCAAATGTTGTTTTGAGAACTCTGCAAAACACATATGTTTTACTCTGCAACATCAGACGCATTATTCATCTTTTTTTTTTGAAATTTATGCCTTGGGGATGTCCACCCGGAAGAGCACCCGGATGTCCTTGGGGACATCCACCCGGGTGTCCTCTTAATTCCAGATTTTTTTTTTTTTTTTTTTTTTTTTGCAATTGATTTACATAATCGGGAAAAATATTTTCTGAAATTTTTTAAATTTTTTATGTGTTTTAAAATAATTTTAAGTTGTATGTTTAGTTATGAGTTGTAAATTTTTGTATCACATATCAAATGTCACATCAACAATTCCCCACTCAAATCAAACCTCTTTTCCAAAACTATTTTCAAAACTCTTTACCAAACAAATTTTCTACACTCAAATCATAATTCTACAACACACAAACTCAAAATACAACTCATACTCTCAAATCACATTTACAAAACACAGCCAAACGCAGGCTTAGTCTTCCTAAACTTGGCCTAAAAATATAATAACAAATATATTATAAATGAAATCATCTTTCATTATGTCAAGCGAAGGGTCATTTCATAGTAAAATCTTATATTTTTCGTTTTTGTTTATAAAAAAATTATAAACTAATTTTTGTTTATTTTTAAAAAAATAAAAATTGGAAACAAGTTTGATTTGAACCCAAAAAAAAACAAATTGTGTCCTTTCGCTTTTTCTTCGAAATTAAGAAACTGGGGATTGAACTCCTAACCTTCTTGTGCCCATCCCTTCCTTCTACTTTTCTTCCACGCTTTCTTCTGCTTCCTTTCCACGTTTATTCCACTTTATAAATAAATGTAAACGCCTTTTTTGAATATATGGGTTTTGCCTTGATTTTTAATTTGAGGGAACTTATTTATAAACTCAAAAGGTTACTAAACAAGTTTATATGATAATTTTAAAATTTTTGTAAATATAAACAAAAAAATTAAAAAACAAAAACTTTACCAAATAGACCCTAATATTGTGTTTGGTTTGGAGATTTAAAAAGAGATTTAGAAAAGTAAAAGAAAAAAATAGGTGAAATTTGAATGAAATATATCTTAATTTTACACACATTTTCCCTTTCTATTTCCAAATCTCTTCTCAAATTTCTCAACCAACACAACTTTAAGAAATCAACCTTCCATTCCATCTCATTCCAAATAGAACATAAAAACGCCAAATAACTTCTCCACAAGCTAGGGAGTTCCTCGTTGGGCTATGGTAAGTAATTTTGGGCGGCTCAGGGCTGCAATCTAGGTAGACTCAAGTCCAACCTGAGTCCATCAACAGTTTTAGTTGGACTTGGATACTGTTGTTCAACCTCAGCCTTGCGTTGGGCTTGGCTTGGACTTGGGCTTTTAAAGTCAATCTTATTGTTTTTCAGAATCGGGCCAGGCTGAAAGCTTCATCAACCCAAGATATAATCTAACCGGAAAACCGAATTTATGACCTGTTGAGTGCAACTTATTAATATAGATTAAAAACGAATAATAATAAAGGAGACTTACGTGTAAATTTTAAGAGGTAAATTTATTATTTAATAGGTCATATAATAATTAATGACATTTTTCATCAAACACTATTAAAAAAATGTCACTAATTGTTAATTTTTAGCGATAATTTAAAATTTTTGTCACAAAAAATTGTCACTAATTATAAGTTTTAGCGATAATTTGAAAAAATCATTACAAAAAATTCACTAATTTTTAAATTTTAGCAATAGTTTGAAAAATTCGTCACAGAAAATATCACTAATTGTAAGTTTTAGCAACAATTTATAAAAATCATGACAAAAAAGTCATTAATTGTCAATTTTTAGAGACATATATAAAAAATCATTACAAAAAATTATTTTTAACGACGATTTTACTATGATTTATTTTCAATAAAATTTGATGAGAATTAAGTCTAATTATTAGGACCTATTAATAGTTTATCCTAATAAAAAAGCAAAAAATCAAAAGCATACCTTTTCCATCTTCCAAATAATTAATTTTTTTTAATTATTTAAATTATTTCTACATAACATGCTATAAGTAAAAACTTCATGAGACAATCTGGCACAAATTTCAATTTATAATAATTAAGAGCATCTCCAACGGTTGAACAAATTTTTCATTAAATTTGAGTAAAAAAAAGACGTTTGGCTCAATCTGATATCAATCACTCCAACGGTGTACTGTACCTTTCATCAAAACGCACTAGATGTCCGGGGGGACGACCGGCCGATCGACCGGAAAGAGCAAAATCTGTACAATTCTGTTTCAAGCTTGAGGGTCATTTGGGGGGTCGACCAGGTGGTCGACCTCCCAATGTAAAATCTGTACAAAATTTTACAAAAATTGGCCATCCGGTGGGTCATCCAGTTGGTCATTCAATAGTGAAAATACAACGATAATGAATAGTGTTTTGGTGAAAGACCCAGCACATTCTCATTTTAGTGAAACTTTTGATAAATTCTCAATTTAATATGCGTTTGATGAAACCGTTGAAACCATAAAAGTGATAATTTTCACCAAATTCAAATCTGATGGTGAATTTGGTTCATCGTTGAAGATGGTCTAAGGATACCTTTATTCTGCAATCATAAAACTTGAGTCTCGTTTGGAGACTATATATTTTAATCAGAAAGTTAAAAAGTTATTATAAATTGTCACATTATTCTCTTTATTTTTTTATATATCCTTTCAAAAAAAATTAAAAAATTACTAAAATAATCTATTTCTAAATAAAGCCTTAGTCCTTGCTTTTTTGTTCTGGTTCTGTAGTTATGTTTCTAGTTTGTTGTCTGATATGGTTTAGTTGCTCGGTTTTTTTTTTTTTGTTTTGAGGTGCTGGGGTATGCCCCTTGCTTGTTTCGTTAGGGTGTTTTCTTGTGATATTAAATTTAAGTTATGAGCTGCTGGGGTATGCCCCCTGCTTGTTTAGTTATGGTGTTTTCTTGTGATATTAAATTTAAGTTTAAAAAAAAAAAAAATCTGGTAAAAACTCTTGAAATAAAGAAAAAAAACTATAAGTGCAACTCATATAAGTTGCGGCAAACAATCTTAAATTGCCAAGTTGGTTGGCATGAATTTTTGGTATGTTTACAAATTTATTTATTTATTTATTTTTTTGGGTGGGGTACAAGGCTTTCAATTAAGTTAGATATATATGTTGGTAGGATATTAACATTTGATATGGTTATAAAATTAATGTATTGACAACGCTACATGTCCAATTTCCATGTGACGAGCTCATGTGACATAACATGTAACATTATTGATCTAAATAGTGAATAAATAAATAAATAAATATGTAAACTAATTAAAAAATAAATAAGAAATATAGAGACTACAGTACTGCAACTTGCTATTATCTGGTCAAGGAATATACGTTTGCTTTTTTCTCACATGCTGACATAAAACTATGAGAGAGGGAGAGAACAAAATATCAGAATAATATATTAAAATCACAGTGTGAAATTCTATAACAAACAGGTATGAAATCTCAGCACTGAGATATATATATATATATAACATGTCTTAATGATTTAATATTAAAATAATCCAACACTAAACCACCTGGTTCTTGGCTTAATCAATGTCAAGATATTCAAAAAGAACTAAATAAATTATATTCATGTTAAACTAGAGCATCTCCAACGGTAATAGTCATTTTACCTATCTAAACATTACTATAAAGCATATATTTTATTTTGCCTATCAACTATTTCATATTTCTACTCCAACCATGCTCTTTATTTTAGCTATTCATCTAAATACTATTAATTTTATAAAATGCCACATCAACAACAAAGATGACGAGAAATGATCCTAATGATTAAATACATTTTGCCTAACCTTGAAGGTTAGTTATATGTAGCTAGTGAATGTGAGTTGAGTTAAAATGCCTAATCATATACCTAGTGCATTGGAGTTGAAAAAAATGAGTTATACTAGGCATTTTGACTAACAAGCATGATATACCTAGTGAGTTGGAGATACTCTAAGACCTGCATACAATGATATGTTTTAGAAAGCAATAACTATATATTATAAGTAAAAACGTTGTTGGGTCTTTAAGAAAAGTGTCAATATAATTTTCTCAAATTATTGAATTTATAAATTATAAAAATACACCTGTTATGAAATTATTGGGTTTCATAATACTATGGTAATATCTCTTAGAAATTTAATTAATAGAATCTAAATTAAAGTAAATTTTAAAATCTAAAAAATATGTCATTATTGTTTATTAATTAATAAAGAAATGTTTTCAAAGTTTCTTACAATATAATCTTTTTAAAAATGCTTACACAAAAATTAAATTCAGTTTTTAATTTCTAAATCCTTCTAAAAATGTTTATACAAAATATAATTTATTTCAAGTTTCTATTGATTATGACATTGTTTTTTTCTAAATTGGACTACCATTTCAAAATTTTATAAAATATGTCTAGAAAATAAAAATAAAAATTTCTTTCAAATACCACTATTATACTCAGAATCTTACATTTCTTATAATTTTTTCGACAGTTCTTCTCCCTCCTCTAAAATGTTCAAATATAATAATAGATTAAGTTGAAATATACAATCATGTAGATGGTCTGATCAATTATATTACCTAACCTGTCTAATAAAAAAAATAGATGTTATTATTATTGGAGAATGAAAAAAAATGAAAAAAAGAAATAGAACTAATTATTTTATATAGACCATCTATTATTTATAATTTAACTATTTTATAAAGTAAAACTTTGTTGTGTGTTTAATGTTAAAACTTTCAATAATTTTTCTCATAATTTTGAACTTAAAAATCTTATTAATTTTAGCTCATATTTTTATCTACTAAGTGTTTGGGATTAGCTTTTTTAATAGTTTTTTTTTTTTATTGACTTTTTTTCATCTTTAGTGAATTTTTTTAAAATTTAAAAAAAAAAATTTTAAAATGTTTAGGTTATACTTGACCGGGCAAACCAAAAAAGAAAAAAATCTGTTAAAGCTAAAAAAATAAAAAAAATAAAAACAGTTCGCTTTTTAAAAAAAAAATTAATGATTTTTTTTTTTTTTAATTCTTCTACATGAACTGGAAGAGATAAAAAAATAAAAAAAATATTTTAAAAAATTACAAAGGATAAAAGAGTTAAAAAGAAAATGTGATTTTTTTAATTGGATACCAAACAAAGATGGCTAATTTTGGAAAGTTGTTTTTTCAGTAAAAAAAGTCAAAAAAAATAACTACAAAATAAGTTCTTTTCTCTTTATTCTTTACACGTCTGTTTATAAAAAGTTAAAAAATTATTAAAAATGTGAATTTTCAAAAGTTTATTTTAAGTTTTCATTAAAATTAACATCTTAAAATATTATTTAAAAAAATAAAATTATGTCAATGAGATAATCATTCTTCAATGGTAAAATAAATTTTATGAAAACTTATTATATTTTTTAATTTTAGAAGAAAAGAATAATAATTAAGAATATTGATCATTCATTAATAAACATGACCCAAAAAAATAACTCACATTAACTGATCACCGACTTTATTGGGATTGGATTGAAATGAGTTTTAGATTTACATAACTACCCTATTATTGTCCCTAATCACAAAATTCTTAACAACATAATATTTAAATAAGTAGATATACAAAAATATTTTAGTACAAAGTTTCCTTATATTACAATTAAAAAAAGATCTAAAATGAGCATAAATCAATTTTTTTAAACTATTTTTTGGGTTAATTACACTAATAGTCCTTATAGTTTGGGACTTGTGTCACTTTGGTCCCTGACCCTGAATTTTGAATCTTGTTCCAAATAAGGACAATTGAAAATATTATTAGATTTTTTAAGGGTAAAATCGTCAATTTGATAAATTATAAACTAATTTGACAAAAAAAAATGTCAAAAAAATATTTTAAATTTTTTTAAAATTATTTTTATCCACCAATGATAAAATTATGTAAAATTAATAAAAATTACATGATTAATTTTTTAAAATTAATTTTACATGATCTCATCCAAACACATAATAAAAATTAATTTGGTAAAAAAAAAATAAATGTCTAAAAGATTTATCAATTTTACATAATTTTGTTTTTAGTAGGTAGAAATAATTTTTAAAAATTCAAAAATATTTGTTTGACATTTATTTTTGTTAAATTAGTTTATATTTTATCAAATTGACAATTTTATCCTTGGAAAATCTAATTATACATTTAATTGTCCTTATTTGGAACAAGATTCAAAATTCAGGGTCAAATATGTCACAATTGAAAAGTCAGGGACCAAAGTGACACAAGTCTCAAATTATAGGGATTATTTGTGTAATTTACCCCTATTTTTTTTTTAAGTTTCACTATACGTACTGGCAAAATTTAAAGTAATCTTAATGCTGTAAAATTTAAAAACTTATATTACATAAGGCTCTAAAATTTTATGAACTTAAATTACTTAAGTTGGGCCAATCCAAATTGCCCCTCGGCTAGGTCATAGGGTAATAAAGATTGTAACAATCCAAAAATTTAAGTTGTCCCTTAAATTTTATACTAATATTATGATTGTATGTGATGATATATTATTAAATAAATAATAATAAATACGGAATCTAATTTGGCATTGGATTATCAAATATGGGATTAATTAGAAATTATTATTTTGAGTCAAATTAACATAAATATGGAATTATAATACTAGTTGAGTCAAATTAAAGTTAAAGATAATAAATAAATAAATATAAAAGTAAGAGTAAATAAATAAATAAATAAAAATAATAATAATAATAATAATAATAATAATAATAATAATAATGGATGTGGTAGTAAAATAAATAATTAATTCTCTGTTGGTATACGATAAAGTATAATTTAATTAGGAATTAATTTATTTATATAATTATATTAAAAAATTGGGTCAAAGTGTAATTATCTTAAATATTTATAGAAGATAAGTACAAATCTATATAATTATGAATCAAATCTTGAGGAAAGATATACGTCGCCACGTGTTGGCCAACCAATGCTCTCACCTCCTTATAAATAGGAAGGTGATTCAGCTGGGTAAAGAAAGGAAAAGAAGAAAGAAAGGAGGAAGAAAGGGAAAGATAGAGAGAAAGGGAGGGAGAGAAAGAAAGAAAAGAAAGGAAAAAATAATGGAAGTTGAGAGGGTCTTTGATAGTGGAAAGAAAGAGTGAGGTATTCAAGTTAAGATGAGCTATATTATACCTTGAGTCACCCTAATATATTTCACGTATATTTTGACTTACCATATTTATTTTATACAAGTTATGTTTTATAAATTATTATTAATTATATTAATATTTCAATTACGTAGATTATTTGCTAAACCCTATTTGTTAAAATGAAACCCATGTATATATTTGTTTATATTTTAAAGAATATTTTATTATAATTTTATAAATAATTATATTTTGTAAGTACCACCGTGGGAGTCCCACGACTTGGGGGACTTAAATAACCATCGGCTTCTGTTTAGTCACTTTGTGGCCCTCTGTTGTCATGGATCTATTGACCTCTGTTTCTGATATGGAGCAAAGTGCTGTGCGGAGATAAGTGCTACACTATTGTGGGAGCCACCTCTATAATCTGTACGAGCCACCTCTTGAATCTGTACCTCTGTTCTGACTGTCACTTCTGTGACCTCTCTTCTGTTCTGTTTTGTACCGTGGTTATGGTTATTTATTTACATAATTTATGTATTTCAGTTTCTGCCACTTAAATGATTTATTTACCAAATTGAGTTATGTAAATGTTTTAGCCTAACTAACTATCCATGATTATTTTGTATCCCTTATACTCTTAGTATAATATTTCTCATTCTGCCATGTGCTTATAGCTGTTTACCAATTTTCAGGAAACAGTGCAATTCAAAAATAGCTTTTTGAAAGTCTTAGATGCGAGGCTGCGGAATAGATACACACAGCACTTTTATGATATTTTTCTATGTAAATATCGGCCTTTTTGGTCAATAAATGTTATAATAAAAATTGAAACTCCAATGATTATTTTGGTACCCTCACTTGAATATTATTTCCGCTCACGTTTATTAATTTGTTTAAGATTTGGCCGGAGGTAACCTCAATTACTGGCCATCACGATACTCAATCCTTGGTTACGGGGAGCGGGTCGTGACAAATGGTATCAAAGCAATAGTTTATAAAAAAATAAATAAATCATCATTGGATCATAAGACATACGCAGATTTAAGAAGTAGGATAGCGGGTAATTAGTACCTAAATATTATATTTTGTTCGTCAATTTAATTATATTATAATAATTATATTATAATTTTATATATATATATATTTTTGTGTGTGCCTAATTTGTGAAGGATATTAGTTATAATTTATATTTGTTATAGTAAAAGAAGGAAAAGAAACAAAGGGTGTCAGGCTCAAGCACCCACCAAAATTATAATATAATTAAATATATATAATTTCCAGTTTAGTATTATAAAAAAAAAAAAATTCATTTCGTTTTTGTTTAGAAGTGGGTTCAAATTTTAAAAATACCAATTTTGAAACTATTTTCCATCAGTGAAAAGTTCACAAATAAAAGAAATGGAATCTCATCTCAAATTCCTTTAACTCTTGCATATGATTCCGTCATTTCATTTCTAATCGCTTGTTTGATTGTGTTCTCATTTTAATTTTTTTTTTTTTTCAAAAATAAAGCTAATGAAAAGTTTTTAAAGTCACCGATTGTTTCTCATTTTGGCCCAAACAATTTTTGATAACTAGAGATTGAGTTGTTTTTAGTAAAAAAAAATTTTGAGGTAATATTTTTTATAAGATTAATCATCTAATATATATTTATCAGAGTGTGCAGCGGATAACTTATTCATGACAAATTTCGAGGACGAAATTTTAAAAGGAGAGAAGATTGTAACAACTCGAAAATTTAAGTTGTTCCTTAAATTTCGTACTAGTATTATGATTGTATGTGATAATATATTATTAAATAAATAATAATAAATACGGAATCTAATTTGGCATTGGATTATAAAATATGGGATTAATTAAGAATTATTATTTGGAACCAAATTAACATAAATATGAAATTATAATACTAGTTAGGTCAAATTAAAGTTAAAGATAATAAATAAATAAATATAAAAGTAAGAGCAAATAAATAAATAAATAAATAACAATAATAATAATAATAATAATAATGGATGTGGTAATAAAATAAATAATTAATTTTTTGTTGGTATACGATAAAGTATAATTTAATTAGAATTTAATTTATTTATATAATTATATTAAAAAATTGGACCAAAGTATAATTATCTTAAATATTTATATAAGACAAGTATAAATCTATATAATTATAAATCAAATCTTGAAAGAAGATATGTGTGGCCACGTGTTGCCAACCAATGCTCTCACCTCCTTATAAATAGGGAGGTGCTTCAGCTGGGTAAAGAAAGAAAGGGAAAGAGAGAGAGAAATGGAGGAAAAAAAAAATAATAATAATAATAGAAGCTGAGTGAGTTTTTGATAATGAAAAGAAAGAGTGAGGTATTAAAGTTAAGGTGAGTTATATTATACCTTGAGTCACCATAATATATTTTACTTATGTTTTAATTTACCATATTTATTTTGTACAAGTTATATTTTATAAATTATTATTAATTATATTAATATTTCAATTACGTGGATTATTTGCCGAACCTTATTTGTTAAAATAAAATCCATGAATATGTTTATTTATATTTTAAAGAATATTTAACTATAACCTTATAAACAATTATGTTTTGTAAGTATCACCGCAGGAGTCCCACGCCTTGGGAGACTTAAATAACCATCGGCTTCTGTTTAGTCACTTTGTGACCCTCTGTTATCATGAATCTATTGACCTCTGGTTTCTGGTGTGGAGTAAAGTACTGTGCGGAGATAAGTGTTATACTATTGTGGGAACCACCTCTATAATCCCTACGAGCCACCTCTTGAATCCGTACCTCTATTCTGACTGTCACTCCTGTGACCTCTGTTCTGTTCTGTACTGTGGTTATGGTTATTTATTTACATAATTTATGTATTTCAGTCTCTGCCACTTAAATGATTTATTTACCAAATTGAGTTATGTAAATGTTTTGGCCTAACTAACTATCCATGGTTATTTTGTATCCCGTATACTCTTGGTATAATATTTCTCACTATGCCATGTGCTTATAACTGTTTATCAATTTTCAAGAAACAGTGCAATTCAGAAATAGTTTTTAGAAAGTCTTAAATGCGGGGCTGCGGAATAGACACACACAACACTTTTATGATATTTTTCGATGTAAATATCGGCCATTTTGGTCAATAAATTTTGTAATAAAAATAGAAGCTCCAATAATTATTTTGGTACCCTCACTTGAATATTATTTCCATTTGCGTTTATTAATTTGTTTAAGATTTGGCCGGAGGTAACCTCAGTTACTGGCCATCACGATACTTAACCCTTGAGTACGGGAAGCGGGTCGTGACAAAGATGGGACCCTAAATTTTATGATCTAAAAATTTATGCAATGTTAATAAATATCCTTATCATATATGTCAAAATTTAAAAATAAAAATAAAATTATAATTTATAAAATATTAATATATATCATTATCATATATATTTAACCATGCATAGCGTAGATCGAATGCTAGTTCAACAATATATGAAACCTACTAGAGTATGCCAACAATGAAGTGTTTAATTTAAGGTGAAGTAGACATTATTACTAAGTAAACTGTTTTGGTGACAAACTAATTAAAAAATTAATGAAAGAAGAAATTTCTGCAATGACCACCTCCAAATGGAAAAATAAATTTATTATTATTAATAGGAGAAGATTAGGGTTTGCTTTCCCATGGCTGGCCCATTCTTATGCATTGGCTAAATGTAATAATTAGGATTAATCTCATCACCTCAAAAAATGTCTCATCACCTCAAAAAATGGAAAATATTAAATAAATTTTTACTTTGTAATAGAAAAACAGCAATGATAGAGGGCCACAATTTTTGTGGCTCAAATGGTTCGAAATTGCCAAAACGACGTCGTTTGAGTACAAAACAATATCAAAATTGCCAAAACGAAATCGTTTCGTTTTGACAATTTTGAACCATTTGACCTACAAAAATTGTGACCCTCAAACATTTTTCATAGAAAAATTATTGAGTTCTACTAACTTTATGCCAAGGTAGTTGATTCACATGTTAATAGAACTAAATGAAAATTTTTGAATCTCATAAAATTTTTATTGAGTCGTATTAGTTTATTGGAACTTTCCGTGAGATTTGAATTAAAAAAAAAAAAAACCAATAAACCTCACAATATTAATATAAATATATTGGTTTCCCTTATGTTGTTTATGTTGTTATTTAAATAACACTTAACCTTCTTTTCATTAATAATTCGTTTGTCATATGAATGAAAAATTGATTGAAATATTTTTTTTCTTAATTATCTTTGTGTCTACATAATATTACATTAGTTTTGGTGCTTTTAACTATACTAAAAAAAAAAGTTAGTGTAATTATGCTAAAATTATGGAACTACATGAATTTTTTTCAAATTTCAAAGACGTTCAATGTAATTTATCAATAGCTAAATAAAATAAAATGCTAATGACATCATATAATATAAAGTGATTTGGTAGCAACTTATAGGTGATCAGCACACTAATCTCGTTCACATTCTAGGTGTGCATTGCCCAATGAGTGTGCAAAAAGACTTAATTTTGTGGGTGGTGAGAGAGGTTAGCTAGGTGTGTGTTAGATACAACTGCAAAATCAACCTTTTTTCACTTGTTTGTTTGCCTCTAATTGTCTTACTAATGTTTCAATAATAGTTTATTTAATTGTCTTACTAATGTTTCAATAATAGTTTATTTGTTTTCATAATAAAGTCAATTAATTGATTACACACACACTCTATACTTGAAAGTGAAGGCATGTGGTGCTGGTGTGTGTGTGTGTGTGTGTGTGTGTGTGTTGCAATGACTTCAGCTTGAGGGCAAAAGGACCACACATGTTTCTGATATCCCACCAAATTAGGGAGGCAATACTTGAGAGGAAACATTATTACATACTTTTAAAATATCATGTATATTATTTATATAATATTTTTTTATTAATGAAAAATTACAATATATATTTAGTGGATTATCATTTGTTTTTTTATTACTTAATAAAGGTGAGTAGTTTGTACTACTAAACAATATCATTAAATCAATGATTTAAAGTATCAAATAAACATCATGTAATGGTTGAGGATTATTAAATAATTAGATATTGGAGACTGTGGCCTCTTGGGAGGAGGGGTCACCACCACTAACAACTCACTGTTTTGAGTCAATTTATTTAGAAAAAATTGTTGAACACATGGTTATATGGTCATTTTGTTTTTAATTTACCTGAAATATTATTAGTTGAGTAAAAAATTTGAGTGTGGCTGCGTACCATCTGCTAGCAGATTGTCAAGTGGTAAAAAGTAAGAGGAAAAAAATAAAAAAATAAAAAAATAAGAGTTTATTTAATATGAGAGTGGTGAAAAGTATAGGTAAATTAATTTAATTTTACAACTCACATTAGCATTGTAACTAACTTTATAATTTCTTGCAAAAAAACATTAAAAACAAACGAAAATATAATTTTGTCTATATGGGGAGTTTATGTACAATTAAAATTTTAAATTTTTCTATCTTTTTCTTGTAAAATTTTCATCACAATCAAATGCTTACAAAAAAAATATATTTTATTTTCTTTCACTTTTAATTTCCACCAATTTTACTTTCTAATCAAACATATCTTAAAAAATAAATAAATAAATAAAAATAAAAATAAAAAACAACTGCATTGCAAACAATGTCTTAACTTGGTTGGATTGGAGGGCCATTGTACTATGTGTTTGTTTGGACGGACTGGATAAGGGGGGATTGTAATCCATCGAACTATTAGTTCCGGGATACATTGTCCCGGGACTATTTGGTTGGATTGGATTTGTGACCTATGTTTGTTTAGTCATGGGATTAGATGTCTGGATTGGACTATTTTTAGTAAATTCAATGTTTGGTTAGGTGGACTGGATAAGGATAAATGTTCAAAAAACTATTTTACCCTTATAATCTATAATTTATAATTTAACAACACTAAAAAAATTTAATTTATAAGGCCACAATTTTTAATTTATTATTTTCAATTAAATTAAATTCATAATTTATAATTTATATTTTTATTTAATATATAATTTTAAATAACGAAAATAAAAAAATAATTTTATTTAGGGAGATGCACCAATAAATCCCAAATTCTCATCTTATGATCCAGTTAGTCCTAACTTTTATCTTATAATCCAATAGGTCCCAATCAAGTGTTAATGACCAAATAATCCATGTTTCCCTACTTGTGGAACCATGTAGTAAGGGTAAATGTGGAATCCTCCTAATGTGGAATTTACGTCTATGCCCAAACCCTTACTGTATTAGTTTTTGTTTTCCCTCCGAACTGATCGAAATGGAAGAGACGTGTTGTTCGATGTTAATGGCGTAATGTTGGGTAGGGCACACCACGACTCGTAATTGGCAGCGTGGAATTATTGGTTAGTGGGAGAGTACAACACCAACTCCCTTTTCCTGTAAACCCTAAAAACTATGCAACCCCTCTGCTGGCAATACATTGACGTTGGTAGGTTTGAGTGGCTGTGACACTGTTGTATTTGCGTATGTCGACCGGAGACCTGTTGCGATGGCGTAAACCACAACAGTGCAAATCTGATGTACGTTTGGAACATCAGCCATAAACAACATCGACAAACATCCACAACGTTTGGAACATCAGCAAACTGTCCAACGTTTGGAACATCAGCACTCGATCTGTCCAGGAACATCAGCACTCGATCGATGAGACCTTCGAGTGGAGGACCTTTGCTCCTGACGGTGGTGGTGTTCGATCATTCTGCCGAAAACACAGTGTGCTCGGAGTGCGAACTAATGTTCGAACCAACATGAACAAACATAAACAAACTGATGTTGGAACATGAATCTAATGTCCCAAACGATGAATCTGATGTTCTGAACCATAAACAACATCAACACGTCTCTGTCCAGGACAACGTTTGGAACATAAACATGAATATGATGTTTCGAACCATAACACATGAATCTGATGTTCCGAACCACAAACAACGTTTGGAACATCAACAAATTGTCCAACGTTTGGAACATCATAAACATGAATCTGATGTTCCGAACCATAAATAACATCAACAAACTGTCCAACATCAACAAACTGTCCAATATGAATCTGATGTTCCGAACCATAAACAATATCAACAAACATAAACAACATGAATTTGATGTTCGAACCACTAAACACCCACAGCGTTTAACGGCGTCACCTCCAATGGTTCTGGGTGTGTTTCAGTGTTGAGGAAGAGGAGGAGAGAGAGAGATTAGGGTTGTGATGGCTGTCAATGAGTTCAATGTTAATCAATGAATATCCCAACCCACACATTAACATTCCTTTATCCAATAAAAAACAGAATCAATCACCTAGAGGATCAATCACACAAAGGGTATTGATGTAAAACCAAATCTATTCAATTCACCACAAAAAAAAATTGCCAAAAAATTAGGACTAAATGGTGTACAAAAAAACTTCCAGGACTAAATGGTTCAATGTTTCTCCATATAGGATTTATGGGTAATTTTTTCTTTTATTTAATATATAAATTAAATTTTCAACAACACTAAAAAAATTTAATTTATAAGGCCATAATTTATAATTTATTATTTTTAAATAAATTTAATTTATAATTTATATTTTTTATTTAATATATAATTTTAAATTAACAATACTAAAAAAAAAATTATTTAATATGTAAATTTAATTTTTTAACAACACTAAAAAAATTTAATTTATAAGGCCATAATTTATAATTTATTATTTTTAATTAAATTTAATTTATAATTTATAATTTAAATTTTTTATTTAATATATAGTTTTAAATTAACAACACTAAAAAAATAATTTATAAATGTTCAAAAGACTATTTTACCCTTTTCTAATTGTTTACTAAGCAATAGCATGGAGGATAAAATGGATATTTCACAAAATAATCCCATGGGATACCAATCCCATGGTTTCTATCCCACACCCCCCCATGGGATAGAATAGTCCCATATTTGTGGGACTATTAGTCCGTCCGGAGCAAAATTTTTCAAACAAACAATGGACTATTAGTCCAATGGGACTAATAGTCCAATCCCACCCCCTTATCCCTCAAAACAAACATGCTCATATGGGCGTGTTTGATTCGCGGGATAAGGGGGGTAAACTATCCACTATTTGGATTGTAATCCAAATAGTGTTCCTTATCCGCCGTTTGATTTTTTTTTTAGTCCACCGGACTCCATGTCCGGCCGGACTCCTTATCTCCCATATGGGGGACTATTGTGTCTTGGGGGGGGGGTATGGGATTGTTTTGGAGGACTAATCACTGTTTGGATTAGATGATAAAATGACCATTTTGACCCTCTACTATTTAATTATGTATTATATTTAATAAAATTCAATAAAATTTAAATGTCTCAATTTAAAAATAAAATAATTTTATTTAACTTTTTATTGATGTTTTATTTTAAAATTTTGTTTATGTTTTATTTAATTTCATTATTTAAATTTAATAGATGTTTTATTTAATTTCATTTTTTGATTATTATTATTTTTAAAAACAAATTTATTTAAAATTTTAATTAAAAAAATAATATATATTTTTATTGATATTTTTTTTATTTTTTTATTTTTTTTAAAAAATAAATTTATTTAATTGTGTAAAAAATAAAATAAAATAAATTTTTATTTAATCTAGCTAAAAATAATTAAAATATTAAAGATATGTTTAATATTGCTATTACTTAGTAAACAATTAAAAAAGGGTAAAATAGTCATTTGTTCATTTATCCTATCTAGTCCATCCAACCAAACGTTGGATTCACTAAAAATAGTCATTTCCAGACATCTAATCCCATGAAAAAACAAACACACGATACATATCCAATCCAACCAAATAGTCCAGAGGATTCACAGTCCCAAAACTCAAGTCCGATGAATTCTAATCCCCCCTTATCTAGTCCGTCCAATCAAACACACCCTACATGTTCTGTTGGATCAACTCCCTTATGTTTAAAATATCTTTCCACAATTTAGCAATAAAAATGAGGAGAATATCCCTTCAGTCCAAAATGTGGACGAGAGGGCGTTGTTCTAGTCTGTAGAATTCATTACAGGTCTCGTTTTAATAATTCAAACTGTTTATTTTATCGAGTACTTCATGTATTTTATCTAAAAAAAGTTAGGTTAATCTGATAACTGCAACTAGTTCAATTTACCGTATTTTTCACACAGAAAAATGGACAACAAAAAAAAAAAATCATATATTTTTTTTATAACAAACGCAATAAATTAAACTAGTTACAATTATTAGATCAACCTAATTTTTTTTATGAGTGAAATACACAAAATATTCGACAAAATGAACAATTTAAATTATTGAAACGAAATTCATAATGGACCTCACAACCCAAAATAGTATCCTCCAATTCAAATTTTGGACCGAAGATCCTTCTCCAAAAAATGATACTATCTTCAATGACCACTTCAATATGGAGCACGTCATTCTTTGAAACATTCAAACCTATTGAAAAGATATTAAGGATGTTCCTTTCACATCTAGCAAAAAATATTCATACATCTAAAGGCAATGCCACAAATGAATAATTTTAAGAACTTCCCTTTGTAGGTAAGTTGAAATTTGTATTGAAAAAATAAAAAATCTCACTAAATTGGTGATGCAATATCTTGCATGAGGATGAGCGATGTGAACCTTCATGCGATATAATGTCAAAATCTTACCATGCCATGTCACTTTGATTGATGATATTCGATTAATTCTTGAAAAATTTGAGACCATGTTAACTCTTATATTATATTTTTTTTAATAATATTAAGGAATCTTAAAAAATTATTAAATATTTTATTAAATACTCACATGAATGTGGAGATTACAAGACTCATGTAAATCTTACACTCATATAAATATTTAATAATTCATTTAAAATCTTTAGCATTTTTGTATTTCTTCCTTCATCTTTAATGAGATTATTTCATTGCGCATTGTTGACTTCCTCAATAATGATAACCACGTGTGTGTGCGTGTTGCAATGACTTCAGCTGGAGGGCAAAAATACCATACATGTTTCTGATATCCCACCAAATCAGGGAGGCAATACTTGAGAGGAAACATTATTACATACTTTTAAAATATCATGTATATTATTTATATAATATTTTTTTATTAATGAAAAATTACAATATATATTTGGTGGATTATTATTTGTTTTTTTAACTATTTAACAAGGATGAGTCAATTTGTTTTACGGAAAAATATTATTAAATCATTGATTTAAAGTTGTTGGTTGTGTAATTTATAAAAGTCAATCACAATTCAACACGTGGCATAAAGGGGGCAATTTAGAGAATTAATACAAGTTGCTAACCAAAATCAGACACATGTCAGCCCATATTGTTAATAATGGATCTGCGTAGCACTTGAACAATCGTGGGATACAAGGTGATGTAGCCTAACGGTTACTCACAAAGTTCAAATTCAAAATTAGGAGAAAAGCCTAACTGCAAGAATGGCGTAGTAGGACTGACTGTGAGAGAGTATGTTCAGCAATCATGGGAGGACATTTCGACAATTGAAAGCATACTTCAACGGTTATCATTGAAATGTATAAATAGTAGAGAAGGCCTCAGAATGAAGCATCCAAACTCAGATAAAAAAACCAGTTTATTTACTTCGTTTTCCTTCTAGTTTTTACAATTCTTTACATTTCTGCACTTCAATTCCTATATTACACTTCATTCCTAGAAGTAGTTTCAAATAGCTTATTGTTGTAAACCTCTACGAGGTTGGGTCAGATCATTGTAAGTTTTTCATTTTACTTAACGAAATTCAGATTCTGAAATTATTCTCCACTTGTTGTTATTTACTAAATTCTCCTAAAACAAGTCACCAATAAAAGTCCTCTTCATTGAGGTTGAGAGAACTAAAACACAATCATCTGATAATTGGTTGGCAATTAATATTCTGTAAGGACTGACTGATCCTTGCTGGCATACTTAAAATTACATTATTAACCTTCGAAAACCAAAAAAGCCACCATATATTTTTGGCACGCCTAGTGGGACTAATTGAAATGGCTAGATGTAGGAGACAAGGAGAAAATGAACACCTGGAAGACGGTGTGGAGGGAGAGGTAGAAGTACCTGATCTAGAGGAAAATGTGATAACACATCCTATGGACGTATTTATCTCATTAGAACCTATGGTCGAACAGACTAGCAATTCAGAACATGTATCACATGTTCAAAATATTGGATGAGGCCATGGAATTGGACCATCCACTGTTCCATCTATTCAGCCAATGAATCTATGGGAAGGCTTGGTAGATACCATGGGACAGCAGTTAATGAACACAATGGAAAGATGGGCAATATCCTTTATGGATCAAATGAATTCCCATCAACCAACTAACACAAGGTATATGGAGGAAAATTCAAATGTTCCTCAATAAAGATTGGCTAGAGATAAACAGCCTATGCAAAGTAATAGACATACTAATGGTCAGACTAGTAATCAAAATTATGAAAGACCATCACTTATACCTCAGTCATGGTATAAGCCCCTTTCAAGGCCTGTGGTAAATCAAAATGCCTCATTACCTAACAGCGAAGCCATACAAATTGGTGGATTTGGGCCAACACAAGAAAATGACATGAGAGTGTTTCCAAATCCCATGTTCGAAGCCATACCTGGCACAAGGGGATTCACTAATTCCCTATTCGAATTCACACCCAGGGGGTTGGAAGGGTTTCCTGCGGCTAAGAGAGAAACAACACATGTTCCTCCTATTGCAGCACCTTTTGCAGATCCTTTCGCAGAACAAGCTCAGAGAGGTCAACCATACCCTCAACAGCAGCCAGTATCACGGGGACAACCAGTCCCAAATATACCTCCCTATGGACCAAGAGGACCTCAAGTACAAGGGTTTCCACTAAATCCTGTGTTTGTTCCTCCAGTGGTAGTCCAACAAGCACAAAATATGGTTCCTATGGACCAAATTACTGATATTGTTAGAAAAATGTATGGACCTATGGCTTGGGGGATTCAAACTCCTGTGTATAAGAAGCCATACCTAGAATGGGTGGATAGGGTGTATGAATGCCCAAGGGGGTTTAGAATACCAGACTTGCTAGGATCGCAGTAGAACACATTGTTAGGTTCGCAGCCCAATGTGGTGAATTTACTAATAATGATTACATGAAATTAAGACTTTTTCCAAATTCTTTAACTGGGGAAGCTTTTATATGGTATGTTAACCTTGCACCTGACTCTATCCAAACTTGGCAGCAAATGGAGGAGCATTTCATATCCAATTTTTCCAAACAGAGCCAGAAGTTTCCATGGTAGACCTAGCAAGGTTAAGTCAAAAGCCTGATGAGAAGGCTGTTTAATTTATTGCCAGATTCAAAAGAGCATGAAACAAGTGTAAGGTCATTCTACCAGAGCCTGAATTTGTGAGATTGGCTCAAAATGGTTTAGAGTTTAGGCTTCGAAAAAAGTTCGACTCAATTGAGTTTCAAGACTTAGTGGAATTAACCTATAAGGTGTCTAGGTATGAATCATTTCTTGAGGAAGAACAAGATCGAAGTAATGCTTTATACAAGACTTATTATAGAGATCCTAATTACGAGATTGATGCAGCAGAGATCGTAGGGAAAGAGCCTATGACCTCTGAGACATTAATTCATAAGAATACTACAATAGACTAGCAATTTAAAAAAGAAAAACCTTCATAAGAAATACTCTTTTGATTTAACAAAAGCAAATGACATTTTTTATCATTTGCTTGCAGCAAATTTCCTAAAATTACTAAAGGGAGTTAAAATTCCTTCCCAAAAGAACTTAAAGGGAAAATGTATTGTAAATGGCACAATTCTTGATCTCATTCAACTAAAACCTATATTGTTTTTCAGAACAGGATCCAAGAACAGATTCAAAATGGGAGTTTAAAGTTCCCAACCAAAGCAGAAAAAGCTATGGGGATTGACACTAACCCATTCCCAAAGATTCAGGAAGCTACAGCCAATGTTGGTGTGCCAGACTTCCAAAATCTATCCTTGAAGGAATTAGAGGAGGTTAATGTACAGATGTATGTTGCCAACCAGACTGTTTTCAAGAAAGATATCGAAAGTTCACCAGCAGATGGACAGAGCTTTGCGGACCAAAAGGAGGACTCTAGTGAGGAGGCACTGGATGATGACTCTCTAGAGGCAGCTGTCATGCAAAGGATATGTCCTAGATGCAAGTTAAGTTACAAATGGTTGAAAGGTCTCTGTAACACGTCCGCGGGGGGACCTCGCGCTACAGCTCGGACTCCCTTTTGTTGTCACGGTTCTAAATCTGAACCAAAGAGTCCAAATCCGGCAAATCGTTTGAGAAAACAGATTTTTGAAAAGTAGTGCCAAACATGGACTGCTTTGCCAGATTACAGAGTCGCCACCTAAATATTTTAAAACGGGAAATTTAGGAAACCCTGACTCGGTGCCGAAGGCCACATGTCCGTCATCACCAAAGTGGTCTTGGCTCGGGAGCTTGGGTACGATCGGGGAAGGTCAGCTATGAGCACCCCCTTTCGCCCGGTCCGAAGACCGGCCTCTACTAACCGTGATATCCGATTTTGAAAACATTACATGCTCTTATTCCAATTATTAGCCTAGAATTACTATGTTATGCGCGCAGCAAACAAGTATAGACTAGATTGCCTAATTTGGAAATAAACATTGCATATCCGTTGGTTTTGAAAATGCATTGGAATTTGCTACTCGCAAGTAGGCTAAAACACGGATTTCAACGAGTTTTCCCAACTCAGGCAATCCAACCTCCACCCACAGGCATTCAAACAGTTTATCTCATATAAGCACTTAGCCGCATGGTAAGCATACTGTCATGTTAGCATTCACACGCATGTGGTATGCTAAAGCAAAAATACTTACATCGTACTCCGTGCCAAAACAATAAACTAGTCAGCAAACATGCATGCCCTAGTTCATGTTAGAGTGTCTAATGCATCGCATACAATCATGTAATTAGGATAGGCTCGGCTAACCCTAAAAATGGCATGTGAAATGCACTTTATTCGATGCACGTATTCAATTTGGAATTGAAAATACAATGCAGTTTGTATGATGTGCCGAGCCCGATGCATGTTTAGACAAATGCATGGATGCACGCATGCATAGCATAAGGTATGCTAAAATAGATGTGCCCTAATCTACCATCATAAGCAGGTAAATAAAAGGGTAGAAAGAAATGGGGGTTGGAAGACATACACCCACACACCCACACTTATTACAATTATGCCCTCACTCGGAGGGACCAAAAGAATAATACAAATAATTAACTACGCAAGCTAATTAAATATTACAAATTCACTAAATTAATTAACAAGTTAACTAAGTTAATTAAAGCAGTAAATGCCTCGGGAAGAGGGCAAGATGCATCACGCGCCCGGGACCCGCTCGGAATCGCACTGCCATGCATGGTTGCCTCTGTTTTCCCTGCTTTCCTCCTCCGAAGACTGCCAAAACTTCAGGAATACTTCCCTGGACACTGGAGATCACCACCGGCTGGGGTAGAACACCACCGGCTGAAGGATGTGGCTACCGGCACTGAATTCATCCATCGGCTACCAGTAGACTGCCGGTCGGCACTAAACAGTGCCAGTCGGCACAAAATGCCTACAGAACCTGCAACTCACAGCAGCAGAGGACACAACTTGCATGGCAATATAATTCAAAGCATGTATGCACCAAACACACTCCTTATCATGTTTTTGACTCAAAGGAAGATGTGCCTCGGTTCTCGGACCACCAATCACGCATTTCCATGCATGACGGCCCAAAGAACCAAGAGTGCAACTTCTATTTCAAATGCATGCAAAGCAAACAAATACATAAGGGTGCCAAACCTCCATCATGACTTGGTCAAGAGGCTTAGCATGCATGCCAATATGATGCAATCCTAGACATGTCAACTAGTATGCAAAATGGACAATGCAAGGCACTTATGCAAACATGCAAGTAAGCATACAAGGAAAGCATGCAAACCAAGCAATGGTGTGGGCTTAAACATGGATTAGGCAGCCCCAAATAGGCCTAAAACTATTGGCCAAAATGCTAAAGAGGTGAAGTCACAATGCATGCAAACATGCAACTATACATGCTCCAACACTTAGGCACAAACATGGCAACTCTTAAGCACACTCAAAGAGACCAAACACAGACAATGAGCATGCATAGAAAGCTCTGAAAATCATGCAAAACATGGTGCCAAATCATGCAACAAAGCAAGTCAAACATGCAACAAATGGCCCAAGTACTTAGGGTTCACCAATGAGGCTTTGAACTACATATAGTACAACCACACATGGCAATACTTAACCAACTAAAAACGGAGTTTTAACACATAAAACTAAACCCAAAAGACTACTTAGATGGCATCTAAGAGGCTTGAAATCAAAGGCATGCAACATGACCAAAACATGAGGCATACAACACATGCTTTTAAAGCATTAAAGAGGCTACTAAGGCAAGCATACAAGCACACCAAAGGGACTGAAATAGCATGCTAGATGGTTCCAAACCATCAAAATGATGCAAGCAAGGCATGCTACACCCTCATGCTCTTAAGACCAACAAGCCAAATGCAAAGGAGCTATGTAATGCAAGTCATGGCCGACCAAAATAAGCATGGACAGACCTAAAGCATGGCAAAATAAGCATATACACTTCATGGATCTAGGCCTAAAACATGCTAGAAATAAAGGCATACGACCTAGGCATGTTAAGGGACTATTATGGCATTACAAAGCAACTATGCAAAGCATGCAAGGAGTGCTAAAACCAACACTTAGCAATGTCATATTAGGGCATAATAAACATAAAATGCAGCCAAGACATGCTCAACAAACAATCAAACACTATACTCTCTCAAGAGGCCAAAACTTGCCCTTTTCAAGGACATCAAGGAGAGGGGGTGGCCCTCTCCTTCTTGGGACCTCAAGGCACCATCTTCACCACTAAAATCCCTCAAGATTTCAGTGGTGAAGAGGCCCAAGCACCAAGGTCTCGGATCTCAACAAAAAAAGCACAAAAATGAGCCCTTTTCAAGGTCTAAGGGTGGTCAAACCTACCCAAACCACCAAACACTCTTAACCAACCATAAAGAGGACTAAAAAATAGAACTTTTTTGTATTAAACACTAAGCACAAAAACAGTTCTAAACTATGCAAAAATGGAGTGCAAAAATGGGGTAAAAAGGGGTAGTTTCTTACCCTTGAAGACCACCTTCACAAAGGTTGATGTTGTTGCTTCCTTGAGCTCAAATCCAACCAAAAACTTCAAGAACCAGCCCTTAGAACCTCAGTAACCAAAGGAAGGTGAAACACTAGGTGTTGATGTGCAATAGTAAGACACAAACACCTAGTCCCACAAACAAGAGAGAAATATAGATATAGGATATGTATTGAACCCTAAACCTAAAACCAGAGCTTCCTCTCACTTCTCTAACCAAAACTTTTTCTAACCCTAGAACAAGGGAGGGAAGGCCTCCTCTTATAGAGGAGGCAATCTTGTAATGCTTAACTAGTAAGCAAACAAGAGGGACGTCCCTCCATACACGTGTATGGAAGGGAAGCAAATGCCAAACAGCTGTTTCAAAATATCTGAAAAAGCAGATGAACAGTAGTCGGCTAGCCAAAAATGTCATTTTGACAAAAATGACTGCCGACCGGCAATATATATTGCCGGTGGCAAGAAAAACCAGCCGGTGGCCCCTAGCTAGTGCCGGTGGTGTGTGGGGATGCCTCACAAGGCATTCCCTGCCTCTCCAAGGCAAAACACAAGTGTTTGGTGCAAAACCAGACACAAAACAGTCAAGTTCGGAAATCCTGAGGCAAGGCGCGTAGCCGAGAACTCCGGGAACTCCAAACAAACACAAACATGAGTAATCACCGAGTGTTCGAACGGTGACGTCCAAGTCTTGAGGACGGTCAAAAATGGGGTGTCTACAGTCTCCCAATTGATGGAAAACAGTATTATAAGGATGCGCAGAGACGCCCTAAACTAACCAGTACCTACAATAAGAGGCCATACCCAACTGGTCCCAAACAGCAGCCATTCTTGGTTGGACCACCAGCTGCTAGAGTGCATCCCAAGGATAAGAGACCTCTGTATAAGTTTAGACCACCCAACTGCTACAAGATGAAAGGCAATTATCCTGAGAGGAGGCCTGAAGTTGGCTCAAGCTATAGAATCAGAGCCAAAGATTGGCCTCCAAAATCAGCCTCAAACAAGATGGAAGGTAACCACCTTGACAGAAGGCCTGAATGAGGCTTAAGACAGGGGATTAGGGCCAAGCAGTGGCCTCTACAAGCAACTTCGAAGTTGGCTTCGAAGGTGGAAAGAACTAGTTCAGCAACTGAACTAGTAAGTTCATGGGTACCTGGGGTTCCAGATTGGTTTGTCATGTAGAACAAGCCTAAAGAAATGCCTGACCAGAGAAGTGCTTTTGGAGACTAGGGTAGAATGATTAAACCTCCCTTGGTGGCTCCAAATAATTGGGTATTTCTAAAGCACCCAAAAACAAAGGAACCAAATATGGTTCCAGTAATTTCTAGGTCTCAAATAAAGAAGATCCAGCGAAGGTACACTAAGTACCAAAAGGATCTGAAGAAAAGTGGAGAGAGTTTTTCATTGGCCCAGTCAAAAGGCCAGACAGAAGGAAGAGAAAGTCCAAAATTGGATCTTAGTCCAAAATTGGCTTCTCAGAACAAAAGAAGTTTCAGCAAAGAGCAGTTGGCTAAAGTTCACACTGAACTGAAAGCCAAGGAAAGATCCAGCTTAGTATGTCTTGAAAAGGCCTTGATGGAAAGCAACAGTGAGACAGAATGAGAAGTTGAACTAGGCCAAAGGAAAGAAATGGCTGAAGATGAGATGTTTGAAGCCTTCATGGATGAACAGACATTTTTGGTCGAAAAACTAGCAGGAACAGACCATTCGAAAGAAGTCACTAGTACTGAAGTACCAGAGTGCAGCATGGAAGATGCTTCTGAAATAACTGAACAAGTTAGTCTGGAAAAGAAACAAGTACAGCCAGTAATTCAGTTTGGCTCATTTCCTCCAGTGTCAGTAAATATGGTGCATATACTGCCACAGGAGTTCCAGGCTGAAGATGGAAACCAAGAAGGTCAGGAGATTGACCCTATTCCAGTTTCTAGTAAAGATTCACAGGTTAGCATGGTTCAAGATGAGTCTGAAGTAGCCACACTAATGGAAACTGAAGAAGAGTGTGAGGAAGTGAGTATTAATCTTTCATATCCTTTTAAGTATCCTACAACATACATGACACAGCATGCCAAGCCCTTGTATATCAAGGCTTTTTTCGATGGGATACAAATGAAGAGGGTATTGGTGTATAATGGGGCAACAGTGAACCTGCTTCCGAAGTCCTCTTTGAAGAAATTGGGCAAAAAAAACCCCAGATTAATCCTAACCAGCACAACCATTGCTGGCTTCGCTGGGGATAAGCAGATGGCTCAGGGTATTTTGCCCATCAACCTGAGTGTAGGAACCAGAGATTGTATGAGGGCATTCTTTGTTATTGATAGTAATGCCAAGTATAGTGCTTTACTTATACTTGGCAAGGATTGGATTCACACCAACAAATGTGTGCATTCCTCTCTACAATAGAAGATAATGATGGCCTTATGCAATAGAGAGACAGAGGAGATCAATGTAGACTCTCAACTCTTTATCGTTTGTGCTGACTTTACAGAGGCCAAGTCGTACACTGAAAGAGTGACACCACTCAGTATATTGAGAAAACCTAATGGTTCAACTAAAGTGACGACTGATAAGGAAGTATCACACCTGAAGCACTTAGTGCAAAAGAGTGCTGATGAACAATTTGTCATCAAGGATGATAATGATGCCTGGTTGTAGGCAAGAAGATAAAACCCAAGAAACCAAACCCTTGGCTTTAGTTAAGTTTTCAATGTTGGACGTAAAATCGATAGTCCAGAAGGTTCAAGAACAAGATAAAGAAGCCATGGTAATTGGCTGTAAACAGGAGCAACAACAGGTCAGGTCTTTGACCTTCGATAAATACTGTGCATTGGACATCGAAACAAAAGTCCAAGAAATACAAGAAAAAGAAACCTTATAGACAGACTTTGTCTATGAAGAAGAAGGTAAAGATGTTGAACCAGAGAAAGTGGGAGCAAAACAAAACCAAGAAGTTGTTTCAAGGGCAGAAGAAATCAAAAAAGAAGCATTAGTGAGTGCTCAAGTACAAGACCCCTTAGAAGAAGTCAATTTAGGGGGAGGTTCTGCACAACAACCCATTTATATCAGTGCTTGGTTAAGTCCTTGTGATAGAAGCCAGTTATTGGTTGTCTTAAAACAATATAAGGATTGTTTTGCTTGGTCTTATAATGAGCTGCCTAGATTGGACAGATCATTAGTAGAACATAGGCTCCCTTTGAAGTCTAATTTCAAGCCATACAAGCAGAAGCCAAGAATGATGAGTCCTGAAGTGGTTCAGAAGGTCAAGGAGGAAATTCTTAGGCTCCTTAAGGCATGCTTTATTAGAACAGCAAGATATGTTGAATGGCTGTCCAATATTGTGCCTGTGGTTAAGAAGAATGATAAAATGAGGGTATGCATCGATTTTAGAAACCTAAACTTAGCAACTCCAAAAAATGAGTACCCCATGCCCATAGTAGACTTATTGGTGGATAGCTTAGCAGGGCACAAGATTTTGTCTATGATGGACGGACATTTCGGTTACAACCAAATCTGCATTATAGAAGAGGATGTCCATAAGACAGCATTTAGATGTCTTTGGAACATTGACACCTTCGAATGGGTTAAAATACCATTTGGTTTGAAGAATGCTGGGGCCACATATCAAAGGGCAATGAACACTATCTTTCATGATCTCATTGGAGGATATTTGGAGTGTTACATTGATGACATTGTAGTAAAATCCCAATCCATGGAGGAACACTTGGTTCACTTGGAAGTAGCTTTCGAAAGAATGAGAAAGTTCAAGTTAAAGCTTAATCCTCTCAAATGTGCTTTTGGTGTATTAGCTGGAAACTTCTTGGGCCATGTAGTACATAAGAAGGGAGTACAGATTGATCAGAATAAAGCCAAAGCCATCATTGAGGCCAAGCCTCCATCAAGTAAGAAAGAAGTACAAAAGTTCCTTGGTCAGGTTAATTTTCTTCGAAGATTTATTTCTAACACTGCAGGGAAAACTAAAGTATTTTATTCTTTATTAAAGATGAAAGATGAAGAGGAGTTTGTGTAGACAGCAAAGCATCAAACTGCTTTCGAAGAAATTAAAGCCTACTTGGCCAAACCTCCAGTGCTGATGCCACTAAAGCGCGATAAGCCTTTGAAGTTATACATTGCTACAGCAGAGGATTCATTGGGAGCTTTCCTAGCCCAGGACAATGAAGAAGGCAAGGAGTAGTAAGTTTTTAAATTCTTGTGAATGTAAATATTCAGCTGTAGAAAAGTTGTGCATTGTACTTTGCAGCAATGAAATTAAGATATTATCTTTTGCCTAATGTTATCTCGGTAATTGCAACCACCAACTTGGTTAAGTATATGTTATCTAGACCAATGTTGAGAGGAAGAATTGGCAAATCGATATTAGACTTGTCAGAGTTTCATCTAGAATATGTCTCTCAAAAAGCAGTAAAAGGACAAGTTTTAGCTAACTTTTTGGCAGATCATCCATATCAAGCGGAAAGCTAGGAGATAATGGATCTTGGTATGATCAATGTTGAGCCATGGCAGATGTGGTTCGACAGGTCAAAGGCCAATGCTTTGATTGGGATTGGTGTTATAATTAAATCACCACAGGGGGTAGAAACCATATACGGTTTCAGAGTGGATGAAACTACTTGTTCCAATAATCAAGCTGAATATGAAGGTTTAATAATGTGACTAGAAATGATTATTGGATTACAAGCTCATGCAGTTGATATATTTGGAGATTCTCAATTGGTGGTCAATCAAGTGAAAGGAATTTTCAAATGTCAAAGTGCAAGCATGTTACTATACTATGTTGTTGCATTAGATTTGCTTTCTCAGTTTCAAATGGCAAACGTGACTTATATCCCAAGATTCATGAATAACAAAGCCAATGATGTAGCTCAGAAAGCTTCAAATTTCAGAAAAATGGATGACACTCAAATGAACGTAAGTCAAGCAACATATCAAAAATTAATACCACTTTTAGCTCAAAGGAATGTGGTGTTAGAAGTCAATCATAATAACTTACAAGATCAAGATTGAAGGCATCCAATAATATAGTACCTAACTGGTCCATCTTCGAAAGCTAGCAAAAAGATCAAATTACAATCTATGCAATACATAATGTATGGTAATGCTCTTTACAAGAGAGGAGTAGATGGATTATTGGAACGTCTAGGGCCGAATGAAGCATTGACAGCCGTGGCTGAAGTTCACAAAGGCATTTGTGGTGCCCATTAGCCTGGTGTGAAGATGAGATGGTGCTTCGAAGGCATTCCTACTATTGGCTAACCATCCTTAAAGATTGTATAGAGTATGTTAGAGGTTGTCAGGCATGCCAAAAACATAGCATGATAAGACATGTACCAATAACTGATTTATATGCAGTTGTGAAGTTTTGCCCATTTAAAGGTTGGACTATGGATATGATAGGGAAAATACATCCACCCTCCTCGAAGCACCATTGTTTCATCTTAGTGGCTATAGATTACTTCACTAAGTAGGTTGAAGCTAAACCATATAAAGTTGTGGATCAAACTGAAGTTATTGGATTTATTAAAGATCTGATCCACAAATTTGGCATCCCACAAACCATAACTATAGATAATGAGACTATATTTGATGGAAAGATGGTAAAATCTTTCACAGCAGAATTTGGAATTAGTCTTGTTAATTCCACCCCTTATTATGCACAAGCAAATGGTCAAGCAGAATCATCCAACAAGTCTTTGAAAAAAAGAGTACAAAGAGTTGTGGAAGACAATCCTAGGGATTGGCATAATTTGTTGGATGTATTATAGGCTTACAAGACTTCTCCAAGATCAAGTACAGGAGTAACTCCTTATGCTTTAGTATATGGACATGATGCAATGTTGCTTGTAGAAATTAACATTAAGTCTTTAAGGGTAAAATGCCAGGACCAGTTAGCTTCTGAGCAATACCATCAAAGCATGTTTTTGGAATTAGAGAGTATAGATGAAGCTCGAATTCTTGCATTAAATAATATTTTGTTCCAAAAGAAAAAGGCAGCCAAGAGCTACAATAAAAAGGTTAAGCACATTAATTTTGATAAAGGTGATTTGGTATGGAAGACAATACTTCCAATAGGAATTAAAAGCCATAAGTTTGGCAAATGGTCACTTAATTGGGAAGGTCCATATCAAATTCATAGAGTCTTGCCTAGGGGAACATACCATTTGAGAAATCTAAATGGATATGTGCATCCTAAAAAAATTAACGGTAGATACTTGAAACCTTATTATCCAACTGTGTGGGAAATACAAGGAGTGTAGAAAATGCCAAACAAAAAGCATCAAAACACTTGAACAATAAATAAGGATTTCATTTCATATAGAATTAGATACATGCAGCCATGAGTTGGCCCAAAAATCAGTACAATGTTTCAGTTGTTCCCTTACAATTGATTCTCTACTCCTAAGGGATGGGAACAACTGAATGGCTGTAGCCATGTCCTGCTTTCGATCAGCCAGCCCTTGATTGGTGATTTGTAGCTTTGTAGCAGTTCGATCCAAGGCTAGATTAACTGTTGATAACTCTTCCCCTAATTAAGCCTTCTTCTCCACGAGCTGGGTTCGAAATTGAGAAGCAGAGGAATGTTGTCCTTTCAATTCAGATACCTCAGCATGTATATGAAAAATAAATTCTTTGTCTTTTGATAGCTTCTCCTCTGCAGCTTTGGCAATATGGCAAATATTAACATAAAAATCTATGGTAGCTGCTGCCTGAAACAAGTGACTTGAAATAGTCAGGTTGGATTGCTCAATGACCTTACAACACTAGAGGAAACCATTTTTGATGATAAGTCTTTGTAAGGCTACGAATGGGATCCTTGAGAATGATGTCAGTAATTCCAAATAGGTACCCAAGTCCAGTGGAGGTAAAGAAGCCCTACTAATGGTTAAAGAGCTCTCAAAAATTTCCAAGAAAAAGTTAGCCAAAACCGATAGCTCAGCTTCATTACTGGCTGATAGAATGATAGAAGGTATGTCAAAAAGGCTAGCCAGCCTAGCTTCAAAAATGTCCATCTTTTCCATTGACATTGGAGATGCAGAAAGGTCTCTAGTGAAAGGAAGAGATGGCTGCATAGGGATAGGAGAGGATGATGAAGTGTCCCTAGTAGTGTCTATAGTCCTGGCCACCAATAAGTCAAGAGAAGAAGGACTGGAGCTGGGTAGTGATGGTGGACAAAGAATTGGTGAGCTACCAGTATCTTCTCTGGGAGTATCAACTATCATTGAAGATGAAGTGATAACTAAGATCTCCTTAGGTGGGGAAGACGCAGCCAGGATTGTAGGGAGAGTAAGTTGGGCTAAGGTAAAGGTTAGATGAGAAAAATATGGAGTTAAGCCAAAAGATAAAGATATAGGAATGCTTTGCCTCAAAAAAGGCATGAAAAATATAGAACCAGGAAGTAGAAGTATTGTCTGGATTGGCTCTACACTTAAAGGCATTTTAGTGTCGATTTTCTTCCTCCTTTTCGAGGGTGCTTCTAATGGTCTTTCAACTTCAAATAAAACTGAAGAAATCCTTATCGAATGAGAAGGTAGAATAGCTGTTGCAGCAAAATAAGAAATATGAAGCAATGTTCAGTTTCATTATTGAAAACTTGGGAAAGGAAGTTACTAGAGATATAAAAGGAAATTATAAGTTTCAGAAGTGGTAGCAATGGTTGGAGAACTGCAAAGGGGATAATGTTCAGCAGTTTGTTGCCTCCTTCCAGCTTCTCTTTGGAGTGCATCAGCAGCAGCAGATTCATCCCTTAGTACTTGCTGCTATCTCCTTTTCTCAGACCTCTGAAATATAATGTTTTCTTTGGAGTGCTCATCTTCCATTGCTTTGGCAGCTGCTCCATGAATAGAGTCCCCAATAAGATCAGAGGGAGAAACTGTCATTTTCTTCCTTCTTTTCAATGGTATATTTTTCTCTTTTTCTGTTTCTCCATCTTCCAATGAGTTTCAGTTGTCTTCTCATCAAGATCAAGCAAAAGTCTTCTTTTCCTCTGTTGTTGTTGCTTGCCTTTGAGGACATTCAAAGCCTGAACTCTCTGAGGAGATTCTACTTGCGAAGCTCCTGCATTAAAAAAGAAAGCCATAAAGTAGATGAACAAGGCATTATAAACATCATAGAAAGAAGAGAAGGGAAAAAACGGAAATACGTGCCTCTGTTCGAAGCAGCCCTGATGACTCTAAGAGAATGAGAAGAGGCAGCAAGAGTAGTCTCTGTGATAGCAAGAGCAAGAGCTGGGATAGCAGGGGTAGTAGAGACTGTAATGGTGGTCCCAGTCTTTTTGGGTTTGGCTTGAGTGGGCACATCTAGTCCCACTAACAGATCTTTGAGAGGTATTGCCAGGAGCACCTCTATATTGGCTGTCCACCAATTTTGAAATCTTTTCAAAGCTGTGCCATGTGGGGTAAAGGGGGTGAATTGAAACTCGCTCAACTCTTGCAGCAATTTGAATGTTGCTTCTTCCAATTTGTTTTTGGGTACCTTTAAGTCACTAACTGTGAGATTGGTATTAGAGAGGTTACAGAGAGAGGGACAGGGATTTCTTGACTAAGCCCAATGTCACGACCCAAACCCGCCCCTATGGGTTTAGCACCGTAACCGGCCAGTAATCCTAGATTACCGAAGGCCTGCTTAACAGTAGTACAGTAATACAGAGTACAGGGGCTTGGCGGAAGTCAATACAGTAAATAAACAATGTCCAATAAGCTGTGACAGTCTGTATGCCAAAAAGATTTTTCATACATTTATGCAGTCAGAGACAAACAGTACGTACAATATATACAACCAGTCAGAGCAGGGACCAAATCCCTATTAAACAGTACAATACGATCTATACAGTATTACAAAAACAGTACAAGGACAGACGAGGAAATAAAAACACCCCTAAGCCATAGCTTGGCAGTCTCGGAACCTCGCAGTGAGGCACAGTGGTTGGCTTGACAAAACTAGAGTCTACCCCGACGCTCCTAGCTGCGGTCTGGTGCCTGTACACCTACATATATATATAAGCAGTGAGCTAAAGCCCAGTGAATAACATAAAGCGTAAAGGGGTTTAGAATGAATGTCCTTACAGTAATGAAAACAGTTCATTTCAATCAGTATATCAGTTGTTCAGTACAGTAAACAGTCTTATGTGGTACATCCATTAGCATAACAGTACAGTAAGCAGTAGGTCTTAAAGACCGAACAGTAATGATGGCCATCAGTCAGTGAACAGTAGTGGTTCAACGAGGGAACCGACAGAGATCTCTGTAACAGTAACAGTCAGTAACAGTAGTTGCTAAGGATGCCACAATACAGTTCAGAATATAGGACATACATTCATTGAGTTAACAGTAACGGTTCAGAAAACAGTACAGTTCAGTATTCAGAAGATAATCATTTTGAACATATCTTTACACAATTGTTACTCACAGAGTTCTGAAATACAGTAAGCTAGAGCGTCTCTTCAGAATGCCAACCCTATACAGTTAACAGATTGAACACACACTAAGTTTTACAGTTGGGAAAGATAATAACTTAATCCCTAAATTTGCCTCGGTGTGTTCTACATTTAATCCTCATTAAGATGCTTTAAACTAGGCCGAGGAATGCCTAAGATGGGATGAGGATGCAAAGATGCACTTTTAAAAGCATTTTCAGAACTTTCAGAAAAACAGAGTCCCGCTCGAGCGTAGGTCACTCCGCTCGAGCGGAAATGTAGACAAGGGTTCCCGCTCGAGCGTCACTTACCCCGCTTGAGCGGCCTGCAAAACAATCAAAAGTACTGGATGGGTGAAAATCACGCTCGATAGGGCGCTCGATAGCCGCTCGAGCGTAAGACACAAGGTCCCGCTCGAGCGCCAATTACCCCGCTCGAGCTGACTGTAAAACAGTGCAAAGTACTGGGAGCACAAATTCCCCGCTCGAGCGCCGATATCCCCGCTCGAGCGGAATACCAAAATCTGGAAAAATCCAGATTCGAGCTCCAAGTTCAAAATCAAACACAAATGCATCAAAATCAATTCCTTTGGGCCCATTTCTTGGAAAACACTTGTAGATACATGGGATAACATGATTCAAAGCTCAATTTGCAAAATCAAGGCCCAAGGGAAGATCAATTAAATCCAATTTCAAACCCAATTTCATGAACATGATTTCAAATGAACATGCATGAACTCAAATCAACTCAAAGCTTCAATACTAGCTCAAATGAGCCAATTGTTCCAAAAACAAGTTGAAAACATGGTTCTTAACATTGACATGGACATGCATGTGAAAATCTTGAAGAACAACCTCAATAATGTGAGATGTGTACATGTATGCAACAATTTAGCTCTCATTCAACACTTATGAACCAATTCATGCCTTAACTCTTTAAACTACCATGATCCATGCTAGAAGGAACTTAAACACAACAATAAGAAGGTGAATTCTTTACCTAAGTCTTGAATTTAAGGTGTAGGAGCTCAATGTTGCTATCAACCTTCAATTCTACCAAAATTCAAGCCACTCTCCTAGTTGATTTCACAATTCTCTTATTTCTCTCCCTCTCTCTCTTCCTTGGTCGGTTGAGTACAAGAAGATGGCTGATGAAATGAGTTGGCTCAAGTGTAATATGAATATCAAAGTGTTAATATAGTGGGCCACTAAGGATGGCAATAAGGTAATTAAGTCAAACTATGTACCTAGCTTATTTTAATCTAGTTTAATCATACCAAAACAGTTTTCAATCAAATACACCATAAAATCCTATAAATTATGATGATTATAAAACATCAGTAAATTTTGGATTCGGCCGCCGATAAGGCCTTCAATTAACAGTTTGAACTTAAAAACATAAACAAATAATTAAACAGGCAACAGATAGGAAATGCATTTAAACAGATACGGTCAATCAATCAGTTTCAGATTTCGATCAGTCAGTTCAGTAATTCAGTCAGTTTAATTACTTATCATAATCAGTCTCAGTTTATCAGTATTCGGTAATTAATCAGTCATTAGTCGATAAACAGTATGAGGGTTGTTACACCCAAATTGTTTGGCAAATTGGGAAGGACAGTAAAGCTTAGATATACATTTGTAAGCTCGAAGATTCAAAGTACCAATGAAGAGCTCCCTTGGCAATAGGATAAAAGCCCACATATCCTTATGTAATGAATTAGAGCACTCCCTATCAGCCAAAAATGCCCTGAGCCAGGCTAGTCCTGTATTAGTTTCGAAGGGGCAAAAGAAGGAAAAAAGTGGAGAAATTGGGAGCTAATGAAAGAAAGTAAAATAGCAGGCAAAGCTGGAGGGATATAAAGAAATCTTGGCAAATTTATCTCCATGAATAATGGGTTCTTGCACTAAAAATCTCAAGCACTTGGAATGTAGACAAGTGAAATATGCGAAGAGCTAGAGTTGTAATACCCATAGAAGGCCTCATTGGTTAACATCCAGCGATTTCTCGTAAAATTAGGAGCAAGCTCTATAAACATGTCCTAAAACATAGGGAGCCAAGGCTATCCTCTTCTTCGAGGCAAGAGCCTTGGCAAATGGGGCAAACTCAGGCATAATCCGCTAAGATGAAATGCAAAAGAGAAATTTTTATAACCAGTACAGAATGAAGGAAAAGAATTCTCGATCGCTTACAAGACCTACTTTCTTGCTCTCAATTTTTACAAAATCAATGAAGGAAGAGTTCAAGGATGAGATGGTGAAGTTGACCGGAGTTTCTGGGTAACTAGGAAAAGGGAGCACCAAGTGGTGAGAGCCCCAAGAGATGGCAAATATCAAGAGCGGTGGGGGCCATCATACCACACCGAAACTAAAAAAAAATTAAAAGCCGAATTCCAGAAACAAAGAGCTGCAGGAATCAAAAAAGGATCCTCAAGAATAATGAACCTGGAAAGGCGAAGGGCATCAAGGATACAAAGCTCTTGAAGATCCAATTCTCTGGCTGGCACAACTCTGTCATACCACTTCTCTCATTCAACCCTCGATGTGGGCCAGCAGCGATAGGGACAGTTTAACCTCTAGCTTCCCCAATCAAAACCCCATTCGTAGAGCAAGCAATGATCCTCTAGACGAGGATACAAAGCAGGAAGTTGAGCTGGGGCTTCTCTGAAGATGGGTCCCAAGACGTATTTCTATTGTTCATTATCGGTTCACCGGCTCTGAGCTTGGATATCTCTTCGTCGATACACCTCTTTAAAGCTAAGGATAGACTCACGCGCTCCACAATTGGTACTTTTAGGGAGGAAGAAGCCATTAGCAAGAGTTTTTGAAGGATGAAGTTGAGAAAAGAGTAAAGATGAGAAGAGAGCAGTAGAAACGAAAGGGTTTGTGTTTTCGACAAACAACTAAGATAAAAGTCCGAAGGGAGAGGGTTTTAAACCTTTCTATTCGAAAGATGCCCCATCTATCTAAATGGGTAAAAAGACCCAAGATAGATTGTTTGGCTGATGTTGGAACCCGTATAAGTTTAAGACTTTGTCCTAAAATTTGTAAGGGTCCTGAAAGTGCAATGTGAAAAGTCTCTCTCAAGGTTGATTGTTTGGGCGGGAGACATATCTCAAACAATCAAATTGGCTTCAAAAATAAGTATTTTTCTTCGAAAGTTAAGATTTGGCTCCAAAGCCAGATGTCAAATGATCAACTAAGGCTTCGAAAGCAGGTAATTGATTTCGTAGCACATTTCATGCTTAAGAATGCAAGAACGCTTAGGTTTTGTCTGCTTCAAAGGGATTGGTGACTTGCTATTAGGTTTCTTGTAAAGATAAAATCCTTCGAAATGAACTTTGAAGTGCTCTGCAGCTAGAATTTGTTTGTTTTAGACTTCAAAGTTGCAAAACCAGTATTTGGTTAAATAATGAAAAAACCCAAAAGGGCTCATTCTTTAAGAAGTAAGCAATATAATTCCTAAGGGAAGTTTCCATACTTCGAAGCACATAGATTGTGTTTCGAAGCAAAGTTGGTTAATTCGAAGTTGTTAGTTAAACAAGAACAGACTATGTTAACCATATAATCAGAACGTAAAGCAAAGGCTGCCATTTTTAAGAGAAAATTCCACACTTTGGAAGTTTTTGAGTTAGACTTCAGAGCAAAATTGGTTGATTCAAAGCTTCTTTGAACATAATAAGGAGTTAGGTCACAACAACCATACAATTAAGCATACAATTATAGTTTAAAATCATATCATGATAGATAAAATTTGATAAGCCCAATTTTATTGATATGTAATATTTACCTTGGGAAGACTTATTTGGCTACATTCTCAATTTCGTAAAAATAAGGGATGGAAGTTACAAGATCATGAAACTTAGTCCAGCAAAACTCAATAAACATATACTCTTTTATTTATCTATCTTCTATCCTTTCCAAATTTGGTTTATCTATTTGATGAGCCCTTAATTGGAAGAAGAATTGTTGGGCATTCATTTCAAATTCTATTTGCTTAAGAGCCTTCTCTATCTCATCCATCTTATCTTCCTCATGTGCTTCGCCCATAATGGCATCTTCTCCATACTCTAAGTCTGGGTTTTTGAAGTTCTCATATTCTTCGAGGAGATTCTCTGCCTCGTATTGAATTTGGATTCGAGCAGCAACGGTTTCATTCAATACTTTATTGGTAATAGAAGCATTGATGTGCCAATTGAGTAGGAGGGAAAGTTGGTCCAGGAAAGCATAGAGCTCTGCATGGGCTACAGGGTTGAGAAGATGGCTACGAGAAATAATGTCACAAGCCCATAATAAGTTCTTGTAAGGAATATCATCTCGCAGGACTTCGAAGGACAAATGGGAAAAAGCAACAAGTAGGGTCTGAGCCCTATATTGTTGGTCAGCAATTGGAGGAACTAGAGCTTGATAAGAAGCGAAGTGTTGACTCTCAAAAAGGGTGAGCCTCAATTCCTCAATCCAATTTGGGTTGGAGGGCCGCAAAGGAGCAGTGGGAGCCTCTCTGAATGAAGATAGAAATTCAGGTTTGTTCACACACTCAAGCCAATCAGAGGAGCAAAGTTTTGCTTTTTTGGCTAGGAGTGTAGGACTGATTCCTAAGGCTTCATCAAGGTATGGAGCCTTTCGCACCATTCAAGACAACAAAGTAGAAGTGTACCATGTTGAAAGCAAGTTGTCCTCAAGGCTGCGTAGACAGTTAAAATGCACGTATGGGTACACTACAGAGCTACGCTTGGAAGGTTGGACTGCAATAGGGTTATCGAATTCAGGAAACTGATGATGGATGCGCTCTCTCGTCTAAGGTTGAGTAGGAATAGGCCCAACTCCCCAGCCAGAAGCTTTAGAAGAAGAAGAGAAAGCAGCAGCCTCATCCCATGCAGAAGGTTTTGTGGCAGAAGAAGAGCTTCCAATATCCATTGTTGCAAAGTCTTGGTCTTAAGAATTGTGAATAATAGGTTCTTGATCCAAAAGTCGATGATTTACAAAAGCTTCCGTGACTTGAATAAATAGAAGTAGATAGGTGTGGCTAATAAATGCATGAAAGTTCTTTTGAGGACGAACATCATTATCTAACAACTCTTCGTATGCTTGATCTATGTAAGAAAAGGTTTGTTTGGCCATGAGAACTGTATCAGCCTTTTCGAATGCTCAGATAGTGGGAAGTGTTCGAGGCATAAAAGAAAATTTAATGCAGTACAAAGACTGCAATGATGGATGTCGGTTGCATTTCTAAGAAGATGCAAAGCCCATGCACATCCTAGGATGTGGATAAAGTGCCTTGATCCACTAATATCACCAAGTATTGGGTATATTAGTACAGGGGGTAATGTTGGCTGTATAATTTGTAAAAGCCAATCACAATTCAACACGTGGCATGAAGGGGCAATTTAGGAAATTAATACAAGTTGCCAACCAAAGTCAAACACATGTCAGCCCGTATTGCTAATAATAGATCTGCGTATCACTAGAACAATCGAGGGAAACAAGATGATGTAGCCTAACGGTTACTCACAAAGTTCAAATTCAAAATCAAAATCAGAAGGGAAGCCTAACTGCAAGAGTGGCGTAGTGGGACTGACTGTGAGAGAGTATGTTCAACAATCATAGGAGGACATTTCGACGGTTGAAAGCCTACTTCGACGATTATCATTAGAAAGTATAAATAGCAAAAAAGGCCCCAGAATGAAGCATCCAGACTCAGATCAAAAAACTATTTTATTTACTTCGTTTTTCCTTCTAGTTTTTACAGTTCTTTACATTTTTGCACTTCAATTCTTGCACTGCACTTCATTCCTAGGAATAGTTTCAAATAGCTTGTTGCTGTAAACCTCTATGAGGCTGGGTCAGATCATTGTAAGTTTTTCATTTTACTTAATGAAATTCAGATTCTGAAATTATTCTTCACTTGTTGTTATTTACTAAATTCTCCTAAAACAAGTCACTAGTAAAAGTCTTCTTCATTGAGGCTGAAAGAACTAAAATACAATCGTCTAATAATTGGTTGGCAATTAATATTCTGTAAGGACTGACTAATCCTTGTTGGCACGCTTAAAATTGTATTATTAACCTTCGAAAGCCAAAAAGGCCAACAAAAGTATCAAATAAAATTTAAGATTGACTGAATAATTAGATATTGGAGACTGTGGCCTCTTGCAAAGGAAGGGTGACCACCACTAACAACTCACTATTTTTAGTCAATTTATTTAGAAAAAAATTGTTAGTAACAAACACATGGTTATATGGCCATTTTGTTTTTAATTTACTTGAAATATTTTAGTTGAGTGAAAAATTTGAGTGTGGCTGTGTGCCATTTGCTAGCAGATTGTAAAAAGTAAGAGAAAGAAAGAAAAAATTTAAACTTTTTAAGAATTTATTTAGCATGAAAGTGGTAAAAAGTATAACTAAATTAATTTAATTGTACAACTGACATTAACATTGTAACTAATTTTATAATTTCTTGCAAAAAAAAACATGAAAAACAAATGAAAATATGATTGTCTATATAAGAAGTTTATCTACAATTACAATTTTAAAATTTTCATCACAATCAAATGCATGTAAAAAAATATGTTTTATTTTCTTTCAGTTTCCACCAATTTTACTTTCTAATCAAACATATCTTTAAAAATTAAAAATAAATATAAAAAAATAAAAAACTGCATGGCAAACAATGCCTTAGTGTGTAACTCGGTTGGATTGGAGGGCCATTGTACTATACCTGTTCTGTTGGATGAGCTCCCTTATGTTTAAATTAACTTTCCACAATTTAGCAATAAAAATGAGGAAAGGATCCTTTCAGTCCAAAATTTATATTAGAGGGTGTTGTTCCAACCCATGGGGCCTATCATAGGTCCCATTTCGATGATTCAAATTATTCATTTTATCGAGTATTTCGTATATTTCATCCAAAAAAAATTAGGTTGATTTGATAACTGTAACTAATTCAATTTACCGCATTTTTCACACAAAAAAAAAAAATTTAAAAAAAGGATGATTGTAGCTCGACTTTTTCGCACCCCCTTTCAGAAGTTTGAAAGAAAGCCCTACAATTCAGACTCTCAGGACTGTAAATCTAATCTAACAAGTGCAATGTGAAATTGATAAACAACAAAGAGTCCAAATCCGGCAAATCGTTTGGAAAATTGATTTTGAATAAAAAATGCCAAAATTAGACTGTTTTGCCAGATACAGAGTCACCACATAAATATTTTATTTTGGAAAAATTTAGGAAACCCATGACTCGTGTCAGAGGCCACGTGTCCGTCATCACCAAAGTTGCCTCGGCTCGGGAACTTGGGTACGAGAAAGGAAGGTCATGAATTGAGTACCCCCACTCGCCCGATCAAAGATCGGTCTCTACTAATCATGATATGATTTTTATGTACATTACGTGCTCTTGTTCCAGTTATTAAGCTAGCATTACTATGTGATGCACACAAGCAAGTATAGACTAGTTTGCCCAAATTGGAACGATTCAAGTTCATGTTTGTTTTTGCGAAAAGGGTTTGAATTTGCCACCTCAAGTGGGCTTAAAATTTGTTAATTTGCCAGTCAACAAAGTGGGCTTAAAACTAATTTGCTACTCAACAAAGTGGGCTTAAAACTTACATTCGTAGAATCGTTCCAATTCAAGCAACAAGCCTTCATCCACAGGCATTCGAACAGTTTATCGAATAAGCATTTAGCCTCATGGCAAGCACGTTAGTCATGGCAATCACTCACACTCATGCAAGTATGCTAAAGCATTAAAAACTCACCTAGTACTCCAAGCCAAAAAGATATGAGATAGAAAAATATGCATGATTCCTATCTATGCAAAATGACTAATGCAACGCATGCAAAGAATGCAACTAATAGGCTCGGCTACTAATATGGCATATGATTCAATTAAATAACATGCGGTTAAACACGTATTCAAAGAATTATTGAAATGACAATGCAGTTTGAATGATGCACCGAGTCTCGGTGCATGCAAGACAAGATGAATGTATGCAAGCATAAAGTATGCTAATTAAAATATGACTCTAATCTAACCATCAAAAGTGATTAAATAAAAGGGAAAAAGACGGGGGTTGGAAGACATACACGTTATTACATTTTGCTCTCACGAATGAGAGTCCGAATGAATAACTAAGCTAACTAGCAACTAATTAAAGCTAAGCTAATTAAGCTAATTATTACAACACTTGAATAAACTAACTAGTAAGCTAACTAATTAAGTTACAACACAAATGTAAGCAAACTAAGTAATTAAAGTTTCTAATTACTCTGCCACTACTCCGCCACGGGGAATGGAAGATGTGCATGCGCATGCTCGGATATCACTCGAAAAGACCTCCATTTTTCTCTCGAAAGCCTCTGTTTGCAGAGTTGAACACTTTCAGAACAAATCTACCCATCTTACCAAAATTCTGCTGAGATTTACATCAGTGGCCAACCGGCCACTGGCAAAGACTGCCGGTTACTTGACAACCATGAAAGTGGCTTGTCGGCCATCAGTGGTGCTTTGCTAGCCACCTGCTCGCCATGGAAAGTGGCCTGCCGGCCATTGATGCACTAGTTCATCATGCTGCAACAGAGGACAAACAGAACAAAAAAAGGGTATTTCCAAGGATTGTCTGCACAACTCACCCCTCCTTTTCATGAGTAAATCTAAGGTGTTGTGAATTTGAGCCACAAACCACCAACTCAAGCAATTTCATTGCATGATGGCTTGTGACTCAAGATGTGCAATTTCAATAAATGCAAAACAAGACACAAACCTCCTCTCTTTCATGAATGATCAAGGGAAGAAGTTGACCTTGGAGACTTGAATCATTTCATCACTAACAAGTATAAAATGGTTCAAGCTTCTGTGTGTTCAATTAATGTCCAATTGAACACAACCAAATTATTATCTTGTACCATTTTAGTCCCAAGTTTTAATTACTCAATTTTAGATTACCAACCATCCTTTAATTCATTAAGTCCAATAATGAATTTAAGTCCTCTAATGGAGTGAAGTACCAAACCAAGAGTTAACTTAAGACATGAAAGAGATGTCAAGCCATTGATAATGAACCCCTAAAAGGGATAAAACCATTAAGTATGACAACCTCAATCTCATGCTTAAAAGAACAAGAGGCTTGAAACAACTCTCAAAGCAAAACAAAAGCCAAGAAAGGAGGAAAGTTGCAAAAATTATTAGTGCTAAAAATAAGTGAGAAAAGCATAAATAAATGCTATCACTCAAAAGAGATGGTGTCTAAGGCCTAAAACACCAAGCTCATGAGGATTATTACACTACAAGCATGCAAAACAAAACTCAAACACAACAAACACTTAGAAACAATCTTAAAACAGGTCTGAAACAGCCCTAAAAAATGCTGGAATTAGACTAACAAAAGCTAGAATAATAGGCTAAAATATAGAGCATGGTAGGCTAGTAAACAAAACACAAGAAGGGGAGGCTACCCCTTCCATTTTTGGACTTCAAAACATATTTTTAGCCACTAAAATAACTCTGAAAAATAGTGTTTAAAAGCCTAGAAAAAGATAGTAAAAGGGTGGGAAACACAAGGGCAAAGGCCTCCAAAACAAGTTACAAAGAAAGGTGAACCACCCCTCAACCTTTATTGACCTTAAACCACAAGTTTCAGCCCAAAAATACAGAGTTTCTATAGCCCAAAAACAGTACAAAAATGTATTGGAATGAAAGCTAAAACATGGAACAATTTAAGCTAGTAAACAAGCCAAAGAAGGGGTGGCTAACCCCTCCATTTTTAGGACTTCAAAACCACTTTTTTTAGCCTCTAAAAACCTCTAAAAATCAGTAGTAAAAAGCTCAAAAAAATTTTGATAAAAGAATGGGAAACACAAGTGGAAAGACTTAGAGAACAAGGTTTAAAGAAGGGTGATTAACCTCTCTACCTTTAATAGCCTTAAACCACAAGCTTCAGCCCATAAAAATAGGTTTTAAAGAGCTTAAAAACAGCAAGAAAATATAGAAAATAAAGGGTGTAAAGATGGTACAAAGGCAAAAGAAGGTATACCTCTTGGAGAGGAATGAACCTTTAAGTCATAAACCACCAATTTCACACTCTCAAGTGCTTCAAAAGCTCAAATTCAAGCTCAAATCATCTCAGCAAGAAGTTCTCTAGGTTTGGTTTAGAGTGTTTGGGCAAAGGCTATGCAAGTTGCAAGATAGAGAGAGAATTGTAGAGAGAGAGGATATTTTCCAAAATATTTCTTCACTCCTAATGTTTTTCTAACCTTGAAAGATGAGAGAGTGGTCCTCTATATATAGAAATATATGAGCTTTGGTCGAAAATATCTAAAAATGGACAGCTGGAACAGCATGGAACAGCTAGAGGGAAAATATCTGGTTTTTAGACTGATGGCTGGCAAGCTTGCAATGGTGGCTAGCTGGGCCATCACTGATGGCCGGTAGGCAAAAAATGGTGGTTTGCCGGCCACAAATGGTGGTTGTCAACCACTTGTCAGCCATGCCTCCAGGTCTGACTTCAAATGGGCATATCTCCCTCATCCGGACTCGGTATTAGGTCATTCTTGAGTCTAAATTGAAGCCCCGAAAGTGTAGTTTCCAATGGTGGAAGCCTCACATCTACATTCTAAGTATGCAAAGAGATATGGCTATTTTAGTGAAGGTTGCTCAGTTTTGTCTTAACCAGATTGATGCCTAACTTCAAACGACCATATCTCCTTCATTCGGATTCGGCTTTAGGAGATTCTTGAGTGTAAAATCAAGCCCCAGAAGTCCACTTTCCAATGGTGGTGGCCTCACAACTAAAGTCCAAGTGTACAAGAGGATAAGTCTGATTTAGTGAGGTTGCCTAGTTCTCTCTTAACGGTCTCAAGCTCAACCACTTCCCAACTAGTTTTCTTCTCTCTCCTCCTATTTTCTTCAACTCCAAATCTATAAATAAGAGGTTTAAAAAGATTTTTCAAATAGTTCACCTCTCTTCCATTTATTTCTACTTTGTCCTTACTCGGTTACCAGAAAATGCAATTTTTAACGAAATGCGACCCTCGGAACATCGTATAAACAATCTCAAAAATATTTTGAAAGAGCGGGTTTTAAGGTCTAAAATAATTTTGGTCAAAATAGTTTTGGTCCAAAATGGAGTGCAATGTTAGGATTTAGAGCTCTCCTTGCTGAAGAAATTGAACGATTGTACAGCACAACTTTCATCATCGAGTGATCAATCAGTGGCGCCCAAGTCTTAAGGGTGTTCAAAAATGGGGTGTCTACAATGATAAAAAAAAATTATACATTTTTTTGATAACAAACGCAATAAATTGAACTAGTTACAATTATCGGATTAATCTATTTTTTTTTTTGTGAATGAAATGCACGAAATATCTGATAAAATGAACAGTTTAAATCATTGAAACAAAACACGTGATGAACCCCATAAGCCAAAATGGCACCCTCCAATTCAGATTTTAGACTGGTGATCCTCCTCCTAAAAATGATACCATCTTCAATGACCACTTCAATATGGAGCGCGTCATTCTTTGAAACATTCAAACCTATGGGAAAGATATTAAGGATGTTTCTCTCACATCTAGCAAAAAATATTCATACATCTAAAGGCAATGTCGCAATTGAATAATTTTAAGAACTACCCTTCATAGGTAAGGTGAAATTTGTATTGAAAAAATAAAAAATCTCACCAAATTGGTGATAAAATATCTCGCATGAGGATGAGTGATGTGAACCTCCATACTATGCAATGTCAAAATCTTACCATGCCATATGACTTTGGTTGATGATATTCGATTAGTTCTTGACAAACCTGAGGCCATATTAACTCTTACATTATATTTCCTTGAATAATGTTAATGAATCTTAAAAAATTATCAAATATTTTATTATAAAAAAAGAAACCAACACCTCAAAGAGTACAAGTTTTGCTAGGAGGATGTATAGACTAAACAAGTTCACCACTAAGAATAGGCCAATTTTTTTTGTATAACATTGAAATGTGCTGATAGAATTTTTTGGGGAACCATTATTTGATGTTGAGGACAATATTGGTTAAAATACCAATGGAAAAAAAGGTATATGTTGTTGTAATTGTTGTAGAGTGAGAAAATACTCAGATCGAATAAGTTGTTGACATGAGGATGAGTGATGTGAATCTCCATGCTATGCAATGTCAAAATCTTACCATGTCATGTGATTCTGGTTGACGATATTCAATTAGTTCTTGACAAACCTAAGGCCATATTAACTCTTATATTATATTTCCTTGAGTAATGTTAAGGAATCTTAAAAAATTATCAAATATTTTATTAAATAATTATATGAATGTGAGACTACGGGACTCGCGTAAGTCCTACACTCAGGTAAATATTTAATAAAATATTTAGTAATTTATTTAAAATCTTTAACAGTTTTGAATTTTTTCCTCTATCTTTAATGAGATTATTTCATTGTACATTCTTGACTTCTCAATAAATATAGTGATGGAGGTGAGGGTAAGGGGAAGGGGAAGAATACATTAGTTGTGCTCCATATATATCACAATGAACGCAACATTATTGACCTTCTCACTTTGTGGTGTGTGAAGTTTAACGTTTAGGCTTTCAATTTCACAAATTTTTTTTTCTTTTTAAAAGTAATTAATTTGTCTATAATTTGATCAATGCAAATCCTATTTTGCTTAGATTTTTTTCCAGTATGCTTATTTTTCATTGAAGTATTCGGATTTGAGTCTAACTTAAATAATTCTTTTTTTGGTAATTTTTTATTTGATTTTGACATAGTTAGCAAGTAATTAGCCTAGAATTTTTTTTTTCTTTATTGTAAGTCTTCTATAGTATAAATTAACATGTATGCCTCGGGAAAAATTAATTTATTTTGAAAAATAAATATTAGGACATTCGGCGATAAATCTAATTTTAGATTTTTTTTTTTTTGGTCCAAAGATTCTAGGCACTAAAAAACTTTGTCTATAAGGACAAGCTCATGTAAAATGACCAAACTATCCAAATATATATATATATATATACACTAAACCCTAATGAAACCATTCTCTCTCTCTCTCTAACGCCTTTCTCTCTGTCTCTCTCTCTAACGCCTTTCTCTCTGTCTCTCTCTCTCCCTCTCCATAGCTCCTCTCCCCCTCACTTTCCCACCACCACTTCTCCTCACCCTTCACCATCGCCTCCACCTCCACCACATCACCTGCACCGCAATTTACACCACCACTACCATCGCTGTCCGTCATCCTCTGCCACTCTACCGCCCGCGTCACGCGATCTCACCATCCTTGATCCATGCTTCTACTTCTCTCTTTCCACACACATGCACACACCACTAGACGAGGCCGAAGACGCAGATCTCCTCTTCCGCCGTTGTGGACACGTGCCTTTTTCGAGTTTAAGGCTCGTTTCCCACACCAACTTGCTTTAACCAACAAATAATTGCCACCTAATTTTTAAAAGGGAATTAAAAAACCTTTTAACAATGAAAACTAAGTTGAGGACCAGTCCATCACAACCAAGAAAATTATGGGTTTGGAAACTTAGGTACAAAAGGGGGAAGGTCATTGAATGATAACACCATTTTTGCCCAATTCAAAAATTGGCCTCTACTCACTTTCTATTTTATAATTTTAGTGATTAATTATTCATACAATTCATTTTTAAGCCTTAAAACCTTTAACTAACCTAAAATTAGATGATTTGAATAAAATAAGTATCATTTATTTTAGATTGAATGAATAAGACCACATATTTCATAAAAAATGATTTTTCATTAAAAATGGATTTTTAATAATCCATGGCCTTAGACACAAACTAAAATAAACAATACTCATAAAAATCAATCAAAACAAGTAATTTTGCATAGAAAGCATTTAACTTGGATTATTGAAAAGACAATACAAGGAGCAAGCACATGCCAAAGAGGAAGAGAGAATTTACCCAGTTGTCGACTTTTAGCGTCTTTCATGCATGCAGAAAAATAAACATGACCTAAAATGCAACTAATACATACAAGAATGGTCATAGGCCCAATTTGAGGCTACTAACATGATGATTATGCATAAAATACAATTACCAAATAAAAAGTGAAAATTCTAGAAAACTACATGATGATCAAACCGAGTCATGCATGGTGATTATGAGATTAAATGAAGCCTAAAACATGTTGTTCTAATCAAATAAAGAGACCATGCAAGAGAAAGGCAAAAAAGCTAATAAAATAAAGAAATTACACGATGGAACGATGAACTAACAACCTAGCATTCCTTGAATACTAAAATAAAGACTAAAAACGTACTAAAATATGATAAAAGGATAGAGTTTCCTTCTGGTTTATTCAAACCGAAGAGCAGGCCAAGAAACGGGATGAAAACCAAGCTTTTCTTGCTTGTAAGCCACTCTCAAGCTTAAATTTCTGAGATAGTTCAAAGTCTTCATGCTTTAGAATGATTTTTAGAAGTTTAGAGTTGTTGTGGGTGGGAAAATTTCGTAACTAAGGCAAAGGAGGGAGAGAAAATGGGTGTTTTGCTCTCAAAACTCACAAAAATGCTCAAAATCCTTAACCCTTTGAAAGGGAGGGAGAGGGGCTCCTTATATAGGCAAAGGAGAAGGTTTTGAAGCCCTTCCTAGGGTTTTGTCACTTTCTCTTTCCACTCCCTCCAAAATGCACCACGATTGAGTTACCAAAAATAACTCTGCCACACTTGGATGTGCGCACGCACAACTAATATGTGCACTCACAACTAATGTGCGCACCCATGTTTTGCTTTAGTATATATGCCATGCATACATGCACAAGTACGTGGTCTCATACCCTTGGCTTGCTTGTGGCTCAAGGAAACCTAATTTGCCTTCTAATCACTATTTTTGATAAAATTTGTCACTAATTTCAAAAAATATATTCAGTCGAAGTACAATCGGGCCTCTCTCTCTTTCTCTGGATTAAAAACTTAGTTTTTGGCTAAAAATGGTTCTACGAATGGTCATTTTCACAAAAAGTTAATTTTGATCAAAACAGGTTTATACAGCAATTCCAAACAACTTTTAATATTCCAAAGATGTAGTAATTACCATTTCATCACCGGGAGGGCTTGCAAGCACCCAAAATCTTAGGTTCAGTCAAAATGGGGTGTCTACAGCTGTCGTCCATCGTCGCGTTGCCATCGCATGGTGAAGACTGTCGTTCTCCCAAAACAAACCATCTCTCTCTCTCTCTCTCTCTCTCTCTCTCTCCATCTCTTCCTCTCTTCATCTTCTCTCCAAATCTGATAGAAGAAGACCTCGCCGTTACCGCCTTAGCTCCATCGGATCCAAAAAGATCTAACTACCGTTTGATGATGGTGATTTTCTTGACAATGATTTTAGTATTTCAGTTAGCTTTCATTTTCTCATCTCCAATTTCTAATCTGTTGTTGCCTTCAATACTATTCACACACTATAATTGTTCTATTTTTATACACATTTTTGGTTCAAATACTTTTATGTAATTAAAAGAGTACATAATTACATTTTTAACTTGTTTATATAAATATATATATATATATGAGCTTTCTTTCGAAATGAAAGTAAATGATTTCATGCTAGCAATAGTTCACAGGTGAGTTTGAAAAATGGATAGTGAACTTTACTTATTCGACGAATTGTTTCTAAGAGATATAAAAAAATTTTAAAAAAAATTTAAAAAAAAAATCAATGGTTTATTTGTTTTGGTGCTTTTGTTGTTTGTAGGAACTGTTGAACGATGAAGAGTCAAGTTGCGGAGATGTAGAGTTTGGAATGTGACGATGGTTTCTTGTATTTTTGGAGGAGTTTCTTTTCTTTTTCTTTTTCCTTTTTTTTTTTTTGCGTAATTTTAGAAGTTTTAATTGTGTTATTAGTAGGATGGGATAAGCACGACTCTAATGTGATAAGAAGTGTATAAAAGGTAGAAAATAGATCAAATCGTTGATTGTGGTTATTGTTGGGGTGGTGTTGTTGTTGTTGATGATGATGAAAGTTATTTGTGTTATATTTGAGTGTGGGTGGCAAAAGAATTTCAATAGATTGAATTTTGAATTGATAGGTTTAAAAAAAATTAACGGATAAAAGAAATTTGGAAAGAAAATTTGTACAGATAAAAATTTGAATAGATAAGTGTAAAAATTCAGCAGATCAGGTGGTAAATTTCAACAAATAGAAAACATTCAAACAGATAAGAAGAAAAATTGAACAGATAGTCACAAAATTTGAACAGATAGATATAAATTTGAACAAATAGGAAGAAAATTTTGAACAGATATACAAATTTGAACAAATAGAAAAAAAAAATTGAATAGATAGATATAAATTTGAACAGATAGTGAACGACAAGCCAACAAATAAATTAAGGAATAAAATTGAAAACAAAATGTCCTACCAAAATAACAAAATGAATTCTCACCGAACTATTTCACAAAGGTTGGATCTCTCACCAATAAAAAATATCTACTCCTTGGATTATATTTATCACCAATTATTCTAAATATTATTACAAGATAATTTTTTTTATATTAAATTCATGATTATTTTTTTATAGGGATATTTACCAATAAATCTTATCTCACAAACAAGTACTCCAATTAGTTCCAAATTTTTTCTATTGATCTATTAAGTCCTATTAGTAGAGAGTTTATTTCCGTATGGACCTATTTTTTATTTTGGTAGTGTTTTGATAGAAAGCTATACTATTTTATTAATGTGAAAAGTATGATGTGATACTTCAATGTGACAAATATGAATGTGACACTCGAACGATGTGACAGTAAAAAAAAATTTTAAAAAAGTTAGTGTATTTTTCCTAAATATGACAACATAGCGGATATGATGAGACACTCCAAAACTTCTACTCAAAAATAAAAATAAAATTCTTTAGTGTATGTTTTCCAAATGTGACAACGTGACAAGTATGATATGACACTTCAAAAAAAATAAACTCTTTACTGTACTTTTCTCAAACGTAACAACGTGGCGGGTATGATGTAACACTCTTAAAAAAATTAAAAACTCCTTAGTGTACTTTTCTCAAATATGACAACGTAGCAGGTATGGCAGGACACTCTAAAAAAAAGAAAAACTCCTTATTATACTTTTCTCAAATGTGACAATATGGCCGGTATGATGTGACACTTCAAAAAAATAAAAATTTCTTAGTGTACTTTTTTCAAATGTGACAACATGGCGGGTATAAGGTGACACTCTAAAAAAAATTAAAAACTCCTTAGTATGCTTTTCCCAAATGTGACATGTGACACTCTAACATGGCGGGTATGATGTGACACTCTAAAAAAATTAAAAACTATTTAGTGTACTTTTCCCAAATATGACACTCTAACGTAGCGGGTATAATTTGACACTAAAAACTCTTTAGTGTACTTTTTTAAAATGTAACAATCCAATGTGGCTGGTAAATGAGTCATTACACATTCAAAATAACTAAATGGATCATAAGAAAAATATGAGATTATATGAATTACAAGTCCAAAATATGAGACTTATTGGTTATTCTCCTTTTTTTTATTTATTTTTTTATTTTTATATATATTCATTCCCTTACTTTTCCTACATCACTCCATGTATTCTTCCATCCAAAGCCCATTTTTGAGCCAATATTTTTGGAAAGGATTAAATAAGCTACTCTTTTTTTTTTCTTTTTTCTTTTTTCTTTTTGGATTAAAAAATAAGCTACTCTCATTGCAACAAGATGGAGCACAAATAATTTTTCAAAACATAGTGTTCCTCTAGTACAAGAAAGAATACATATGGTGTCTCATCTCATCCTTTGGAAAAATTGATTTGCTAGAAAATTGGGTAGTCTGACAACTTATACATATGGTGTCTATTTACACGAGTTTTTTTTTAATATTCTAAAAAATAATAATAATAATTTAGAGAATTAACTCATTTTTTAAACTATTTGAAAAATTAACGTGTTTTTTGAAATCACAATTTGAAAATACAATTTTAAATTGAAAATGCAATATATCTTAGTGAAATCCATGTCATCATAAAATTACATTTTCAACATGCAATTTCAAGTTGAAATTGCATGTTAAAAATGCGATTTCAATTTAAAATTACATGTAGAAAATGTGATTTCAAAAAATAGGTTAATTTTCCAAATAGTTTAAAAAGTTGGACAATTCTCTAAATTATTTTTTTTAGAATGTTTTTTTTAAAAAAAAAATTTTTTAAAAAAAACACCTTCTATTTACACACCTATAGTCCTATACGTGCCCCCACAACTTACCTCTTGTGTACCAAATGTTAATCGGTTATTTCTGTACACTCTCAACACAAAAATCAAGTCGTCACTTGTTATTGTTAAAGCTGAACATTGATTAATTTTTATTTATTTATTTTTGAAGCAAATATTATTTTAGGTCTTTATAATTTGTTTTATGTATACATAATAATCTTTATGTAATTTGTGGACTAAAGTGCATGGAATTTTTATTTTCACATCTTATTTCTTCCTTATTCACACATTTAATGATATTTTATTTATTATAATTTTGTCTTAAAATAAAATTATCGAAATATCCTTTTTTTTTCTTATCAAGACCCTAATTTCTTGACCGTACCTAGCAACAATTACATAGCTTACTCGTTCGTAAGGGTGGAAGAAGTAGTTTATTCTAATTGTTTGAGCCCTAATGTCTTTATCTTCTCTCTCTGTCCCATGATTCTCTTTGTCTCTTCTACGAACGTACTTGAGTGAAGGGGAAATATGATGAGTGGTATGTTTGATTGGGGGATAAAGGGGGAGACTATTTACTATGTGGATTGTAATTCGGAGGAAGCATTCAATTTGCCGTTTGTTTTTTTTTCAGTTCGCCGGACATAGAGTCCGGCCGGACTCCTTATCCCCCTATATGGGGAACTATTGTGTCTTAGGGGGGGTGTGGGACAATTTTGGGGGGACAATCCACTGTTGGGATTAGGTGGTAAAATGACCATTTTGACCCTCTATTATTTAATTATGTATTATATTTAGTAAAATTCAATAAAATTTAAATGTCTCAATTTAAAAATAAAATAATTTTCTTTAACTTTTTATTGATGTTTTATTTATTTAATTTTTTTTAAATAATTTTTTATAGATATTTTGTTGATGTTTTATTTTAAAATTTTGTTTATATTTTATTTAATTTCATTATTTAAATTTTGATAGATGTTTTATTTAATTTCATTGTTTAATTATTATTATTTTTAAAAACAAATTTATTTAAAATTTTAATTAAAAAATAACATATATTTTTATTGATATTTTATTTATTTAATTTTTAAAAAATGAATTTATTTAATTGTGTAAAAAATAAAATAAAATAAATTTTTATTTAATCTAGATAAAAATAATTAAAATATTAAAGATATGTTTAATATTGCTATTTATTTAATAAACTATTGAAAAAGGGTAAAATAGTCTTTTGGTCATTTATCCTATCCAGTCCGTCCAATCAAACGTTGGATTCACTAAAAATAGTCCTTTCTAGACATCTAATCCCATGAAAAAACAAACACAGGATACATATCCAATCCAACCAAATAGTCTGGGGGATTCATAGTCCTAGGACTCAAATCCGATGGATTCTAATCCCCCCTTATCCAGTCTGTCCAATCAAACGTGCCCATGCTCAGGCCTAGGGCTGTGCATAATACCGTCAAAATTACATCGAATAGCTCCGAATCGCATCGAACCGTACAAAATTTCAACTCTAGCGGGCCGGTTGGAGGCCCAGCTTTGGCGAGTCGGCGCGGGTGGCAGGTGATATTTTCCAACCTACGGGTCTAACCGACTGGACCCGCCTATGTTTCAAAAAAAAAAAACACTGTTATACAGACACAGATCAAGTGCAATCCAGTCACAAGATTATATCTATCATACATGATGATCAAGTGTAATCACCTGCTCTCTCTGCTCTTTTTTGTCTGTGTGTGTGTGTGTGTGTTTTCTCTCGCTGCTCTCTCTCTCTTCTTGTCTTTCTCTATTGTGTCTGTGCTCTCTCTGCTCTATATACATATACATATATATATATATAACAATGATAGTTGGTAATGGCCCGGCTGTGCCAAAAAAAAAAATATGATAGCTACTTTGCTTTGCTGTTCAATTTTTGATAAGATTTTATTTATATATACTTATTATGATTTATATATATATATATAATTTTTATTTATATATACTTAGTATGATTGATAATTTTTATTTATTTACTTATCATTCATATAATTTTTTTATTTTTTATTTACTCTCTCTCTGTTCTTGTCTTTCTCTGTTGTATCTGTGCCATCTCTGCTCTATATACATATCTATATAATAAGGAAGGATAGTTTTTGAATTGTGATGGGACTTTTGTCCCTTTGTCAAAATGTGAACCCTTAGATTAATTCAATCCAACAGCTACAAAATGTCCAAGAGACAAATTATCTTTCAATGGTTGAGATTGTTTGTTCACATCCTACGGTGGATATACATTCTTTCCTTCCATACCTTTCTCTTCAGCTAGCTCTCTCTCTCTCTCTCTCATTCAAAATTCAAAATTCGGCTGTCTCCCTCATCTCTCACTCTCAGGGCTCACAGATTGAAGGGGAGGATTTTCAATGTCATGGCCTCATCAGTTTCTCAATGCTCAATAGGTCAGCTCTCTCTCTCTCTCTCTCTCTCTCACTCAGTTTCTTCAATATGAAACCCACCTTAAGTCAGTTTATATGAAACCCACCTTATGGGCGATTAGCAGCCAGATTATTAGGGTTTTGTTTGCAAAGTAAAGGTAATACTCTCATCTCTATTGTGTGTGTATATATATGTGTATATATTGTGTGTATATATATTAAAATCTTCAATATGTGGATTTTCTCTCTCTTTTTTTTTCTAGATGCATGTAGGATTTTGGGTATATTTTTATGGGTTTTGTTGATTATATATATATATATTATCTATGTATATATACACACATGTATGAAGAGTTAGGCCCTATTTGGTAGAGCTGTGGGAAAGTGCTTATAGCTTATGCCTAAACAGCTTATAGCTTATAACTATGACCATAAGCTGATTTCCAGCTTATTCTTAAAGCATCTCCTGCCCCACTCAAAGAATAAGCTGATTTCTGACTTCCAAAAAGCTATAAGCTATAATCTATAAGCTAACCAAACACATCAAAATAGCTTAAATTAAGCTGAAAGCTGAAATAAGCTGTAATTAAGCTCTGCCAAACAGCCACTTAGTTGGGTTCCACGAATCCCATCTACTTTGATTTTTAGTAGGAATTTGTGGGATTGTATTGAGTTACTCTATTGAATGGTTGTTGTGCCCTTTTTTTTATATTTGATAACCATTATATCTTCCTTACTTATTAAGTGTTTGTTAAAATGTTTCAATGGAATTTACACACACACACACACACACACAAAAAAGGAAAAAAAAAATGAAATTAAACTTCATCTAAAACATACTTTGTCATAAATATAATTTTTTTTTTACTGGTGCACACACAATAAATTTGCACTTTATAATTTTACCACAAATTAACTTTAACACACCACAAACATTGGTAATTTTCATCATAAAAATTCATATATGTCTAATGATGTGAATCCTTTTTTTTTTTTTTTGATAAATAAACAAATTTTATTAATATGATGTGCATCCTTTTAAGAGTGGACATTATTAATTTAGCCGAGAGAATGCATTAAAAAAAAAAGCAGAACAAGATTGAAACCTTAAACAAATAAATTATGGGTCAAAATTAAAAAAATAAATTATACAAAAACAAATCAAACTTGAACTTAAGCTTTTTGTACACGAAAAGCAATTGTCAAAAATGACCAATTGGATAGAGATAAAGTCATTCTCATTCATTTTTTATTTTTGCAATCTCATTGATCATAATGGCCAATTCTCATTCTTTTTCCGTACTGTGATTTAAAATTTCTTTTCCAATTTTCGGTACTTAGATCTCAGCCCAAAATTTTAGAAATTAGGATACTTTGTTAGTACTGAATTTATCTGTGAATAGAATCACTAATTAACTTATTGGTGACCCTACAAATTTGGATACTCTGTTTTTTTTTTCCCCATCCCATCATCCCCACCATCACCAACAAAGTCTCACTCTCTATCAAATCAAATCAAATGGGGGTTATTGTGTGTATATATATTGATTACAGATTTTTTTTTCCAAAATCAAACTGTGAGGATTTTCCCTTTGTTTTTTTTCTAGATGCGTGTAGGATTTTTGGTATATTTTTATGGATTTTGTTGATTTTTCTTATGCATATATATTATCTATGTATGTATACACACATATATGAAGAGTTAGTTGGGTTCCACAAAACTTATTTACTTTGATTTAGTAGGAATTTGTGGGACCATTGTATTGAGTTACTTTATTGAATGGTTGTTGTGCCTTTATTATCGTTTGGTTGTTACTAAAATGTTCAATAATCATTCTATCTTTCTTGCTTATTAAGTGTTTGTTAAAATGTTTCAATGGAATTTATACACACACACACACACACACACACACACACACAAAAAGCGAAATTAAACTTCATCTAAAACATACTGTCATAAATATAAATTTTTTTTTTTTAATGGTGCACACACAATAAATTTGCAATTTATAATTTTACCACAAACTGACTTCAACACACCACAAACATTGGTAATTTTCATCATAAAAATTCATATCTATCTAATGATGTGCATCCTTTTTTCTTTTTTTCTTTTTTTTTTTTTTGATGAATAAACAAATTTTATCAATATGATGTGCATCCTTTTAAGAGTGGATATTATTAATTTAGCCGAGAGAATGCATTAAAAAAAAAAATCAGAACAAGATTGAAACTTTAAACAAATAAATTATGGGTCAAAATTTAAAAAATAAATTATACAAAAACAAATCAAACTTGAACTTAAGCTTTTTGTACACGAAAAGCAATTGTCAAAAATGACCAATTGGATAGAGATAAAGTCATTCTCATTCATTTTTTATTTTTGTAATCTCATTGATCATAATTGCCAATTCCCATTTCTTTTCCTTAATGTGATTTAAAATTTCTTTTTCAATTTTCGGTACTTAGATCTCAGCCCAAAATTTTAGAAATTAGGATACTTTGTTAGTGCTGAATTTATCTGTGAATAGAATCACTAAGTAACTTATGGGTGACCCTACAAATTTGGATACTCTGTTTTTTTTTTTTTTTTTAATCCCATCATCCCCACCATCACCAACAAAGTCTCACTCTCTATCAAATCAAATAGGGGTTATTGTGTGTATATATATATTGATTACAGTTTTTTTTTTTTCCAAAATCAAACTGTGAGGATTTTCCCTTTGTTTTTTTTCTAGATGTATGTAGGATTTTGGGTATATTTTTATGGGTTTTGTTGATTTTTCTTATGCATATATATTATCTATGTATATACACACACATATATGAAGAGTTAGTTGGGTTCCACAAAACCCATTTACTTTGATTTAGTAGGAATTTGTGGGACTATTGTATTGAGTTACTCTATTGAATGGTTGTTGTGCCCTTATTATCGTTTGATTGTTACTAAAATGTTTGATAACTATTCTATCTTCCTTGCTTATTAAGTGTTTGTTAAAATGTTTCAATGGAATTTACACACACACACAAAAAGAAAAAGAAAAAACCGAGATTAAACTTCATCTAAAACATACTTTGTCATAAATATATATATATATATTATTGGTGCACACACAATAAATTTGCAATTTATAATTTTACCACAAATTGACTTTGACACACACCACAAACATTGGCAATTTTCATCATAAAAATTCTTAACTGTCTAATGATGTGCATCCTTTTTTTTTGTTTTTTTGATAAATAAATTTTTTTTATTAATATGATGTGCATCCTTTTAAGAGTGGACATTATTAATTTAGCCGAGAGAATACATTAAAAAAAAATCAGAACAAGATTGAAACCTTAAACAAATAAATTATGGGTCATAATTAAAAAAATAAATTATACAAAAACAAATCAAACTTGAACTTAGGCTTTTTGTACACGAAAAGCAGTTGTCGAAAATGACCAATTGGATGGAGATAAAGTCATTCTCATTCATTTTTTATTTTTGCAATCTCATTGATCATAATTACCAATTCTCATTCCTTTTCCTTACTATGATTTAAAATTTCTTTTCCAATTTTCGGTACTTAGATCTCAGCCCAAAATTTTAGAAATTAGGATACTTTTTTAGTGCTGAATTTATCTGTGAATAGAATTAGTAATTAACTTATCTTTTCCCTACAAATTTGACTACTCTGTTTTTTTTTTCATCCCATCATCCCCACCATCACCAACAAAGTCTCACTCTCTATCAAATCAAATGGGGGTTAAGGAAAAAATTGGTTTCGTGTTAACACCCATTTTTATTTCATGTTAGTCAAATGAGTTGAGGATTGTTAACATTAAATGGGTTAATGTGAACATTAAGGTTAACCTAACTGTTAACATTAAGTTGAAACTAAAATAGATGGTCATATTTTTACTCATAGTTTCAAATTAGACAAAATATTTTTGGTATTTATTAAATACTTTTGTATTTACTTAAGCTTTATCTGGAACATTATTCAGTGGTGATTTGCAGAATGATAATGAGTTGTGGTGCACAGTAGATGTAAGTTTGTTCAAATATAAGTGGTGATCCTCTCCACCATGCACAGAACTTTAAACCCAATTAAAATCCATTGGGGTTTCTATTTTATAATTTGTTGTGGTATTGCTTTGTTTTCACTTATAAATTCAAATGGGTTTGGTAATTAATTATTGCTTTCTTGAAAGTTGATAATTATTTTCTTTTATCCACCAATGTCGATAGCTATTATAGGCAGTTTGGAAGTTGATTTTAATAATTTCTGACTTCCATGATTCTTTGATTTTGAAGACCAACACATGCTCTACATCTTTGATTTGTGGTAATTCTCCCTCTCTCTCTCTCTCAAGATTTATATTTAATGGGTTCAATAACTTTTTCGTGGTGAGCACCCCGAACTTAGATTTTTAGATATATTTTTCATGTGAATGGTTTGTTATTTCGTGCTTTTATTGGTATATTAGTATCGGGATTTTGGGATTTTTAGTATGTTGTTATTGTATTATTATACAAAGAGGTTTTCATTTGAACATTTATCGCCTTTGTTTTTTTCCCCCCAATATTTAATGTACATTTGTAATCTCATCATACACCACCAGTTGAGCCCACGTGTGTTTGGATTTTGTTGGAGGCTGAAGATTCATAATGAAATGATTCCCACTCACTCCCATCCGCTATCTCAATTAAATCTAAATAAAATTTTGGTTTTGTTTAATTGGTACAAATATATTCAATTTCCATGGAATTCGAAACTTTACCGATATAAGCAATTTCAGGTTGAGGCATGAGTTATAGATATAAAAGGTAAATTCATGACTTAATTTGTTTTATACTTATAGAAGTTGAGTTGGAGTTTTTATTTACTAAGATTTCAAATTCATGACTTCTTTGTGTTAATGATTGGCCTGGTATTTGTTAGCCTGCTTTTAATTTGATTTCCAAATTCTACTTTTTTCTTAGTGTAATGATTTAACTATGTTTATTGTGGAATCTAATCTCTTTTTATTCTTGGTATTATTGATTGGTAGGTTATTGATATTGACATAAAACAGTGCATCGTTAGCTTAAATTTTATATTATTAGTTTGGCATCTGCATATGTGTGTGGTTTTGATTGATTGCTTGAATTAAATGGTTTGATTCTTGGTCTAAAGAAACTAACAAAATGCATAGGAAAACAATGTCCTATTCAATTCAGTTAAATTGATAGTATTTTTATGGGTTTTGTTGATTTTTCTTATGCATATAGATTATCTATAAATATACACACATATATGAAGAGTTAATAGGATTCCACAAAACCCATTTACTTTGATTTAGTAGGATTTTGTGGGACTATTGTATTGAGTTACTTTATTGAATGGTTGTTGTGCCCTTATTATCGTTTGGTTGTTACTAAAATGTTTGATAACCATTCTATCTTCCTTACTTATCAAGTGTTTGTTAAAATGTTTCAATGGAATTTACACACACACACACAAAAACCGAGATTAAACTTCATCTAAAACATACTGTCATAAATATATATATATATATATATATTTTTTACTGGTGCACACACAATAAATTTGCAATTTATAATTTTACCATAAATTGATTTTAACACACACCACAAACATTGGTAATTTTCATCATAAAAATTCATAATTGTCCAATGATGTGCATCCTTTTTCTTTTTTTTTTGATAAATAAACAAATTTTATTAATATGATGTGCATCCTTTTAAGAGTTGACATTATTAATTTAGCTGAGAGAATGCATTAAATATATATATATATATCAGAACAAGATTGAAACCTTAAACAAATAAATTATAGGTCAGAATTAAAAAAATAAATTATACAAAAACAAATTAAACTTGAACTTAGGCTTTTTGTACACGAAAAGCAATTGTCAAAAATGACCAATTGGATAGAGATAAAGTCATTCTCATTCATTTTTTATTTTTGCAATCTCATTGATCATAATTACCAATTCTCATTCCTTTTCCTTACCGTGATTTTAAAAAAAAATTTCCAATTTTCGGTACTTAGATCTCAGCCCAAAATTTTAGAAATTAGGATACTTTGTTAGTACTGAATTTATCTGTGAATAGAATCACTAATTAACTTATGGGTGACCCTACAAATTTGGATACTCTGTTTTTTTTTTTTTTTTTTTTCATCCCATCATCCCCACCATCACCAACAAAGTCTCACTCTCTATCAAATCAAATCAAATGGAGATTATTGTGTGTATATATATTGATTACAGTTTTTTTTTTTCCAAAATCAAACTGTGAGGATTTTCCCTTTATTTTTTTCCTAGATGCATGTAGGATTTTGGGTTTTTTTTTATGGGTTTTGTTGATTTTTCTTATACATATATATTATCTATGTATATATACACACATATATGAAGAGTTAGTTGGGTTCCACAAAACCTATTTACTTTTATTTAGTAGGAATTTGTGGGACTATTGTATTAAGTTACTCTATTGAATGATTGTTGTGTCCTTATTATCATTTGGTTGTTACTAAAATGTTTGATAACCATTCTATCTTCCTTACTTATTAAATGTTTGTTAAAATGTTTCAATGGAATTTACACACACACACAAAAAGAAAAAAGAAAAAAAACCGAGATTAAACTTCATCTAAAACATACTTTGTCATAAATATAATTTTTTTTTTTTTTACTGGTGCACACACAATAAATTTGCAATTTATAATTTTACAATATTTCTTTATATTTCTCAATGTCTTAAGTTTTTGGTATGTTTTTCGATAAATTATATTTGTATTTAACTACATTTTGATAAATTACATTTGTATTCAACTACATCGTGTCATTACGCACGAGCATACTTTTTATTCTGTACTTTGCATACATCTTATTCTTCTCCTTTTTATTCTGTTTATGTACTTGCTCTTCTCATCTTTATTGTAACCCTCTCTTTGAAATTAATTTTTATATTTATTATCCGATTTGCTACTAAAATTGTTAAAAGTTCTTTACGAAGAATAATATTTCTTTATATTTTTTTAGTGTTTTTATCAAAAATCAAAAAATGCTACAGACTCTACAAATTTCAACATGATGCGTATAAATTACAACTACATTTTGATACTAACATAATTTACACTGTGCCTTTAGGTAGTTCAATTTCTCCAGTTGTCATATTCATGCACAAATTAACTTCTTAAAGCAGGTTGTTAACTACATTATTAAGCCTCATTCTGCCTTCTTACAGTTATCTGTCTAATTTACATAACCAGACACTTTCAGGTTGAGACACCATTGACCTTCAACCTCTAATTATGGACAACATTACAATTTTTGGTCACGTAAGTTGTTTTCTTTATAAGTTGAAGTCAATTTTCTTTTCTTTTCTTTTCATTTCATTATTGTTTATCTAATTTCCTGATAACAAAATGCTCTTTTCTGATGGATGGAGACCTATGTCAAACTATAATATTGACTTTTTTACTCATTTTCTTACATGCATACATTTTTAATTTTTTTTTATCTCTAATTCTTTTGTATTTATAGTTTCAATTTCTTCAAGAAAAAAATGCTAAGAGTGTTTTGATATTTATATAGATTTTCTTCTACTAATATACTAACTTTTTTATTTTCATAAATTACTAGATTGTTGTGCATGCTCCTCATTGGGGATACATAGAAGTTGATACGAAGACTTTTTGGAAAGTGATGAGGCGCTGCTACGAATTCTAAGAAAGAACAAGTTTGAAAATCATATTTATTTTTGTGAAAAGCGTACATATGCTAGCTACGATCTAGATTTTGTAAAGTTTCCTATCAATGTGAATTTTAGTTTTGTAAAGCCTTTTATCCATGTGCAATTTATAACTAAGTTTAGATGTATGTTATATAATATTCATTTGAATTATTCACTTGATCATATAGTCTTTTTTTTCTTTTTTCTTTTTTTTCCTAATATGCTCTTGAATTAGCTTAAAGAAAACTAATCATATATATATTTTTTTTTGTTGAATTTGAATTTTTGCTTTCTTATATATTTTTAACAAGAAGGGTGTTGCTTTTAATATAGGATTGGATTGTGTATGTATTAATCTTTTAAAATAATTGTTCATTGCACAATTTTTGTCATTTTTTTTTGAATTGCAAAGCACGACTGGTGTGCTTTATTTATTTGTTATTTTTTTATATTGTGGAACATTGATTGGCGTGCTTAATTTGTTATATGTCCTTTTTTTTTTTTTTTTTTTTTTTGGTATTGTAGAATATTGGTTGATGTGCTTAATTTGTTATTTGACATTTTCTTTGTATTGCAGAGCACGAACTGGTGTGCTTAATTTATTTTTATTTTTTTTCTATTGCAGAGCATTGGCTGGTGTATTTCGTCTGATTTTTATTATATATTTTTGTGTTGTGAGACTTACATTTTATTGTTTGTTTAAAATCTTAAAATTATTCCAATTACATTTTCATTCCAATAATATTTTCACCGTGCCTTTAGGCACGGGCATACCCTAGTATATATATATATGTAACAATGATAGTTGGTAATGGCCCGGTTGTTAAAAAAAAAGAAGATATGATGGCTGCTTTGCTTTGCTACTCAATTTTTGATAAGATTTTATTTGTATATACTTATTATGATTTTTATTTATATATATTGATTGATAATTTGGATTGTTTGTGGACTTTGATTAACTTTTGAATTTTTTTTTAGAACTATGTTGGATGTTGGATTATTGTTGAGGACTAATTTGTTTGGATTGTTGGATTTTTAGTTTACTAGTTTGTTAATATTTAATGTTATATTAAAATGAATATTTTAATTTTGACTATTTCAGTTAATTTATAAATTAGATCTTTTTACTCTTTTATTCAAATTTTGTAATTTGAATTATATTTTGTTATAAACCACCAATTTGCCCGAACCGCCAAGGCAAATCCGTCCTTATTTACCAACCGAACTGCTGATTTTTGATAAGAAAAATGGTAAATTCTAATTACATTTTTATCAATCCACCACCCGCCATACGGTTTCTGTTTTTCTTCTAAACCGCATCGACCCGTACCGCGCACACCCTTACTCAGGCCTACAAGGTGTGCACCATGTAGCTTTGTATGACCATAGATCATTTCTAAACCATATCGACAAAAATGGAGGACCAAGACAACGTGTCCTTCCCTTCAAATAGACAAAGTGTCTTCTACTCGATAGGGCCGTACTTATGTTCAACTTGGTCTAAACGAGATCACCAAGCCTAGTTGGTTCATACAGCTTGGTGCGCTTGGTATGTGCTTTCCAGCTCGACCCACCTTGGAGAAGCCAGTTAGGTACAACTGTAACTCTTTGTTTGGCCCACCTCAAGGCGACCGATCGGGTTTGACTTGGCCATTTTAGGATAGTCTAACCTTGCTTCAATTAATTTGACCCTCTTCACTTTCCACATTAATAACATACATTACATGTTTTGGGAATTAAAAGTGTAATTTTTTAAAGGGAATTTTCACATTTATTATTGACTTTAAAAGTTTCTATGAGTTAGATTGGGGAATCAACTTGAAATATTTTTGGGATTATTATTAATAAATCTCATCTCACAAACAAGTACTTCATTTAGTCATTTAATGAACTTTTCTCAAATGTGACACTCTAATTAACGTGGCGGGTATGGTATGACATTAAAAACTCTTTACTGTACTTTTTTCAAATGTAATACTCTAATGTGGTGGGCAAATGAGTCATTACATATCCAAAAAGACTAAATAGATCACAAAAAAAAAAAATATGGGACTATATGGATTACAAATCCAAAATATGGACTCACCCAAAAAAAAGTCCAAAATATGGGACTTATTGGTCAATCTCTCAATATTTTTTTTACATTTGTATTAAACTAACACAATCTAAATATTGAGGATGAAAATGATACAAATCTCATACCTTTGAGATAAAAATTATTTGACCTTTTAAAAAGTGAGATTTTTAAAGTTACAATTTTTAACTTTTTTAAGTTTTTCCTTTTATTTTATAAGAAAGTAGAGATTACACATCCGATGTTAAGTCGTTCAATAGAATATATTGGAGAACAAAATAGATCTCAAAAAGGATAAATAGAACCTTCATGCGAGGAGGAAAAAACTGTCACAAAATGAGAAAACTTCTACACAGAGAGACATTACTGTAACACGAACAACTAAAACAAAATCAAAAAATTAAAACAATGACCACCAAACAAACATTACCAATTACCTTCATGATCCATTCATCGTTGTAACTAGTAGTTGTGATACCGTAATATCTACCTCTACATTATAAAATAAAATATTCTGAATTTCAGGTGGTTGCCTAGCATAAAGTGTGTTTAACAGCGTTGGATCTCAGTTATGAATTAGATTTGAGTTTAGATCTGAAAACTTTCACAGTGGCAAACCAATGACGAAGACGAGAGGAGCGGTAATGGTTAGCATGGTGATGAATAAGAAGAAGAAATCACGGGAGAAGTAGAGGAAGGTTAAAAACACCACTCTCACCCTACAAAGGAGAGAAAAAGAGAGCGACTAATAATAACAAATTTATTTGAAAAAGATTTTTTTAATTTATTCAAAATCTTTAAATATGTATAGATAAAAAAAATTCATTTATAATTTTTGAAGACTTTTTTAATATTTACATAATAAAAAAAATGTGTAACAGTTTATTTAAATAAATTAAAAAAATTGACCAAATAAATTTATAACATATTATAATTATTTAAATTATAATACTAACAGACAACTAACTTAAAATTACGAAAAAATTTCTATGGTACACATTGTGATGACTTATTGGAGCGGTTAGGCCTCGTTTGGGAACAGGCTAATTTAATAATTTTTTGGCTATTTAGTTAAAATATGAGCTAAAAAAAATTAGTATGTTTGGGATGACTTTTTGGATGTGCAGCTTTTACGAAAAGATGTGCAAAAGGTAGAGAGCAAAAGAAAATCTTTGACTTTTTGGTATGAATTGTTGGCTTTTTGACTTTTTTAGTAACTTTTGACTAAACTGACCTGTTGCCAAACGTGGCCTAAGTGTGTAAGTAATTTTTTTGATCAACAAATAAGAGTTTTATTGATGCATCAAGCTGCCAAAACAGCAAAAAGAGAGATACAAACAATAAAACAAGAAGGGAGCAAGGGGGGTTTGAGATGGATCCCTACTAGGTTTTTTTTTTTGCCCTTTTGAACTAGGATTTGGCACCCAACAAAAGGCAAAATCATCTACAACCGAAAGCAAGAAATACAAGGGGTGGAAGGTAAGGTGCCAATCTAAGCCCAAGAGCATAAACTGAGACAGACTGAAAGGGATAAAAAAAGCAAACATAAAAACACTCTATCCCTTCTTTTAGTAGATTAGTAATTAGATTACAATACATGATAATATCTTTTTATAGACTCGAATCTGAAATTTCACTCACTTTAACATATAAGTGCTCTCTCCATGATCGCTTAGACAACCTCTCTATTGTGATGGTAGTTATGACATTATTTTTGTTATACCTTATGTACTTTTTAATTATAACTAGGGGTAAGATTTTAGGTTTGGCCCAGTTATTTTATAGCCACATCTTAGGATATGGTGACGAGAAGGTCAGGGATTCGAGGTATCCTACAACCTTCGCCAAAAAAAAAAAAAAAAAGGATTATAACTAGGAGTGTGAGATTCAGGCGGTTTTAGAATAAAATTATAAACTAAACCATGATTTGGGCAATTTCAATTTGTTAGTTATTGAAGTATATTCTTAAACAATTATTAAGCAATTATATAATATATAACACTAATTTGCATAATATTTTTCATATATGTAACTACTAATTTGTAACAAATTTCATATTTTAAATCTCTCTCACACTCATTTTTACTTTGATATTTTATTAGAGGTTAAAAAAATTATAAGTATTAATTATAATGGACCAGAACAGTTTCGAATGATGAATCGGTGCGAATCATGTGATTTTAGTAGATCGAATAATATTTTACACAACCCTAATTATAATTCTTCTTTTTTTTCATTATGACTTCTATAAGAATAAATTACAAAATTTGCGTTGATTAAACTCATGTTATAACTTACCAGCATTACCCATGATACCAAATTAGAAGACATATAAAACCACAGCTATGCGCAAGTTAGCAATTACGGAACGTGGGTGGTATGCGAAGCACGTGGTTCACCAAAAAGCAAGAGAGACTGACACCATGCATCGCTGATACACCATGCTATAATGTGCGGTTTTGCTTCAGACCCCCAGTGGGGGTCAACCCCCAGTGACGTGGCGCACTGGGGTTGGCCGAAATTCAAAAAAAAAAAAAAAAAAAAAACAATTTTTTTTTTTTGGACCAATGGGAGGGCTAGGCAGAGGACCCCCCAGTGACCCCCACTGGGGGTCTGAGGCATTTTTCCTATAATGTGTGCCCCTGCTACGATTGAGAGCTGGAAATGGGTTATTTTAGTTAATGCTTTCCTAATTTAGGCTTTGTTTAGCAAATTAATATTTTAGTTAAAAAGTCAAAAATTATTAAAAAAATCAAAAAAATTATAATCTATATCAAAAAGTTAAAGATTCTTTTTTTTCTCTATTTTTACACATCTTTTCGTAAAAAGTCAAAAAGTCACCTCAAACATAACCTTTTTTAAACTCATATTTTAGCCAAAAAGTTACTAAAATAGTCTATTCTCAAATGAAGTCTTAGAGAGGTAAGAAAAATTAAAAAATTTGATTAAATAGATTGAATCGGATTGAATTGATTATATTTAATTTATTTTTTAACAATAATCAATTTATGCGATTTTTTTAGTTTGATATTTTTGATTTTCAATTCGGTATTGGTTCAAATGCCTTATACACCGAACTCAACCGAAATTGACTCCTTATAATATATATAATCTAATAATATGATGATATTAATAAGTATAATAAATTATTATACTTAATTAATTAACTGTATTATCTTTATAACTTAAGTTTGTAAACTCTTATTATATATCTTAATTCTAACTCATTATCCTTAAAGCCTTTAGTATTTTTTATTTTTTTTTATTTGTATTTTTGTTGATCTAGGTATTGGAAAGTATTTATAAAATGGATGGATTAGATGCGTTTGAAATGGTGGACAAATAACTCGTTCAATGTTTTTACATAGATTAGTGGCTATACTAAAAAGTGACTCAAGTTTGAAAAGTCTTAAACCGATTAAGGATTTGTTTGGCTTCAACTTTTTAGCTAAAAAAACACAAAAGACAAAATAGGCTAAATAAGCCAATAAGATAAAATGTTACATCCAAATTATAATCATTTTACTTTTTCTTTCACAAAATTTAAAAAAGACAAACCAAACAAACTTTAGTCTCAAGCTAAAATAGTCAAAAAGTCAAAAAACTAATTAAAAAAGTCTATTGCCAAACGACGACTAAATCACACTGAACTGATCTATTTCGATCGATTTTGTTCAGTACAGTTTGATAAGAGAAGTGATCTGTATCGTTATTCAAAATAATAAAACTGATATTATCAGTTCGGTGAAAAAATTTACAATCTGTTTGGAAAGATGGGTTGGGTTGGGTTGGGTTGGGTTTGGGACTATTTTAATCACAAAAAGACAAAATAGGCTTTTTAGTCTAATAAGACAAAATATCACATCCAACCTATAATCATTATATTCTTTTTCTTACAACAAGTCAAAAAAACCAAAAAATCATTCACAAACGAAACTTTTTAGCCCTAGGCTAAAATAGCCAAAAAGTTAAAAAGTCAATCCACTTACCAAACGAACCCTAAAATACCAACCGTACAAACTAATTAAATTTCTAGAATGACTATATGTACTTTATAATTAAAAAAAAGATATAATTTCATACTTTTTTAGTCATAATTAAAAATAAAAAAAAAAAGTTAGAACCAAATACTATATGAGACATAATTAAAAATTTCATGAGTCATAACTAAAAAAGAAAAATTAGTTATACTTAAAGAAAAAAAATGACATGACTAGAGAGGTATATAATACACCCTTTCAAAAAGTATATATAGTAGAATTTCCCAAAAAAAAAATTCATTTTTTACAATAAAAAACTTATAAACAAATAGAAAGAGAGCCACGTCCCAAACAACTTCTGATTATTTGGTAGTCTCATAGTTTTGCTCTACACTTGTTAAGTTATTCTTCAAAAGTTAAACAAAAAGTATTAGATCATATTATTTTAACCAACTCCGCTATGTAGCTCGAAATATCAATGGCTTGAACAGCTCGAAATCTCAAAACGACATCATTTTAGGATTTTTTTGTATTCTCTTACCGGTAAGATAATATTTTTCGTACGATTCGAGCCATTCGAACTCTACGCATTCGAGCTACGGATCATTTTCTTATTTTAACAAATAAATATTAAATTAAAACACCATATAACATTATCTTACAAGTAAAAAATAATATAAGTGTCTGTTACAATTTAAAAGAAGTAGTTATAACTTATTTTAATGTGATCATATGTCTGACAGTGTTAATTATAACTTGTTAAGTAAAAATAATTTAAATTAATTAATTACCTAAAAACTAGAACAAAGTACTTTTGCCTTTTATTTTGTAATTACAATTAACTTTTAATTTTGAATAGTTTACATCAAACATGGTAAATTTCTCCCTACTACTCAAAGGACACCACACAGGTTAATCATTGAATAATAGAGGTGTTTAATGTAGGTCACAGCTGATTATAACTTATTTTAATTTAAAATTTTAAAAAATTTTATTTATAATTTTTAAATAAAAATAACTTAAATAAATTAAAAAAAATTAATTATTTAGAAATTAAAGGAAGAGTGTTTTTAATTTTTAACGTACCAAACAGCATTAATATGCATCGTCCAGCAGTCAAGTCACCTTATAGTCATGCTCCAATTCACGGTCAAGATTCAATGGTCACGCACCTGAGCAGTCCAACAAACGGCACAGATGGATTTTTTTTTTTTGGATCTTAGCTAGTCTTATCTACTAATCAGAGCTCGCATACCCATTGATAACCAGCTGGTGTTGTCGGCGTAGAACTAAGCATCCACATGTCATGGAACCCCCCCTCCTCTCGCGCGCTCTCTGTCTCTCTCCCTCTCTCTCTCTCTCAATATGGCTTATTTTGGAAAGTAAAATATATATATAATTTATTAATTTTTTTAATAAAAATATATTAAAAAATAAAAAAGTGATATAATCTAAGACTTCATTTAGAAACATGCTATTTTAATAATTATTTAATTTTTTATGAAAATATGTGTAAAAAAACAGAGAGATTGATATAACAACTTATAATAATTTTTTGATTTTTTTGCTAAAACTGAAGGTTGCCTAAAGTCTCGTTTGAGAACCGGTTATTTTAATAATTTTTTGACTTTTACAAAAAAAAATTTGTAGAATGATGTGACAGCTTATAGTGACTTTTTATTTTTTAACTAAAATGTATAGTTGAAAAATGAGGCCCAAATATGTTAATAAGTTAATTTTTTTCTTAATTGTCAAAATAAACCTATATATTTAGGGAAAGTTTGGGATAAGTATTGATTGGTGAAATTTATTAAACGGTAAAAGTTGATAATTATAAAATTAAAATAAAACAAATTAATTATTTTAAACTATTTTTATGTTATAAATTATAAAAAATTAATAATTAAAAAATACAAGTCAAAGGTATCCATCTACTTTCATTAGGCAAAAAATAAGAAAAAATGTTTCTTCTATTTGAATCTTATGAAGTAGAAATAATATAAAAAATAGTTTAAATAAATTAAAAAAATTAATTATCCAAAAGTTAAGGAGATGAATACTGGGATAATTGTAGAAAAATAGTATAAATTCAAAATAATTACAAAAAGATAAAATTACAAAACTTAATTGCACAATTTAATAAACCAAACCAAATCAAACTAAGCCTTAAGTCCCATCAAATGGGGTCGGTTACATGAATTCTTTTTCTCTACGTGGCCCTATTAAAGGCTATTTCGTTAGTCAAATTAAGTAGATATATATCTCTATTTACAACGCTAGCTAATGTCAATCTAGGCCTACTTCATCCCCTAATACTCTCATCTACCATTACAGTATCACATCTCTTCATTACAACTTCTATTGGTCTCCGTTGAATGTGACCAAATCATCTCAATCGATTCTCTCTCAACTTATCTTCTATCGGTGCTACTCTTACCCATTCCGGAATACACTAATTCCTAATTCTATCTTGTCTAATCTTGCCACATATCCACTTGAGCATTCTCATCTCAATCATACTTATCTTATCTATATGTTGTTTCTTGGTTACCTAACACTCCGCCCCATACAATATCGTTGGTCTAGTAGCCGTTCTATAGAACTTACCTTTTAATTTAGTGGGTATTCGTTTATCGCACAGTGCCCTAGATGCACTTCTCCACTTACATCATCCCGCCTTAATCTTATGAACCACATCTGCATCAATCTCCCCCGCTGTTGTGATAATTGACCATAAATAACGAAAATGTTCACTCTTAGACAGTTCGTGGTTCTCAATCTTCACTTCTCATCTACTTTTATTGTTATTGTTACTAAATTTACACTACATGTACTGTGTCTTAATTCTACTTATCCGAAATTCTTTAGATTCAAAAACTTTTCTCCAAATCTTCAACTTTGTGTTAACTCATTCTCTAGTCTCATCCACTAGCACAATATCGTCTACAAAAAGTATATACCATGGCATGTCATCCTGAATATTTCTCATCAACTCATCTATAATTAAAGCAAAAAGATAAGGATTTAAAGTAGATCCTTAGTGTAACCCTACAGCGATAAGAAATTCATTTGTCTTTCCAATAGGCGATCTAATAATGGTTACCACCCCTTCATACATGTCCCTAATCATATAAATGTAACATTTTGTCATCCTTTTCTTTTCTAACACCCACCATATTATATCTCAAGACCCGCTATCATATGTTTTCTTAAGGTCAATAAATACCATCTGAATATCTTTTTTCTTTTCTCTATACTTTTCTATTACTCTCCTCAAAAGATAAATTGTTTCAATTGTTGACCTGCCAGGTATAAACTCAAATTGATTTTCTAACACCTCTGTTATATTTTGTAATCGGCGTTTCATCACCATATTCCACACTTTCATTATATGACACATTAGCTTGATTCCTTTATAGTTGTTTCAATTCTGGACATCTCTTTTATTCTTATAAATTGACATTAAAATACCCTTCCTCCATTCGTCGAGCATGTTCCTAGTCAACAAAATTTTATCAAAAAACTCTCTTTTTATCCAAACACTTCAAAACTTCAATAGGGATATCATCAGGTCCTAAAGCCTTATTTGATTTCATTTTCTTAAGTGCAATCTCCACTTCAAAGTTCCTAATCCTGCGATAGAACTTATAGTCTGTGAAGTTGTAATTATTTTGTATTGATATTGTTTTTTATAATTTTTCGTGAATATTTTTGACTTATACTTTTTTTTATTATTTAACCTTTTTAAAAAAAACGATAAGTTTGGAAAGTTATTAAAAAAGTTTTTTTTTTTAATATATTTTTTTATAGTGTAAAAGACCTTTTATCTTTTTTAACTTATGGCAAATAAGTTTTTCGTTTTTTTGATTTATTTAAATCCTCCAAACGGGTCTTACTGTTATAGACATTATTCTCTCTCTAGGATTCTGGCTATAACTAGTGACTAACTAAACCTGCTTTCTAACCATGATTAAGTGTTAAACCACACCTTTCAGTTAAATAATTGTGAGATCTCCACAAAAATGTGAGTACTAAACTGTTATTATTTTTTGTAACCATTCTAGAGAGAGAACCCAGAGGAGGGAGAGAGAGAGAGAGAGAGCAAAGATCAAAAAATGGTACCAAAAGTGGAAAAGAAACAGGAAAAGAACGAAGCAAATCGAGCCCAGAGGCCTTGCTTTGTTGACTGAGAGTAGTGCATTGTGCGAGTTTCGAAAAGGGGAAAATTGGATTCGAATCTGATCGAATTCGGAGATGAAATCAGACAACAGAGGTGATACTAGGGCATATACATGTGTATGTATATCTGGATGTGACTTTTTTTCCTGGATTTGATCTGAAAATGCTTCGAAGAACTGTGATGTGAGCGAAAATGATGTGACTTGTTAGGGCATTGGGATTGAAATTGGTTGATTAGAGGAATTACAGCTTGTATTTTCTATAGATTGAAGTATTGATTTGTACTGTTAGTAGATCGAGAGAGTAATGGAGTCTCGAATGGATCAGTACGAGATCATGGAGCAGATTGGTCGCGGAGCTTTTGGAGCCGCCATACTCGTCAATCACAAGCTGGAGAAGAAGAAGTATGCCCTCTCTCTCTCTCTCTCTCTCTCTCTCTCTCTGTCTGTATTGTTTTCTCTCTCTAGATTTTCTAGTTATTGGTAATGCAGCACTTTGACAGTTATCATTGGGGTTGTTTTTGGATTGATATTGCAGGTATGTTCTAAAGAAGATTCGTCTGGCAAGACAGACGGAGCGTTGTAGGAGATCTGCTCATCAAGAGGTAGTTCAATTGATCAGATCTTGATTTGCTTTGTCTTTTTCTTGAAATGTATTTTTTTTTTAAATAAATAAATAAATAAATTTTGGAATGTTCGATTCGTAGATGGCTCTGATTGCTAGAATTCAACACCCATACATTGTGGAATTTAAGGAAGCGTGGGTAGAGAAGGTTAGACCTCTTGTTTTTTCTACAATTGTCAAACTTGACTTGACTTGACTTGGTTCTTGTTTTGTACCTGCTGTTTTTGTCCTGAATTAGTAGTTGTATATCATTTTGTAGGGCTGCTATGTTTGCATTGTTACCGGGTATTGTGAAGGCGGAGATATGTGAGTTTCCTTCAAATCTGAAACTTGATACCCCTCTCTTCGTTTGTCGATTTCTTTTGTTTGATAACTAATGTATAACCTGCGAACAGGGCTGAATTGATGAAAAAATCAAATGGGCAGTATTTTCCTGAGGAGGTATAATATTTCACTATGGAAGGTATTATTTTTCATGGATACTTTGCTTGAATGCACATCCCAAATGATTAAGAAGGGCAATTCGAGTTGGTAAGTGGGTATTGCCCCCCACGTTACTAAGGGCTTGAATCCCTTTCTGTTTCTCAGTTCACTGGCTTAGGGAGTGGCGTTTGAACCTCAAGTCCGTTCTTAGTCAGGGTCCTTTAGGACCCTGTCTAGGATGGGTCTCGAGGGGCAATTTAAAAAATAATGAGAGAAAATGATCCAGCAGTCTGTGGTGTATAATGTTGCTCCTTCATTTGTTTATTTGTATTTTCAGTTGCTCAGCCTAGATTTCAATCTATGTATGAGGGTTGTTAAGAATTCTGTTTTTTTACCCAGAAACTCTGCAAGTGGTTCACTCAACTACTATTGGCAGTTGAATATCTGCATGCGAATTATGTTTTACATCGAGACCTAAAGGTATGTAAAGACTATAGGTTAAGATGTCTGGATTGAATTTTCCTATTACCTGTAAAGATTATATAGACTAATTTCTTTATCAACTTTTTGGCAGTGTTCCAACATCTTTCTTACTAAAGATCGAGATGTTCGCCTTGGTGAGTGACTGATTTATTTATTTTTATTCACTTAAGATGGATTTTTCGCCTCTGATAAAAGACTTGCTGTATAGTTTTATACAATTAATTTTGATTTGTATCCAGGGGATTTTGGACTTGCTAAAACTTTGAAGGCAGATGACTTGGCCTCTTCAGTATGTGCTCTATATGAATGTTGTTTCATTTGCAAGTTTTTATCATTATCATGGGATGAAATACTTCATGTTGTGTTAAGATTTCACACATATATCTTCACCCAAAAACATATCTACAGATATTTGCAATATTGTACACAATTAGGCAGTATGAATAATTGCTTGGTTTACAAAATGTCCTTGAAGTTCAACCTGAGGTGTGACATCAATGTTGGAAACAGGAGATTTCTGTACGTTGCCAAAAACTAATGCGGGTATCAACCTATAGATTTAAAGATACAAAATAACAGCCATTTGTATTTTATGACAATACAATAGATCTGTTAATTGTATGCCAAATTAGATGTCTTTGTTGTGGCAAATATTTCTGTGTCCTAGAAGTTAACAAAACAGAAATTGACAGACCCAGACTTAAAAACTATAACATAAAAAAGTGTAGAATGTTTAACATGTCTTTTGGTATATATATTTTTTCAGTAATACATGGATTCTAGACTCTCTCTTTTTATTGTAAGAAAATAAAGTGATTTACTCAACATAAATGCCATTTGGTATGTGATTCACTACATCTATAGATTTGTAGTGTAATCAATACTGTGGAAGGCATTTATGAAATTTCTTCTAAGAGTTGAGTGTATGGGAAAATTCAACTTTAGAAAGTCCCCGTGACATAATACTTCGAAAGAGTTCCAATTTTCAAAAAAGTGCCTACTTTCAATAAGCCTCATGATGTGTTAGTACAATTGATTTTGCAATTTGGTTTAGGTTTTGATAGAGGTATACACAAATAACTACGATATTTTGAAATGATTTGTTTTTGTATTCTTTGAATGTAAAGTTGTTTACCTTTGGCACCACCTTAGGTTGTGTTTTTTTCTAAAGACAAAGAGATGCGAATTTGCAATGCATTTCCACCGTGGAGCTAATAATCATTTTATTTCATTGTCGCCAGGTAGTTGGAACTCCCAATTACATGTGTCCTGAACTTCTTGCAGATATACCATACGGTTTCAAATCAGATATTTGGTCCCTAGGTATGTGTGTGTGTGTGAGTGCGCACGTGTGCTTTTTTTTTTTTTTTTTTTCCCATAACTTTTTCCCAGAGCTGTAAACTTTAGCTATTCTTCTGCTAATTTTTTGACCAGGTTGCTGTATTTATGAGATGGCTGCTCATCGCCCCGCATTTAAAGCTTTTGTAAGATATTGTTTTCCTTTTGTCCTTCGTTTTTTTTTCCCTGTCCGAAGCTTCATGTCAGCTCGTTTGAGTTGAGATAAAGTTACAGTAAATACTGTTCTTAATGTTGTGAAGCTATGCAGTTGGAAGAGTATGAGATAAGTTTACAAGGTTGATGAGAGCAAGAGTGTAATTTTATGATGTGAAAAAATAATAGTACGATAATAGTTTGATACATATTGCATTATGAAAGTGAAATAAGAAGCTGGGCACTGTATATCATATCAAAATTATGCATTTACTTTTATGAGGTTGTTCGTTTGATAAATGGTACAATATTGTAATACACAATACAATAGTACATTGATCAAACTCTTGTGCTCCAAATTATTATGTGCTGTCCCCAAAACCGTCTACTTCATCAAGACCTTTTTTCCCCCCCATGTTTTAGGGGAAATTTATTGCAGAATCAATGACTGATGAAGTTCTTATTTATTATCTGCATCTTACTTCCTTTTTTAAAAAGTACAGTTCATTATATGAATTCCTCAAATAGTTCATTTTATTTTTTTCTGACTGCTTAATGCTGGAGTTTTACATTTGGTTTCAGGATATGGCAGGATTGATAAGTAAGATAAATCGATCGTCCATCGGTCCTTTGCCTCCCTGTTATTCCCCTTCCTTGTAAGTCAACAGATTCATGCACTGATGCTAAACATGCTATTCTTGTGTGTTGAATACAATGAAACCATTTTCATGGTCTCTTAACTTCTTGATAAAGCCTAAGCTATTGCTTTGCCAAGATGTTCTTCCAATGACTTACATTAGATCCTAGGCGGTTGCCTAGTTGGTGCTAAGGCTTTGAAAGTTCTTCCAATTGTAGGACTTTGTTATCTGTCTTTGCTTGTTTACTTGTCAATGGCAGCCATGAAATTAAGTATCCAGCTGGTTGAAAGCAAACTGGTAGAAAATGAATTGAAATAATATTTTACGTGCATTTTTATAGGAAGAAGAAATGTCCATTCCATCTGTTTTGGTTTGTAGCTTTTTTTTGAGTTCTTAATTTTATTCCATCTTCTGTTTGGGTGAGAAAAATGGATATGGTGTAGGCGTTTAATAATTTGAATGGCAAATGATACATTTGGTCTTAATATATAGTGGGTGTCTGGGAAGTGGATTTTTATGTAGGTTTTTTTAGTTGTAGGATATTATTGGATAAAAAATGTTTAGTGTTTGGGAAGATAGTTGGGTTTTTTTGTGGTTGGATGTGAGGTTTGTGAGAGAAAAAGTGAAATGATTATGGGGTTGGATGTGATATTTTGTTTGGATTTGTTTTTTTTTTTGTTTTGCAAAACTTTTGTCTTTTAGTGGAAAAAATCAAAAAAAAATCTGGGAACCAAGTTCCCAAACACCACCATAGTTTACATCAATAAATTACCATTTGTTATACTGGTTGTGCAAAATATTTCCTTGGCTTCAACATCCATCCTCATTTTCCAAGCAGTCTAGTTTGTGTGCTTAAATTTTCATACATTTGGTGGGTAGCATTGGTTGAAAGACGTAATAAGATATAAAAGGGTTTTGAACTTATCTTATTCATTGGAAGCTGGTTCTTTTGCCTAGGGGAGGGAGTAAATTGGTATTAAAGATTTTAGCTTGTTTAATGCACCTTGCTTGGGAATTGGTTGTGGAGTTTTTTTTTTTTTTGAGAAGGAGAGCCTTTGCTGGAAGGTGATGGCTAGTAAGTATGGTGTGATAGGGGAGAGTGGTTCACATGGTCTGTTAAAAGGCCCTATGGGGTGGGGGCTGGGAAGGGTATCATGAAGATCTGGGATGATATCCTTGCCTCCTTCAGGGTCTGTAATGGGCATTGGGTGAGGTTCTGGCAGGCCATTTGGTGGGGCATGGACTGTTAAGGAAGTTTATTCGTATCTCTTCAATATTATTGCTGATAAGGAGGCCCTTCTTGTTGGTTCTTTGTACTTACACCAAGGAATTATGGTTTGGACTCGCTGTTTAGAAGATCATTGTAGGATTGGGAGATTGGCAAAGTTACGGAGTTAAATATCTTCTTTTCTAGCTACTCTATTGAGGTAGAGGTTGAGGATTATTTGGTTTGGGAGGAGCTTCAAACCAATGTTTTGAAAATTGGACCGGTGAGCAAACCGGAAAAGTGATCAGGCGGACGGGTCACTGGTTCAATCGCAGATGAACCGGAATTGAACCGTGATGTCATAAATAATTTTATAATATATTTGTAAAAAAATTAAGTTAGAAGGAAAGAATATATAATAAAATAAAATGAAAATACTAAAAAATTGATATAATAGAATTGTTTTTTGCGTAATTAGCAACAAGTGCATGAATGGTTTGGTGGATAGCATGTTACAATACATTCTGAAGGTCAGAGGTTCGAATTTCAGCAGGTTAACGGTCGAACCGGCGGTAAAACGGGCCAAAACAAATTTGTACCCAAAACAGTTACTTGGACCAGAAATTGAGACGGTTAACGAGCCAACCAGTTGGACCGGATGGTCCGGTTTTCAAAACCTTGCTTCAAACTATTTATTCCCAATGGTATCCTATCGATGACTTATTCCCAGTGGAAATTCTTGATGGATTGGTGTTGAATGAGTAATTGTGCAGGGGTCCTAAGGGAGTATGGGTATCATCTTTTGTTACATTGCCTAGTGGTTTCACTTGTACTGTGGGGCTTGTTGCTTACTGTCTGGTGTAGCTTGGTGATGCCTAAATCAGTGAAGGCTCTTTTTGCTTGTTGGCATAGACGATGCCTGAGAAATGGTGATAGAAAGGCTTGGAATGTTTTATATCCTTGTTGATATTTAGGTGGTTTTTGGATATAGTTGTTTTTTGCCTTCGTATACTTTGTGTGTACAAGATTGCGCCACTTCTGGTGCTTCTTTAGTACAATTATTTACTTATAAAAAAAAGGACGATTTCCTGGGCTGGTTTGACATTTCACATGCCAGACCAACACCAAATAGAGGATGCAAAAGAGGACATAATCTATTGTGATGCCTGATATCTATTGAACTGCCTGACCAAATTTTAAAAAAAAACGGATATTTATTGAACTACACTCAAACCATTTAGTAAAAACTCATTGTCACTTTGATCTGTATCTAATCTTTGAACACAGAGGAAGTTATTAATGCAAATTATTAACTAAGAATATTGGTAGAACTCTGAAATCAATTACAGAAAATTGTCAAATTCCACGTTTGTACAAACATCGAATGTAGCATAATAATTATTAATGGTTGAACAAAAATGTTTATTGTGATATAATTTGTTATATCCTCCTACAGGAAAACACTTATCAAGGGCATGCTAAGAAAGAGTCCTGAACATCGGCCAAGTGTAAGCCTTCACAGAATTTCCATTTTTGTTTCAGAAACTTTTTCTATCAGTACATGATCGTAATTCTCTAATTCTAATTTTGTTCAGGCATCAGATATCCTGAAGCACCCATATTTGCAGCCTTATATTGATCAATACCGCCCATCCTTTAACATTACTTCCTGTTCTCCAGAGAAGCCTATTTCTAGTACTCGTGATACTAGGAAGACTTTGGTTGAAAGCCAAAGCAGTAACAGTTCTTGCAGTGATAAAGATAGTTTGGTTTCAACGGAGAAAAACATGATGGCAATGGCATTTAATTGTGGCAATAGAGGTACTGATACAGATTCAGCTTCTATTGATGATGAGGTTGGCTGTGAGCAGTTGCTAGCAAGTGATGAACATAATGGTGCTGATATGTGCACTCTCAAAATGGATGAAGAAGAGGTTACTGAACATTTTCATGCCGAACAGAGACCTAATGTTGAATCTAAGCAACCAAAAACTATAAAAAATATAATGATGGCTTTGAAAGAAGGAAAAGTTAGAGAAAATAGTTCCCCAATGAGAGGCAACCGTATAAAGGCTGGGGGAACAGGGATCCAGAGAAATAACTTTGAAACATTGCCTAAAGCTCCCAAACCTAGTCCAGGTAATCCTGGTTTCAAGGCTAACATGGAGACGCTACCTTCTGCACAAGCAAAGGCCAGCTCTGATTCTGTGAAGCGGATTCAGGGATCACATCCTTTCAAGCATCAGGTAGTACAGTTCAATAGTTTCTGTTTTGATTGATATCTGTGGTTCGCTTGTCATTTACATTCATGACCTATCTCTGCAGTTACCCTTTGTTGACTCCTCTCCGAAGACTAAACCTAGATATGATGGAATTCCTCCCTCTGGTTCCACGAGACATGTTGAAAATGGACTTCCTGCAAAGTTAAGACTCAAAACACCTCCTAATCTGTCCAGAAGATCATCTTTTCCAGTACGGGTGAAGCAAATGGGGATTGATGCTCCAAATGTAGTGGCTGATACTGTGAAAGTTGGTCCAAGTGAGACGACTCATGATTTTGAAAGGACTTATCCGATGCCCAATGGCTGCCTTATGCCAGTTTCAAAAGAGATTATACGGGAGTCACACAAAGCTCTAGTGGGAACTTCTAAAGGAATGCAAACAGACGACAGCAATTCTGTCTCATCTTCAGTGTCAATTCAAGCCTTAGAGCCTTCTGATGATGCAACACCTCTTGTTGCCTTGACAGATCAGATACTTCATGATCATGAGAGAGTTAACCAAACTGACAGCGTAAAATCAACCAGCTCCTCACTTACTTCCCCATTCCAATCTGACATTCCTGAGAATCCATTTAGAGAAAAGGATGGACATGACAATAGATCTGCACTACTTGTGATCACCAAGGCTCACTCAGATAATCAGAGCATCAATGCTGGTACAGAGAAAGTGAGTTCAAGCGTACCTTTGGAGGTCCTAAGTTGGCATCCTGAAGAAGTTTCTGTTTCTGAGGATGAGAACACATCAAGCGGACCTAGTCTTGGGGATCTTGAGGTCCCGAGGCTGTGTTGTGAAGAAATATTTGTTAAAGATAATAATCCTTCAAGCAGTCGTGAGCGTGATGTAGTGCCCCAATTAAACCTCACCTCTAAGTCGAATGGTGACAAGAAATTTACTGTGAAGGTTGGTCCAAGTGTGACAACTCAAGATCCTGAGAGGACTTCTTACGTGGTGCCCAATGGTTGCCCAACACATCTTTCGAAGGAGATTATACAGGAGCCCCATAAAGCTCTAGTGGGAGCTTCCAAAGGAATGCAAACAGATAACAACAATTCTGTCTCATCTTCAGTGTCAATTCAACCATTTGAGCCTTCTGATGATGCGACAACTCCGCTTGTTTCCTTGCCAGATCAGATACTTAATCATCACAATAGAGTTGCCCAAACTGAACGCTTAAAACCAACCAGCTCCTCAGTTCCTTCCCCATTCCAATCTGACATACCCAAGCATTCGTTGAGGGAAAAGCATGGACATGACAATAGATCTGCACTACTTGAGATTTCCGAGGCTCACTTAGATCTTCAGACCATTACTACATGTACAGAGAAAGTGAGTTCTAGTGTACCTTTGGAGGTCCCAAGCTGGCATCCTGAAGAAATATCTGTTTGTACGGACAAGAGCCCTTCAAGCAGGTATAGTACTGGGCCTCTTGAGGTCTCAAACTGGCGTTTTGAAGAAATATCTGATTGTAAAGATGATAATCCTTCAAGTAGGCCTAGTAGTGGGCCGCCCCAATTAACCTTCACCTCTATGTTGAATGATGACAAGTTTACTGTGAGGGAACTCCTGTCATCAGTAGCAGACACTACTGCTTCTCCTTCCCTGCCTGTTTCATTCAGCCAGAAGGATTTTCTGGCCGACAAAGGAACTGTTTCACAAAATCTAGCAATTGAAAAGGCAGGTGCTCCGCATCTTCCTCCAGCTTTCAATGATGTCATACATGTTATAAGGCACAGCAGTTTCCGAGTTGGGAATGAACAGCCAGTGATAGAAACTGTGGAGAGGAGTATGGATGTTGGGAAGCTGATAAATGTAGTAAGGGATGAAATGGAGATAACAAACCTTGCAAATCCTTCTACTCTGAAATCATCTGGTTGCTCTGAAACTACGAATCTGAAATCAAATCTGTCTGATAATTCTGGCATTAAGGAAACGGAAATCAGAAGTCCCACCACCTCAAATCCAAAATTTGAGTCTTCTGAGCCAATAAAACCTAACAAATCAATTATGTCTGATGATTCTGGCATTAAGGAAACGGAAATCAGAAATCCCACCTCCTCAAGTCCAAAATTTGAATCTTCTGAGCCAACAAAGCCTAATCCTCCTGAGACAGAGGATGAAACGCCAGTGAAGGAAACCTTGGACGTCAAGTCTTTCAGGCAGAGGGCCGATGCACTGGAAGGGCTATTAGAATTGTCTGCAGACTTGCTTCAGCACAACAGATTGGAAGAGCTAGCAGTTGTTCTAAAACCCTTTGGAAAAGATAAGGTCTCCCCAAGGGAGACAGCAATCTGGTTGGCAAAAAGTCTGAAAGGGATGATGCTTGAGGATTCTTCACGGAGTTCATAGATCATGTATTCTTCTGGTATGTTCTGTCTAATTTCTTGATTATTGATATTGCTTCACTAGTTCGAAGTTATTGCTCTGCTTTTCACCTATTCAAGTTCCATTTGAATTTTAAACAGAATCATGCCTTGTCTTTTTACCACGTAATTCTTTCAATGCTGTATGGTGTACATAGTGACCATATATATAAATTAAATAAGTTTTGTTTTCCAGGAAAATGTATGGATATGTTTTGTATAGAGTGGCCATCTTTTAACGGGATTCTTGAGAAATGATTGTTGATGTCCTCGGTTTGAAAAAAAAAAAGCAGCTTTGTTTCAGTGTGTTTCTGTATAGTATCAGTTTAGGGCAGATGTATTCTCACAACTCCATAGTTATTTTTCTTAATTTCTTGATGTACACTTCTTCTAGGACCCCATGATTTGCCCTGCACACTGTTGGATTGTATACACCCTATGTTATGCCCCAATATTACAGTGATTGGTTATCAGTGGGCGTAGATAATGCGCAAAAATAAATATTTTGACAGGTGAAAGAATAAGAAGTTTCTATGCAATTTTGTTTTGCCTCTCTAGTGGTTGAATTCTTCTTGGGAGGGTATAGGAAAATATGTTGGGTTGAAGAATAAAATCAAGTTGTTCTTGACAGTTGATGCTGGGGAAGGAAATGAACTATGAATGTTATGCAGAAAGGCCAGTCATTTTGTGAGTAGCTATGTATCATGTCTAAATGTCGTTCACGTTTATTATGGGTCATCTATACCACATTGTAGAATGATTCATTATTGTAGAAAATACTTGGAGAATTGGGAAGGTACAATTTGATTATGAGTCCATATCTTTACATAATTATCATTCCTAACAAAAACCATATAATGATACTTCATTATAAACAGTCCTTTAGAGTCAATTTTCTTCAATCTTCATATATACAAAAGAAAGGCTCAATTATCCACTGGAGGTCCCTAGTGGTGGTGCAACCAAAAAAAATAGGGCAGAACTAAGTCCCACCACCATCACTGCTACCACCTCCGCCTCCGCCTCCGCTGCCACCACAATGGGCTGTGAGGACATGGCAGCCATATTTTGTATTGTCGTCTGTGTGTTTGCAGTAGCATCAACTCTGCTAATTGCGATCTTGACAATTGCTGTTCTTCAAGAGCACAACCATTGTCCGCCAGAATTTATTGTGAAAACTTCTTAAAAGTCTCAAATATTTTTTCTTAGAACATGATTTTAAGGGGCTTTTGGTTTAAGGTCTCTGGTATTATGATTTTATAAAATAAATGATATATAATATTTTCAATAATATTATTAAATTTTAACATAGAGAAATTTCAGTACAGAGAAATTTTTACTCTTCAAAAAAAAAATTTATATAGAAATTTTTTTTTTGTAACGAGTTGAAATTTTTTTAATAATATTATTGAGAGACTTTAACTAATAAAAAATATGTATTGGATCTCTACTACTAAATGTTAGAATGGAATATTTCATTAATTTTTTATTTAAATAATTTACAAAATATTTTTTTTTTGAACTCATAAAAATGTAAAAAACTTAATAAAAAAAAGTCAAAATCCAAACAATACTTTTTTTTTTATTTTTTTTCCTCTTATCATGCAAAAAGAAAATGCAGCCAAAACATGGAGAGATTCATAGGAATATTATATTAGATAATATCATAAACCATTCACAGTCCTGGCAAGTACATGTGCTGATTTAATTATAGACCGGTTAACTTCAGAAATAGCTAAAAATAAAACAGCGCCACACAAATGTTATATTATATTATATTTTCACACAATAATTTTTTAGTGTACATACTTAATGACCATGTTCTCTACATATATATATTAAAAAAAAATCATTAAATATCTCTTTATTTCAATAATATTCTCATATTCATTTTTAAAATTCTAAATTTTCTTCCATCGATCCACCCCTCCTTTGCTGATGTTGTTGTCCCTCTCAACCCAACATCGCAACCACCATCGTCACTCTCAACTCATCCCTTCCGTCTAAGACCTCCATAATTAGCCTCAAAATTGAGTGGTTTGCGGTGGGGGAGCTCGTAGAAGTGTATAGTTGTTCATGGCGGAAGGTGATCGTAGGCGGAGGAAAGGGGGGTGACGGGAGAAGATGGAGGAGAGGATGATTGTGGTGTTTTACCATTAGAATTTTGGTGGAAAAAGATAAGAGTATTATAGTATTTTCATTCTAAGACAGAATTATATTAAAAAAAAAATTAAAAAAATTATTATGTAACTAAGGGGAATTAGGGAAATTAATGTGTGAAAATATAATTACCCGATTACAAACCACACCTAATCATAAGTCCAAAAAATAAATAAATAAATAAATCCCAGTGAAGTTCAGTATTGGAAGAAGGCAAGATGGACCTTGCAGTCTGTTGAAGCACCAACCTCGACATCCTGGCAAGACACCCTCATATGTTGCCTTTCTCCCTCACTGTTCCTTATATTAACCCTAACTGTACCATCCACAATCACACTGAACTTCAGTCTTCCATGTATCCAATCCACACCAATCTCCTCCGCCACAGACTCATCTATAAACTCCGACATGGCATCCAAACTCGCCTCCACAATCGTCTTCTCTCTCTCATTTTGATAAAAAGGAAGCATTGATGTTGATGCGAGAGAAACACCGTGGTAGAGAACTGAAGCATCGACTCTTTCGTAAAGGATACTAGCTTCATCATTAGGGTTTTCAACGATGAAGTTGATGTTCCATTGAGCAGTTAGTGAAGAAGAAGAAGAAGAAGAAGAAGAAGAAGAAGATTTGGAGATGTCGAATGGAGGGGCTGAGATCCAAGTCACCTGAAACTTTGGTGAATAGCTTCTTGAATCCAAATAAACCATCAACATTATAAGGCTCATACTGATTGTTATTACTACTACTACTACCATGCCATGTACGCAAGGAGAAATACGCTTTGAAGCTGTGGTGGTGGTGGTGGTGGTGGTGGTGGTGGTGGTTGGTGTGGCGGGGGTGGTGGTGGGTTGTGGGAAGACTCGATTGCCAATGCCATGTGTGGATGGGAAGAAATTTGGTGGGTAAGGGTAACCCATTACTGTTTCATTGTGATTTTCCATTGAGATAGAAATCAATAGAATCACACAGAATTTTGAGAGATGCTAAGAAAATAATAATGAAAATCTTCTAACCCTCGAGATCATAGATACCCACACAAGTAGAGACAAATATCCAGCCGGGCTAGGTTTATTTGGGAAGTGATTGAGACCCCCTCCAATCACCACCCCACACACACGTGGCGGGTGGTGATTGGAGGAGAAGGAAAAAAAAAAAAAAAAAAAAAAAAAAACTAACCAATCGGAGAGAGGGGGGGTCAAAGGGGGTGTCTTCTTGAGGGGGTCCAACTCATTTTCCTTACAAATATATATATATATATAAACTTGAAAAGTTTGACTCACTCCTAATCGAATCATTCCAACCTTAATCTAATAGGAATAATTTTACCTTCACTATCAATCTTACTAAAAATATAAGAGATTAACTGTAATTGGTTATCAAAAAAGTAATATAATTTTTAATCATCTAATAATATTTGGACATATACAAGGGTTAAATGTGATTAGTTATAAAAAAAAGTAATGATATTTAGTCATCCAATAATATTTAGACATGTATGCTCTTAGATTGTTAATAAGAATTTAAATAGATGTAATATTGCTTAATATGGACCATTATTTTTTTTTTTGCCCGAATAGTTTTTTTTTTTTTCTTCTTTTTTGATAATATATTTTGTCCTAATAAGCTATTAAATTATTTAGACCCCTTTCATAATTATTTGAATTTAAAATATTAAAAAAATTAATTATAAAACAAATATTTTAATTTAAGCACCAGACGAAATGTATGTATATACGTTTTTTTTCCTTCTTTTTTTATTACTTTTTCTCGTATATTTGTAACTAAATAATATAAAAATTAAGAATAATTTTTTATAATTAGTCGGGTCCAACCTCTTTGTCACAATCTTAACTAAACAATTAAATAAGTATAAAACTCTACTCAACCCACCCTTATAGGGTAAATATATTTTTCAAAATCCTAGAACTATTGGATTGGACTGGAGAGGTTGGGGGCATTGTGCCATGGCCACCCCTACCCATAAGTTTTATACTTAGGCCTCGTTTGGAAACCCTCTTTTTTAGTCAAAAAGTTATTAAGGCCCCGTTTGGGGACTTACTTTTTAGCCAATTAGCCAAAAAGTTATTAAATTAGCCAAAAAGCTAACAACTCATACCAAAAAGTCAAAGATTCTCTTTTCTCTCTACTTTTTGCACATCTTTTCGTAATTAGTCAAAAAGTCATCCTAAACATACAAGTTTTTTTTACCTACCTTTTTAGCCAAATAGCCAAAAAGTTACTAAATTAGCATGTTCCCAAACGAGGCCTAAATTAACCAAAAAGTCAATAACTCATACTAAAAAGTCAAAAATTCTCTTTTCTCTCTACTTTTTGCACATCTTTTCGTAAAAAGTCAAAAAGTCATCCCAAACATACTGGGCTTGTTTGGTTTGTTTTTGGGAGAGTTGTTTTTGAAAAAAAATTTGGAGAGAGAGTTTAGAAATTTTTTTGGTTTGTTTGGTTGTATATTTTGGGAGAGTTGTTTTTTTGGGAGTTTGAAATGATTTGATATTTTGGGAGAATTTGAGTAAATGTGCGTGAGAGAAAAAGTGATTGATTGATGTGTAAGAGAGAGAAAGTGATTTTGGAAATTTTTTGAGAAAAACTTAAACCAAACCATTTTTTAGAAATTTTTTTCTAAAATTCATCTCCCAAATACAAACCAAACATACCCACTAGTTTTTTTAGCTCATATTTTAACCAAATAACCAAAAAGTTACTAAATTAGCCTGTTCCCAAACGAGACCTTATTTAATTGTTTAGTTAAGATTGTGACAAAGAGGTTGGACCCGACTAATTATAAAAAATTATTCTTAATTTTTATATTATTTAGTTACAAATATACGAGAAAGCTGCATAAGTAATATAAGTGAAAGCTGCATAAGTGAATATATAACCTACAGAAAAATGGGCTAATCCAATCAATCCTGCTTGCACAATGGAAAGTGTCACTGATTTATCTCTCCATCAAATTAAATTGGCCGAAGGTGTACGTTCGTGAGCCCATGCTAAAGTTTCAATCAATTCCTGCCAATATCCACGCCAGGAAATTAAGAACATAAATCCAGTAGCCCAAACAAGTATTTTCGTTTTTTTTTTTTTTTGGAAAAATGCTTATGGAAAAGTTTCTTTCATATAAATTTACTTGAATGGTTAAATTACATTTTTAGTCCCCAAAATATGAGTATTATGTTATTTTAGTCCCTAATATTTAAAGTGTAATGTTAGGTTTCATAAAAGAAATATATGAAAAATTTTATGAAGATTCTTCATCCTTATATTAGTTTGTGATATTTTATTGTATATTATGCTATCACATATCTAAGGATAAAGAATTTTCATGAAACTTTTTATAATATTTCTTTCATAAAACCTATTATTACTTATATTTAAATTGTGTTAGTCCGATCTCAAATGTATAAAAGCCCTTTCAATTTAGTCTTTCAATTTAACCCAGTTAATAGACACAATTTAAATAACCATGGTAAATAAATTGAACTGCTTCTATATATTTGGAGATTAGATTGACACTATTTAAACATTAGGAACTAAATTAAAACATTTTTATACATTATAAATCAAATTGACACAATTTAAATATCACTTGCACGTCACATTTCTCACATTTTAAGCTACAAAATTACTAATCAAACTTGTATAATCAAACTTATCCATTAAATCTTTTTCAAAGGATAAAATTGCTAATCCATTCAATTTATCTTATGACATAGTTAACCAAAGATAAGATTTAATTGAGTGTATATTATAAACAATTCTTGCATTTAAAAAACACCATCCATTAATTTCAAATAATTTACCATATCAATCACTTTTTTGATTTTTTTCAGGCAAAAACAATCATCTATTAATTTTAAATAGTTCATCACATCAACTATTTATTAATTTGAATCTTCACTGAATTTTATCTGAACCTTTTAAATTTAGATGTGCTTTTTTTAATATAATAGCTAAAAACTTTCAGGGCGTTTTTTTAAAGGGTGATGATTGAGACCCCTTCCAATCACCACCCCCACCACCCTCCACAGACACGTGGCAGGTAGTGATTGGAGAAGAAGGAATAAAAAGAAAGAAAGAAAGAAAAAGTAGTCAATCAAGTGAAGAGGGGGTCAAGGGGGTGGAAAAAAAAGGAGGTCCAAGTCATTATTCTTTTTAAATTAATTTTCGAGACCTAAAGTGATGGCTTTGTGCCACATTGAGACCTCAACTATACATGACCCGGATTTAACACCATTATCCAATTAAAATCATAATGTTTTTGTGTAATTTATGTAATACATGCAACTACTCAATTCTAATAAAATGTGCTCCATGCACCTCCATTTAACAACGGGTTTTCGTTTTCATGAATTCAACATTTTCATAATAAAATAAATATTAAATACGAGTGTTTGTCAACCTATTGTATCAACAACTACAATTCTCTACCAATGGCCAAACAGTTATCTCTAACAAATTATATGAGTTTATACTTGATTTCAACATAACACTGTTGATTTCAGCAATACATCATCAATTTCTCATTTTGTGCAATATCATAAATTAAGATTTTTCACAATTTCTCAATTTATAACACCCTCATGCAGTTTTATATAATGAAATAAGTTCAATAATAAAATTATTGAGAAATACCCAACTAACCATCAAGGGGGCTTTTCCAAATTAAGGCAAAATAGCAACCTATTTTCCAAAGTAGGCTTAGTTTGGATAGAATTCTCAAACTAGGCTAAAACGGATAAGGGGTCACTGCTGTGCGGGAAGCACAACAGTGACTGTGGTGCCTCCATTTAAGGTGTATTATGACCTTATTTTTATGATCCAAACCGTTCATTTTGTAGGATTTGTTGAGTACTTCATGCCTACCAAAAATCATATTAATCGGATATCAACAACTATATGATCGATAACCAAAAAAATAAATAATAAGTTTTATTTTGAGAAATAACATAAATAATATGCAATTCGATCATATAGTTGTTGATATCCGATTAATATGATTTTTGGTAGGCATGAAGTACTCAACAAACCCTACAAAATGGACGGTTTGGATCATAAAAATAAGGTCATAATACACCTCAAATGGAGGCACCACAGTCACTGCTGTGCTTCCCGCACAGCAGCGACCCCTTATCCGGCTAAAACACGGATACAAACCACGTTTTCACCGTTTTTGTGCCCCCCGCAGAAAATTTGTAAAATCTTAAAAGCGTGGCTACAAACCACGCTTTTAATTAAGAAAATGTGGTTACAAACCACGCTTTTAAGGAAATTTAATTTATACATAAAGCGTGGTTAGGAACCACGCTTTTAAGTAAATTTTTTTTTTCCAAAAAACATGGTTGTAACGCTTTTACTGTTGACCAAAAAAACGTGGATGATAACCACGCTTTTAACCAAAATGTAAAAACGTGATTTCAAAACACGTTTTCAATAATACATCACCAGCACTCATTCTTCTTTCACACACACACACACACTCTCTCTCTCTCTCTCTCTCTCTCTCTCTCTCTCTCTCTCTCTCATATATAATTTTTAATATATATAAATTTCATTTTATAAAATTGAGACTAATATTAAATATATATAATAATAATTTATAATAACTTTAATTTTTAAAATTTATTTTTTTTTATTTAGGTAAATTACACTGACACCGCCTGAGGTTTATGTTTATGACAGTTCCCCCCTCACCTTTGAAAAAAAAATAATTGGAAAAAAAATTAATTGAAAAAAAAATTAATTGAAAAAAAATTTTGTTAGTAAAATTTTTAAATTTTTGTTTAAAAACCAAAGTAAACTCATTTTTTGAATTTACATTTTTTTCTCAAATTTATAAATTGAGACAACCATTTATAAACCAAAAAAATTATCAAACAAGTTTTTATGATAGTTTTAAATTTTTGTAAATATAAATTGAAAACTGAAAACGAAATGGTTACCAAACATGCCTCAGATGGTAAAAATATTATAAAATTAACAAATAATTAAATAAGTTACCAACGTAAGAAATGACTTATCAAAAGATTTTTAGGCTATGTATGGTTTGATTTTTAGAATTTTTTTTTAAAAAATTTAAAATTAATTTGGTTAAGAAATAAAAAATAAAAAATAATTATCATTTAAGGGTAAAAAATAATTATCATTTTAACTTTTGGGCAAGTTATATAGATACGTATGGTTGTTTCAATTTAATTTGTAAAAAATTATTTCTAACCACTCGAAAGATAAAAATTATATAAAAATGATTTATATTTACAAAAATTACAAAAATGATTTCAATTATTATTTTTTTTCAAATAATTTTTTATCCAATTAATTTTATTTTTTTTTCAATGAATTTTTTTTTTCAAAGGTAAGGGGGGAACTGTCATAAACATAAATATCTGGGGATGTCAATGTAATTTACCTAAATAAAAAAAATAATTTTTAAAAATTAAAGTTATTATAAATTATTATTATATATGTTTAATATTAGTCTCAATTTTATAAAATAAAATTTATATATATTAAAAATTATATATGTGAGTGTGTGACTGTGTGCGCCAGACAGAGAGAGAGAGAGAGAGTGAGTGTGAGAAAGAAGAGTGAGTGCTGGTGATGTATTATTGAAAACGTGTTTTGAAATCACGTTTTTACATTTTGGTTAAAAGCGTGGTTATCATCCACGCTTTTTTTGGTTAACAGTAAAAGCGTGGTTTATAACCATGTTTTTTGGGGAAAAAAAATTTATTTAAAAGCGTGATTCCTAACCACGCTTTATGTATAAATTAAATTTCCTTAAAAGCGTGGTTTGTAACAACGTTTTCTTAATTAAAAGCGTGGTTTGTAATCATGCGATTTTACAAATTTTTCGCGGGGGCACAAAAACAGTGAAAGCGTGATTTGTATCCACATTTTAGCCTAGTTTAAAAATTCCGTCCAAACTAAGCCTACTTTAAAAAATAAGTTACTATTTTACCTTAATTTGAGAAAAGTCCCAACCATCAAGCCCTAATCCTCTATCATGTCATTTCTCGAAATCTCTAACAATAACTCAAATTTCTTTATCAAAATACCACACATACACCCATAAACTCATATTAAATTAATGAAAAGAAACCCTCCCTCTTGGAGAGAAGAGGAGAAGGAAGAAAATGCAAAAGTTGACGAAATGAAGATTTGCTTAAACCAAAATGAAGCCCTCGCCGTGCTCTACAATCTCATAACTCGGATTTTGGAACAATTTCCACTCCGAGGTAGCTAATTAAGGCTTTTGTGTGATTAATGTGTTTGGTGGAAAATATACATAGAGAGAGAGAGAGAGAGAGAAGAGATCCGAATAAATGATCTCTAGTCGGGAAGGCGATAGACCGCTCCCTCTAATGTGATCAATCACTGACGCCCAGAAATTTTGTGGTTTTTGCTGTCTCAATCCGCATGAGCGGAGCCTTTTTAGCCACATGTGCTGTTTCACCTGTTGAAGTCCCATTTTTTAAGAAAGTTTTCTACACTTTTATTTTTCGTCCTTACACCCAAAACTCAATTATCAAAAGAGTTACACGCTAAACAAGAATCAATATTGACTTAATCACACAGCAGAAGAGGCAAAACCAAGAAGGGAAGGCCTTTGCTACAATTGTGATGAAAAGTTTCGTCCTGGTCATAAATGTAAAGTTCAAACCTTGCAATGATGATATAGAGGAAGATCAAGAAACCAAACTTGCAGACAAGGTTGATTTGAGGGTAGAGGGTTGATATGTGTAATTTTTATTTCGTAAATATTATGTGAGTGTTATAGGGTAAGTGCGAGTGTTTGTGTCATAGTGGCTAAGTGGATTGGGTGGTGTGGAAGGTAATTGAATATATTTAGGAATAGTGGGTAGTTTTGATTAGAGTCCTTGACTGTTTGTTAGTGCATATGTATCTTCCTCGAGTTAATGAAAAAGATAGACGTTTGTTTATGTTAATATGAAATTTTCCTAGAGGATTAGGAGGCTAGATCCCCCACAAAGTGGGTCACTTTATTTAAACATCAAAATTGCTACCAAAAAGAAAAACATAAGTGATTGAGACCCCCTCAATCACCAACCCCCACTACCCCACATACACGTGAGGATTGGTGATTGGAGGAGGAGGAAAAAAAAAAACAAAAAAATAAAAAAAATATCTGGCCAATCACAAGCCAGAGGGGTCGTGGGGGTCACCCTTAGAGAGGGTCCGGATCATTTTTCAAAGAAAAATCAACGAAGAGGAAAAGTTTTTTATCGATCGGGAGAGAGTAACCTTTGCCTCTATACATAAAAAGAATATGAGAAGTCACCTTTAAGAGTCCGAACATTTCCAGCTACTCAATAAAACGCAAAGAAGATGAACAACTGTTGTTTTTTGGACTCCCAAACATTTCAAACTCCTAAATAAAAAGTCATTTCTATAACCGGCTTTTCAAACAGTCATGATACATAAAGTAATTAGTTTAAATGATTAGGAATAATTTGGGAATAAAAAAATGTAAAAAACAAATTGATATCCTCGTTCTTTTTAAAGTAGAGTAGATATAATAATTTTGGAACAAAACTGAATAGATATTATAATAAGGGTAAACTACCAATAGATAATTAAACTTAATTTTCATCAAGTCCTATTGAAAATAAGTCTTGATAAAATTGTCGTTAAAAATATTTTTTTTGTGACAATTTTTTATATACGTCGCTAAAAATTAGTAACTTTTTTTAGTCATGATTTTTATAAATTCTCGCTAAAACTTACAATTAGTGACCTTTTTATGACAAATTTTTCTTATAAAACCTATTAGACAATGAATTCATTACACGTAAGTACCCCTTATTATTCTGGAACAAAACAAAACATCACGAAACCGGACTACAACAAATGGACTATTTCTTTTGGAGTTATTCTAGAATGCACACAATATTACAAATATCATAACTAAATTATAATTAAAAAATAAATAAAATAATGAGTCATAACCAAACTCTACTTAAGGTATAACCAAACAAAAATACTAGAGACTTCAAAAATTCTACTAAAAGTTTTACCAAATGTCTCACATGAGTGTGTGACTCAGATTGTGTGAATCCTACACCCATGTAAGACATTTGGTAAAAACTTTTATAGAATTTTTACCGTCTCTAACATCACTCATAACCAAATGATCTTTTCAATTAGAGTTATGCTATGGATTGGATTCCAAATAAATTATCAAATTTTCTACCAAACCTCTCACATGAGTGTAAAACCCACAGAAATCGCATGTGTGAGTCTCACGACCTTGTGAGAGATCTAGTACTCTTTCTGTCCCAAAATAATGGTCCTTTTTAGGGAACTTAACTTTTTTTGGTAGTATAATTATTGCACTTTAAAAAAGTTGATTTTCCAAAATTACCCTTTTGATAGTACATTTTTTGATAATATCAATGTCATAATTGTACTTTTTATATTTTTTTATTAATTTAAAAGAAGGGCAAAATAAAAAATTTATATTATTTTTGTACTTGATTTTTGAAAAGGGACTAATATTTTGGGGAGCTTCTATCTACACACACCAAATCCCCTCTATACACACACTTAATGATATTTATTTTTATTACAATTTCATCCCTAAGTGAAATAACTATTTTAGACATCATACCCAATTCAAAACGTCTCAATGCACATCCACACTTCATCCAGACTTCACATCTGTTGAAGCTCCAAGTTCGTAGCTTCTTCTATTGAAGCTGTTGAAGCTGTTGAATTCTGCCTCATTCATCATACATTAAGCTAGAAAGGAAAGCATCAACCTTCCTCATTCATCATACATTAAGCTAGAAGGAAAAACATCAACCTTCCTCATTCGTAGCTTCTTCCTCATTCATCATTGTTATGGAGGATTTGTCTTCTGAAAATCAGCAAATAAATATTTATGAGAAACATACCAAAGGAAATGTGAGTTTCTCTTGTTTTTTTTTTTTTTCCAGCGTTGTTCGGATAACCAGAGTCGAATTATATTATTTTGTTCAAAAGTTGTTGTCCGAAATAAGTATTTAATTTCGGAAGTTGTTGTCCAAAATAAGTTAACTTTTACAACATTCAACTTCCGAAATTTTAAAATTAATTTGGACAACTAATGAAGTAAAAAAAAAATTTCTCATTTTATATTCAAAATTTGCAAACTGCATACCAAATTTACAGTTTCGAATTGCAAATTAATCTTTATAATGCCATTAAAAATTTGTAATGTTATACAAAACATGCAGGAATATGTGTCAACTCAAGGAAGTCAAGTTTGCGCGGATTTTGTGTTGGATTACACCACTCAATTCACAACTGAACAGGTTCACTCTATGAAATTATAATGATTATGTTTCAAATTGCTCAACAAATGTAAATATTTGATAATATTTATTTGACTTTGTAGGTATTCAAAAGTAAGGATGAATTGTTCAACTGGGTACGTGAAGTTAGAAAGAGAAATGGTTTGGTCATTGTAATCAAAACATCAGACTATAGTGGAGGGCAAAAAAAGACCCAGGATGTATCTTGCTTGTGAGAGGAGTGGCCAATATAGAGCGACAAAGAAGTTAAAACATGATGGCAACAATACATCAAGAATAACTGGTACGAAGAAGTGTGATTGTCCTTTTGATATAAGGGCTCACAGGTTTACCACACATGATGAATGTACATTGATCGTAGTATGCGGATTGTATAACCATCCACCTGCGAAGCACCTTGAGGGACATTCATATACGGGGAGGCTATCAAAGGATGAGAAAGCATTGTTAATGGATATGTCAAAGAGCATGGTTTGGCCAAAAGAAATCCTAGTAACCTTGAAACAGCAAGATGCCCTCAATGTAAGCACACTTAAAACCATTTACAATGTACGCCATCGAAATAGGGTGGTACAGAGAGCTGGAAGATCACAGATGCAACACTTATTGGGTGAATTGGCCAAGTATAATTACATTGAGCGCCATCGATCTGAAGAGTCCACGATGACTGTGACAGACTTGTTTTGGGCACATCCTACCAGTTTGGACTTATTTCGGTCTTTCCCACGTATATTAATTATGGATTGCACATATAAAACCAACAGATATCGTCTTCCTCTTCTTGAAATTGTGGGAGTGATATCAACTGAAATGACTTTCTCTGTAGCTTTCGCATACTTACAGTATGAGAGGGTCGATAACTATGCGTGGGTGTTAGCTACATTGCGTGATGTCATGGATGGTTTTGTTGTGCCAGCAATTATTGTTACTGACAGAGAGCTAGCCTTGATGAATGCCATACAAAAGATATTCCTGAGTGACAGACATTTATTATGTCGTTGGCATATCAGTAAGAATGTATTGACCAAATGCAAGAAAATGTTTGAGACACAGCAGAAATGGGAGAAGTTCAACCATGAGTGGAACTCTTTAGTGTATTCATCTTCTGAAATTCAATACGATGAGCGTCTTAAATCATTACTTAAGGAATTCAGTAGTTATCCTAATGCAGTCAAATACGTCATGGATACTTGGTTGGTTCCTTACAAGGAGAAATTTGTGGCGGCATGGACAGACACGTGTATGCATTGTGGCAATGTTACAATGAACCGGTAAGATTACTTTTGTTCAATATGTTATTAATAAGTGCCATGTACTTGATTTTAATTTGACTTACATTGAATTGAACAAGGCTGAGAGTGCACATGCAAAACTTAAAAGACAATTGGGTTCATGTCAAGTCTCATTTCAGGCATCATTTGAGAAAATACACAGTCTGCTTGAGTTGCAACACACTGATATCAAGGCTTCATTTGAGAAAAGTCTAACTGTTGTGCAACATCAATTTAAACCTTCTCAGTTCAGGGAGCTACGGGGTAATGTGTCTATCTCTGCATTACAGTATTTGCTTGTAGAGAGTAAGGGAGTCAATTCCATTGGTATTGATGTTGAAGCTTGTGGATGTGTCCTTCGCCACACTCATGGTTTACCTTGTGCCCATGAGATTGCTGACTACATCAGATAAGATTGTCCTATACCACTTGCTACCATACACTCACAGTGGAGGCAACTTCATATCTCCATATGCAACAAAGAAGAGGAAACGGAGGTGAGTTGTCATGCAGAAGTAGAGTTGTTTGTGAACAAGTTTAATGAAAGTGATAGAACCATGCGGTTGGAGCTTTTGAAGAAGTTGAAAGAGATTGTATATCCGGGAAGCACTTTTCTTGTTGAGCCGGAGGTGAAGCCCAAAACACGTCCTCGGGATCATAAGAAGATCAATGTTTCTACCCGTCGTGACCCGTGTGCATTTGAGTTGGTGCAATTTGGACATGATTCCTTCTCACCTAGGGACACTCAAATCACTACATTAGCTTCTATTTTGGAAACCAAGAAGAAATGATCTGTTAAGGGAAAGGAGAAGGTGAATGCGAAAGGGAAGGTATACATTACTAGAACAGTGAAACCTGGTGCATATGTTGATGCTTTCCCTTCTGGGTTAAAACCATACATTAAGTTTGTCAAGGATGTAGCTGCAGATGGGAATTGTGGTTTCAAGGCTATAGCTGCTTCAATTGGTTATACAGAAGATGATTGGGCTCAGGTTAGGCGTGATCTGTTGGGTGAGCTACACACACACAGAGGAATACATTACACTTTATGGGTCTTACGAAAGGTTTGAAGAATTGACAAGCATATTGTCATACTTTGAAGACAGTCCTGGATACTCACATTGGATGACTATGCCAGACATGGGGCATCTTGTTGCGTCATGCTACAATCTTGTGTTATACCACTTGTCATTACAACAATGTCTCACCTTTTTACCTCTTGTGCATGTACAAGAAGTTTTGAGGTATGACCACTAACTCAATTGACATTTGGTGTAGGTTTTGTAGCAGCCAGGCCATCCAGTTCCTCCTATAGCCACTAATTGGCTAAAATACCGTCACCCTTGCGCTGTCAACTGGGATGATGCATATGTGCGCCGCATTCAGCATTTTAAGGACATTATTCATGATACTGTAGCTACTCGAGAGACATTTGATGTTGTTGATGTCGCATGACACATGTATGCATTTGACAATGTTAGAATTATGGAAGAAATTAATGGATGTGTTTTTTATGTTGATGTGTTCCGTGGCATGGATTGAATGTTATCGACCATTGTTACCATTCCATTGTAATAAGAAAATATCATTTACAAAATCAACGACCATTATTACCATTCCATTCTAATAATAAAATATCATTTTCAATGGTATCAACCATTGTTGCCATTCCATTATAATAAGAAAATATTAACCACTGTTACCATTACAACAATATCATCTTACAAAAAACACCACAAAAAATTCATCAACTAACAAATAACATGTCACGAATCAGCTGTATGCCTATGCCTAGGCCTACGACTATATGTCAATGTCAGAGATGAAAAGCGACCTTTAGTATAACTAGGTCCAGCAGAACTAGGTCCAGCTTCGTCAATATGCTGACCTTCAAGGACATGCGTCATACTCTCAATAGCCTGGTAAAGTCGATGAGGATGTCGAATCCCCTCCTCATAACCAGCGTCAATAATAGGATGTGAAATCTGCAGTGCATGTGCAATACGCTGCATTTGAAAAGAATATCACATTTTAGGGAACATATTAGAAAATAAAAAATAAGTTACAAATGCATAAAAGAGGATAATATATTACATCGGCATGTTGGCTGAAATCCTGATGGTCATGGACACGCGGTTCATCAGTGTGCTCAACATATAGGTGCGTGATATTCTTATGCCAATCCATGTAACCCGGTACACATTCCCAAGGCTGACGAACTGGTGTGCTCCTTCGTTGCTCAGATAACACGTGGTTATCCCAAGCCTCCCAGATCCTATCCAAGTATCTATACAGTAGTATATCGTGCAGATATGTTGTCTCGAGCACCACGACTAGGAGCTAACGGTGCATCTGGGGTGGTTTGAACCCTGCCAAACTGCCTCAGAACTCTATCTGGATGATAGGGTTCGACCACGTCTAAGCACTTTAAGCATCCATGGTAGAACGTAACCGGGTTACATGGATGCCGGTCTCTGCAGCTGTGGTATTGATCCCAAATAACCTGTAAACGTAAAGTGTTTTTGAATTAAAGTATATAAAGGGTAAGATAAATGGAAAGTGTTAAAATTATCTCAGGACGAGTAAACTTACATCAGTCGCTACCAAACTGTCAAGCTCGGCGCGAAAAGATTTCAAATGATCAATGGAGGAACCCGCCTCTCTCCTAGATGCCCAATGGTACACGTGTGGCATGTTTTCATTGTAGCCTATGTTCTGGTGAGGTCGGAAGTGCTCATAAATCCACGCCTCCAAAAGAGTCATATAACCACCCATCTACTTAACCCTGGACCGGCTAGTATACCCCAACTGTCTGTATAAAAATGCTAATGCAGCAGCACCCCAGGCGTAAGTATGAATGAATCCCAAATCCATTAATAAACCAAGGTAAACAACAAGAACCCTGCCGCCACTCTTGTCACTGAAGAGTGTACATCCCAACAGAAACAACAAATAAGCTCTAGCAGCGCACTGTATAGCCTCCTCGGGGTCTGAATCTGTGACACCAACAAACTGACTTCGCAACCACTCAAGCCTGACTGAATTGCCACCAGCAGTAGAAATCTCTTCATGTGCTACACGTTCAGTAATCCCCAAGCCAGAAACTAGTAGTGTAACTCCATGATAATCCGTCACATCTGGTACGCTGACTGATCTGCCTACAATAGGAAAGCTAAGAATATTGCCAACATCATCCAAAGTCAAGGTCATCTCACCAACTGTCATGTGAAATGTATTCGTCTCAGGTTGCCATCTCTCAACAAAACTGGAGATTAGAAGCTTGTTGACGAACCGATAAGTGCAATGAGCTAACTGTGACAGCCCAGACTGCTCAATAATGGCTTTGAATCTGATGTTGTTGTCTACTAACCACCATGGCTATGCAAGGATCTTCAAAGAGTGATTATGACACTTTAGGGGCCCTCGTTCTTATAACACAAATGATATCTCATTAGAAACTACCATACAACACCAAAAAAAAAAAAAAAACTCATATACAAATGAATTTCATTTCTACTTAGGAATGTTTACCTCTCCGTGCCAAATAGCTGCAGCGACATGACTATTGAAACTCCGCAGTATTAATGGATCAGTCGATCCACCTGGAAAAGCATGAGTAAGGTACTCTTCCTGGACAATAGGAGAATCGGGCAAAGAGGCGTCCTCCACAGCAATGTTAGGCATATCATCACCTTGAACTCATCTTTGGCTTCGGCTTTGACTTTGACTGGCACTGGGAATATCATATTCTACCGAAACTCGACCACAACCTCGACCTCGTCCTCGCCCACGCCCTCATCCCCCGTTCATGGTCAACATCCAATTCACGACGTCGTCTAATTGAAGCAGTAGGTGGGACACGTTGTTGATATTCAAAATCCATATTATCTGCAAAAATTAATATGTTTGATGACTATACAAATGTTAAAAGAATATACAAAAGAAGTGAGGAAAAAAAAAAAAAAACTGTTCAGAAGTTGAAAACCGAAAGTATATATACTGTTCGGAAGTTGAAAACCGAAACAAAAAATTAATTTCGGAAATTGAATGTTGTCCGAATTTAAAATATTCGGAAGTTGACTGCAGAAATAATGAAAATTTTTCGGAAACCTACTGTTGAAATAAATCACTAATTTCGGATTCCTACTTCCAAACAAATTCCATAATTTCGAAAAACCAGTTCCGAACAATTTGATTACACTCCATGGGCCTTCGTTCGTTTTCAAAATGATAAAAACAAAACTCTACATTGCAAATTAAATAGGAATGAGGATTGAAAAGTAAACTCACCTAAATACGAATGAGGATTGAAAATGTGCTGGAATGCTTCAATGGGATGTCTTGATGGATGCAGCTTTGGGGATGAAAGCTGTGTGAAGCTTCTACTATGGGGTAATGTCTTCAACACGGTAATGTGAGAGATGTAGCTTCAGCTTCAATGGGTGTATTTGCCCTATTGGGAGAGCTGGGTTTGGGGTCGGGGGTGTGTGTGTGTATATAAGGGTAGATGTGGAATGAACCGTGTGTGCAGTGAGTAAAATAATTAGGAATTAATTTTTTTGGTGTGTAGCGAGAAGGATGTGCAAAGAGTGTATTTGGTGTGTGTAAATAGATGCTCCCAATATTTTGGGATAATGAAAAATGGAATAAAGGACTAATATTTTGAGACGGGGGAGTAAAAAATTTGATAATTTATTCGGGGTCTATAACATTTTCCTTTCAATTATAACACAATTAGTCGTAATAACTAACACTACAATAAATCATAATACAAACCTCATAATTAGAGCACATAACACACCTCAAAACTGGGTATGTATTGTAGAATTTCCATTTCTTCTGATTAGTTAACTGATGAGAAATGCTGTAAGGAACCATTTCCAGTTTTCAATAATTGACTCTCAACTTATCAAACAGTCGAACTAAGACCCCCCAATAACACAAAATCGCCAAAAGCAAATGCATTAAACAGAATGTTCAAACTCACCAGCAAAGTTCACAACTAACAGTAAAACAACATCCAAGAAAACAATTCATTCAAACAAATAGCAATGTCTAGCTTGTAATAACGAGCAGATTTTGTCCTAAGACAACCACAAATAAATAAAAATTAAACTTATCTGTATGAATATATCATTTTAATTATGCCATAAAGGGAAAAGAAATAGCAAAAAAATAAAAATAAAAATAAAAATAAATATAAACAGCACACTTTATTAAAAGGGCAAACACTAAATTCTCTATTATATACAACAAATACATTCTCTCCTGGTATTTGTATGCCTATTTAGTAAACAACTGAGCAAATCATCATGAAGAACAAGAGAGCATGCCCACACCGGGACGATAAGCCCAAGCTGGGGGCAAGCGAGCATATTTTTCCATTCCTGGTTGCTCATCATATGGCCGTTCCATCACCTTCAGCAGCCTGTGAACCTCTCCAAAATCACCTTGTTCAGCTGTGTCTATTGCACTTTGGCATAAATAATTCCTAAGAATGTACTTCGGATTCACAGAATCCATTGAAGCCTTTCTCTGCCCATCTGAAATATCACTACCAGAGAGCTGTGCAAGCCACAAAAACAAAAAAAGATGTTAAGGATAGGAAACTTGTGAACAAAAATGCACCTATCTTCTCACCATATGTCAAGAGAAGATGCAATAAATGAAACCTGTCAATGTTCTTGGTCAAAACATGCATTGATAAAACTAACAATATGCTGATGTCCTACTTGCAGAAAAGGAAAACATTTTATTTTTTTATTTTGAAATTTTATATATGAAATGGGTTGCCAGCTTGTTCTCAAAAAGCAGCATCCAAGAAATCTAAGTACATACTAGTTATCCATATATTTGCCAAAAGGGCGGAAGAAAGCACAAGATACGTGAATGACACAGATTTGGAGCAAGGCCTCTCTTATTTTCCTCCACCTGTGTGATCACAAGATAGTTGAAACAGCAAAGCATTTGGCTTCAGCAAAGATTTTAGAGTCATCTAAACAAACTATTTTCTTTTTGGCAAATCAAATAAAATAGTAAGACAAATTTATGATGAAAACTTGAGACACTCCAACAAATTTCATCCTCAAAAATCATACAAACCTAAAAAACTAGGCCCTAAAACACTAGGCAATGGGACAACCACCAAACCAAACTATGTTTTGTGTTCCAAACCTAAAGATGCTAAGGATATTCGCATATACACAAGTGTAGGTGCTCTCATTCTCAAGTATTCTGAAAATCATTGCTGTCACACTGTTGCCTAAGGAAATGTTTGCCCTTTGCACATCAAGCGAAAAACATAGCAACAGCAATAAAACACAATTATAAGCAAAAATCTGCCATGAACAACAAAAAATGCTCGAGAGAACACCAAAAAAAGTTACAATGAATATTTGAAATGAGATACTTAGTAATATCCAAAAAAGCATTAGTGGTACATTGTCATACCCATGAGAAGCACATTTAGACAAACTGATCTTGCAGCATTCTTGAAATGATGATTTAAATAATTCTCTTTCTTCTTCTTTTTTCCTTTTTTTATCTGATGGGGGCTATTCACCAATAGAATCCCACATCCGTTTAATCTTGTGGTCCAAGTTTTGTATACTTCACCTCTCTCAACTGAGATTTGTTAGGTCTTAAAAGTAAATCCATTTTTTTAACTCAATGGAATATATAAAAGATCATCTAAATTGTCATCATAATCAAACCTATGGCAATTTAGAACTGGTTGAATTTTTAATTGAGAATTTAAAATTTTACCATTGAGATGATTTATGAGTTATTATTGGTAATTATCTTCATCAACATAAAAAAAGGTTTTGAAGTTCATAAAAATGTTAGAGAATGTTGCTGTACCTCCTCTATGTAGGATTGTACCCAGCTGTTCCATGCCTCCTTGCGCTCCTTTCCAATATCCAATAGAACAGCTTTCAGTGGAATTAACAATTCCTTTTCTGGAATGCTGGGGTCAGCTTTAATATTGGAAAGAAGCCGAAAGAAATTCGTGTAATCTACTTTGTCTACAGCCATGTTGTTAAGAAGTTTACTAATCAACTGTTTATTGTACTTTGGGAGGCCAAGTTTTTTGGTCATTATTGCTTGATACTCATCCATAAACTTGGTTCCATATCTGTAATAAGTCAAGAACACACAGTATAAAAACATAGGCTAACCACTAAGCATTGTTATTGCAAGAAAGGTTTAGAAGTCATAAATACCGTTCCATGACATAATTTGTCTCTTTATCATTTACTAACTGAGCAGCTGAAAGGGTTGATGCGAACTGCGCAATATTCCATAAACCAATATCAGGCTGATTTGCAAAACAGTACCTTCTCCCTGGAAGATCTGTAGTATTTGGAGTGTAACTGGGATCAAAAGCATCCAAAAAACCAAAAGGACCATAATCAATAGTAAGTCCTAACACACTCATGTTGTCAGTGTTCAGAACACCATGAGTGAAACCAACACCCTGCCAGCTTGCCACCAAGGAAGCAGTACACTCAGCAACTTCCACTGCCCAAGCTAATAAATCCACCAAAAAACAAAAAGAAGAAAGGAATTAAAATGGTCTCTAGAGTAAAGTCTTTATGTCAACATATAATAATAGCAATGTAATGCAATCCAAATGCAAATCAATGATCAATTTGAGAGAGAGAAGACAAATGCCCCAACTAGGGGTAAAACCCCCAGGGCTAGAGAGAGAAACCAAGCTCTACTCCAATCAAAATGTATATTCTTTAATCCAAAAACTAAGTACAATGGTATTACATCACCTATTTGTAGACTACAACAAATTGGCCAACTAATCCTACACAACATCCGTATAGATCAGGCTTTGTAAAATAGATGGTAGTTGAACTACTTGTTAGCGCAAAGCAATGAAAAAAAAAAGTTCAGTATCAAACAAAGAAGTACATGGATAATCTACACCTCACATAGGTCTCGATGTTAAAAACAATAGTACATTTTTATTTTGGGGGATAATTAGGTAAAAGAGTAATGATATACACACAAAATTCTTGCACAGAATGATGTGGTCCATTTATTTTTGTAGGTACTTGTACCACGCCCACGTGGTGAGCCCTATGGGCGCCACGTCATCACCATCACATCCCCACATGGCAGACCTCCAAGGCACCACGATATGCCTAATGAGGGCATACACACCACCAAGTACGAAGCTCACTAGTGCGGCTACTACCCTAACAATATAACCTCAAAAGCAAATGAGTCGAAGAATGAAGTGCCCAACTCGGCAGCACCATTTCTCAACTAGAGCCCTCGGCTCACCTATGTTCACTTGGTTACTTAGGCTGAGCCCTTGGCTCGCCTATGTTCTGACTCAATTTACTTAGTCACTTGGCTACCTAGTTTGGGAGCAGGACCTAGGCAACCCCACTAGGAATTATTGGATGATTGTGGATTGGACGCTAAGAGCATAGGTTCGTCAAGCTTGCTTGGTTGTCTACCTACAATGAAAGCTCCACCTTGACCAAGCTTAGAGATAGGGGACGTTGACCTTATGCTTATGCTTGCTGCATACATGATACACTCTCCAATATATCATGCCTACCTCTGCAACTCCTATGATGCAACCTTCTAAAGGACCTAAATCATATGACACAGCTCTTAGAGCGGATATCTGTGAGAATATTAGGTTTTGTGTATATATGGTAATATATATATTTTGTATATATTAGGGATTTGAGTCAATATTCTTGTTTCATTTTCAGTCATAGGTTAGATTGTTATATAAAGCGATGTACTCTTTTATTACAAAACAATTTTGAATATACAAAAATCATTTAAAAGTCTTACATGGTATCAGAGCTAGGTTCGAAACCCTAGCAACCATTGTCAATTCTTCTCTAGTTCAGCTTTCTAGATCCATGCGACCCATCTGAGTTCGAATCGCAATCCACCGATTGTGGTTCTCTTGTTGGTCTAGTTCAAGATTGGGTTTGGCTTATTTGGTCATTTGATTCGCGACATTGATTCGTAGGTGGTCCTTGATGTGTCGTAACCCTTTCTGGTTCATGGATTGTAAGTGATCACGACTGTGTGTGAGGGCTTCGTCTGGTTCGTCAGGTCCTACGAGGAATGTTTCTCTCTCTCGCTTTGATTCATTATCATCTCTCTGGCTTAGCTTCACATCGCAAAGATTGTCTCCCTGGCTAGGAATCTCTCTTTGAATTGGGTTTGGATCTTTGACCCATCTGAGGTATTATCATCTGGTTCCTTATTTGAGATGTTATTCACTTGGTAATTTAGTGCTTATTATTCTTTGACCCCAGTGGATATCCCTATTTGTGTATTGGCTCTCCTTTGTTTGGATCTTTTATATTGTTCTTGCTAGTTCATTACAATGACGGATGATAAGTTGGCTAGGCCTAAAAATAGGCTACTGGCTTCAGATGAGTATGCTTACTACCATCAGAAAGGCCATTGGAAGTATCATTGTCCAAAAAAGGAATGTCTACCTGCCTCGTCTTCTCAGCAGTCTCAGACTCAGTTTCGTGCTCCTCCTCAAAGTACTCTTCGGCCTCCCACCACTTATACTGCTCCTGTTTCAGCTCTTGATCCTGACTTGGCTTCATTAAGTGCTCAGATTGGTTAGTTTCAATATACACTGCTACCTCCCAACCATCCTCGTCTGCCTCCGTTGTTTCCTCACTTCATTCAGGTTTGCTTGGGTTTTCTTCATGCATGTCTTCGTCTGTCTGACTTTTTGATTCTAGTGTCTCTCACCATATGACTCCTCATCTCTCCTTACTTTAGAATTGTACTCTCCTTCCCTTTTCTATTACTATCAAGGTTCTGAAAAGCGGTTGCAGTCGCCGTAACAGTGGCGGTAATGTAGTTGTGGTTACAGGATGTAAAGGCCGTAGTATAACGGTTGCGGTAACCGAAACCGTGAATTTTTTTATTTTTCGCACAATTTAAAAAAAACTTACCGATACGCATATTTTTTTTTCCATAATCATATTTATTGGGTTTTAAAATAAATATTGATCAATTTTTATAAATTTTTAAGTATGATCCAATATATTTCATATTTTTAAATTACTAAAAACTGAGTTTTTTACATTTTATTTTAATAATTAATGACTTTATATGTCATAAATCCATATTACGCTTGTGGCAACAAAAAAAAAAAATTATTAGACTTTGATGTATAAAATTATTTTTTTGATTATTATACTTGTGGAAGCATATGCAAATTTTAACTTGAATAGTTTTAAAAAAATAAATTATACATGCTAATGTAATCATATAAAAATTAAAAAATAAATTATAAATAAATTTTTTTTTTTTTGATTTAGATCACTTGAATATTCGTTCTCTTTTTGGATAACCTATAAATAAAAATAAAATAAACTAATCAAAAAAATTGACATGTATAAAATATGTATTAATATATAATTATAGGTGATGTTTTTTAGATATTCTACAAAAAAAATCAATCACCAACTATTATGTATAAGATAAACAATGACAAAAATAAGAGAATAAATAAGAGCCTAAATATATATATATATATATATTTTTTAATCAAGCCAAATAGATAATGACCACACTTATTATTATTATTATTATTATTATTATTATTATTATTATTATTATTTTCAAACAATATATAGATAGATAGACACACAAACAAAATGGTTGAGTGAGAGCAGTTGACTAAAATAGCATAGGTTTTACAGTTTTAACAAATCAATAACATGTTCTTCATCTTCTCTCCCTATCTCTTACCCCTCCATCTTCCCTCTTCTCTCTCTATCCCTCTTCTCCTATTTTCAACTTTTTTTTTTTTTTTTTTTGTGTTTTTTCGATAGAAGCAGTTAAGAACCGTTACGTAAGCTGTTACGGTACCGTTACGACCACTACGGCAACAGCTACGATCAACACGCCTGTAAATCTCAATCACACTGCAAAAGCGGCCGTAACGGGTAATGATAACCCCCACAACCATTACATAACGGCGTTACGTAACGGTTGCGGCCGCTTTTTAAAACCTTGATTACTATTAATGTTGCTACCAAGCCTGATATGTTTTTTATATCTGTTGGGTCTGTTCTGCCATTTGTTATGTCTGTTGTCTCTATTCCATTTATTCTTTATATTCCTCAGTTATCTGTCAGTTTATTATCTATCAATCAACTTGATGGCTTCAGTTTTGATATTATCTTTTCTTCTTATATTTGTTCCGTGCAGGATCAGAAGTCCGAGTAGTAGATTAGGACTGGTCGTAAAGTTGGAGACCTCTATGTGATGGGAGCTTGCATCTGTCTATGACTATCTATTCAACTGCCTTTTCCTCTTTTTAATTAGATTCTCTGTTAAGTTCTTTCTATTTGTGACATTCCAAATTGGGACATTTGTCTGTTGACTGCTTACAGTCTTTAGCTCAGTCAGGTATATTGGGTAAAATTTCTCCTAGTCAACTTACCGAGTGTCCGGGGTGTAAATTTGCCAAAATGACAACCTTATTTTCGTAAAAGTACTTCTATATCTGATACACTGTTTTCTTTAATTCATACTAATGTATGGAGTCCTTCTCCTGTTCTCACTAAAAGGGGTTCTGCATACTATATATCATTTGTTGAAGACTGCAACTATTACACTTGAGTTTATCTTATGACTCATAAGTCTGACTTTTACCAGATATACCGTACTTTTCAGTCTGACTTGTTGGGTACCATTAAATTGTTAAATTGTTACGGTCTAACTTGGGTGAGGAATATTTTAAAATTGAGTTCTGTGAGTATTTGGTCAATTTGGGTACCATTCACCAAACTTCTTATATTGATACACCTACCCAAAATGGTTGAGCTGAGCGTAAGCACTATTATCTCCTTGAGACAGCTAGGTCTCTCTTTCTCTATGCCTTTTGTTCTAGCTCCGTTTTGGGGTGATGCAATTCTTACTGCTTTTCTTCTCAACCGTATGCCTACTTTCCTTTTCTCTAGTCGGTCTCCTTATGAGACTCTGTTTTCTCAACTTCCTAATTACTACCTCCTTCGTGTGTTTGGGTCTGCTTGTTTAGTACTTTTACCCAATAAAGATAAAACCAAACTTAGTGCCCGATCTGTCCTGTGTGTCTTTTTGAGTTACAATCTCACTCAGAAAGGTTATCGCTATTATGACCCTATTTCCCGTGGCCTTCATGTCTCCCGCAATGTTGTCTTTCTCCAACATCTACTTTACTTTCAGCTTCCTCCTCTCACAACTCCAGTTTCCAAAGAGGATTTAGTTCATATTGATCTATTTCCTTCTGAAGTGCCTCGTGATAAGTACATCTCTATTGTTTACCATGAGCTTGTTTCCTCTTCTCCTCGTACCACCCCGCCTAATAAGTTCCTCTCCACTAACCCCTATGAGTATGTTCCCTCTTCTCCTCCTCCTCCTCCTCCTCCATTGTTAATCTATTCTCGTCACAAAACTCTCCCTCCACCAGTTGCCTCTGCCTCTACTGTTGATTCGCCTGCTTCTAACGACTCTGATCTTGCTAACCGTATATATCCCCTTCGCATCCGTAAACAGGTAATTAAACTTGGTTTTGCTAAAACATATGTTTATCCATACTGTATATTTTTTTTTGTTATTCACTCGTTTTTAGAACCTCAGTCTTACAAGGAGGGCTGTCAAGATTCTCATTGGATTCGAACTATAGAAGATGAGTTGTCTACTTTGCAAAAAACTAGTATTTGGGAGTTAGTTCCTTTGCCTGCTAGTAAGAATCTGGTTAGTTGCAAATGGGTTTACAAAGTCAAGACTCATTTTGATGATTCTCTTAAGCACTACAAAGCTCACTTAGTTGCCAAAGGTTTCTCACAGGAGTATGGTATTAATTATGAGAAGACCTTTGCCCTTATTGCCAAGATGACTATTGTCCGCACTTTGATCTCTGTAGCTGCTATTCGTCATTGACCTCTTTATCAGATAGATGTTAAGAATGCTTTTCTTAATGGCCATCTCACTGATGAGGTTTACATGCGTCCTCCCCCTGGCCTTCACCATTCTTCTGGACAGGTTTGTCATCTACAGCATGCTCTGCATGGTTTGAAACAATCTCCTCATGCTTGGTATGATCGCTTTCAAACTGCTGTTACTGAGCTTGGATTTCATCCTTATGCCCAGGACTCTACTTTATTTCTCCTCCACACCTCTACTTTCTTTTTTGGCTTATTACTGTATGTGGATGATATGATCATCACTGGCTCTAACTCTTCTACTATCTCTGAGGTCAAGCAGCATCTCTTCCACACCTTTGAAATGAAGGATTTGGGCCCATTGCGATATTTTCTTGGTATTGAGGTAGTTTCTTCTCCTAAAAGCTACTTTTTGTCTTAAGCCAAGTATACAAATAAGGTTATTAACCATGCTAGTCTTACGGACACTAAGATTTTTGATACCCCTATTGAGCTTAATGTGAAGCTTAACACTACTGATGGTGTTCCTCTGGCTGATCCCACTTTATATCGAGAGCTTGTTGATTGCTTAGTCTTTCTGATTGTCACTCGCTCTGATCTTGCATATTTTGTTCATGTGGTTTTACCAGTTGGTTTCTGCTCCTCATTCTACACATTAGACCGCTTTGGTTTGTATTCTTGGCTATCTCAAGGGTATTATAATTCAGGGCTTACTGTTGTCCTCTACTTCCTCTTTAGATTTGGTGACCTATGTTGATTCTGACTGGACTGGTGATGTTATTGATCGCAAATCTACGTCTAGTTTCTGTATGTTTCTTGGCAATTCCTCGATCTCTTGAAAAAGTAAGAAACAAACTATTGTTGCTCGCTCTATTGCCAAAGCTAAGTATCGTGTTATGGCTTATGCTATTGTTGAGATTGTTTGACTTCACTGTCTGTTGTCTGATTTGGGTGTACCTCAGTTTTCTCTGACCTCTCTTTATTGTGACAACCGCAATGCTATTTAGATTGCTCATAACACTGTCTTCTATGAGCGGACAAAACACATTGACATTGATTGTCACTTAGTCCATCAACATCTACAGTCTAGCTCTATCTCACTTCCTTTCATCTCTTCAACTATACAACTTGCTAACTTTCTTACCAAAGCTCACACAACTGCTCAGTTTCAGTTTTTTTTTATAAACTCTCAGTATTTTCTGCTAAAACATCTTGAGTTTGAGTTGGGGTGTGAGAATATTAAGTCTTGTGTATATATGGTAGTATATGTATTTTGTATATATTAGGGTTTGAGTCAATATTCTGTTTCCTTTTCAGTTATAGGTTGGATTGTTATATAAAGCGATGTACTCTTTTATTACAAAAAGAATTTTGAATATACAGAAATATTACAATATCACCCTCCTATCAAGTTAATGAAAACTTGCCACCCGTCCATAGGTTATTTGGGCTCCATTACTCCTGGAGTGCATATAATAGTATATCAAGAATGCAGCCACCACCATAACATAACATCACAACACTATAATCGTAAACATACAGCAACACAAGCTCTAGCCTATCATGCACACAAACTCTAAAGTGTTCAAGGTCTCTCACTGTCACCATCTCTATCTCTTAAGGCTACCTTGGTCTTCTCCTCCTTCACCTCCAGCGACCTTGAGCAATTGAAGTGCCCACCATCTTCCCAGAGGTCCACAACTGACCACCTCTAACCTCTCACACCCACAATTTCCAATCAAAACACCTACTGTTTTCACTCAATTCAAAAAAGGCTACTGCCACATCATTCCGGATAAATTTTTTACATGAAAATTCTGTTTGTAAATCATTTTCCTTAAGTAAAATAAATCAAAACTACAACAATAGACCACAATTGAACCTTGATCTCAATCAGGCATGACAAATTGGAATCCAGCCCATTGTGGTCACCTACCAGTTTACCATACACAGACTACCTGTACCAGAAACCATTAAATAAATTAGGTAAGCTAGTTAACAAGAAGTCCCATCGGCACCCACCATGTCCATCCAACTGTCCCAGACCAGTCTACAAATTCAAATAATGAGCATGCCTATAAATTGAGAAGAAACAACAAAACCAAAAAAAAAAAAACTGAACAAATTCGTTTTAATAGCCATGAGGACACCTGTTCTTAAAATTGTTTGAGAAGTCCAAAAGATCAAAGGGGTAGAAATAATTCTGTAAAAGGGATAGTAGTAACTTACAAGTAGGCCACATTGTGATTCATTCCAGAAAGGTTGCTTAAATGTCAGTTCACAAAAGTATTAAATGTCATTAATGGCATGTGCCACTAACATTTCTATTAATTAGAATAGTCACCTGCATACTTGTTTGAAGTCAGATCCACAACTGAATCGTCTTCCATGCCCGTGTTAAAAGACAAACTCTCGCTTTTACTCATGTTCTCGATATGAGGGAAGTGATGCCTAATGGTGTAGTCTGCCAAAGTACGAACAATGTCAAGGTCCTCTTTCCCTCTAGAGGCATGAATCTGGTATGAACCAAAACGCAGAAAGGACTGGGCAACTCTGCAAACTATTGCACCAGGTTCATCCTTTGGATTGCCACTGCATATGAACAAAGTGTGATGAGCAATGAAACAAAAAATTCACTGAATGGATAAAATAACTACTTGAATTCTGAGGTATTCCAGGTATTTCTGTCGTTAGGTCCTCAAATTAATAAAACCAGTCGGTCCTTTTGCATCAGTATAGTCTTGGTACTATTAACATTCAAAAATAAATCATGATAATCTTGATCCCCCACAATTTTTCAACAGTATATACGTTACATCCCAAGTTAGCTCATTTAGGAAATCTTTTAGACTGACCAAATTTTTAAGAAAATAATATATACTTGAATTTGGAACATTGGGGCTGGAGGGGCATCAAGGAGTAGGCTGACATGAAACCGTCCAACAGTAACATAATATATTTGATTTATGATTACAATTTGTGTAACATACTCATAGAACATGTCCCGAGTAACATATTTTCCAGTAGCCACAAGACAAAGTGCCCGTGTTGTTGGGATGCCTAGACTCTGCATTGCTTCACTACATAGAAACTCCCGTATGCTACTTCGCAGAACTGCAAGACCATCAGCAAACCGGCTATATGGTGTCTTCCCTGCACCCTTAAGCTGCAGCTCCCACCTTTCAGATTTCGAATTCAAAACCTCTCCAAGAGTAATTGCCCGACCATCACCCAACTGACCAGCCCACGTGCCAAACTGATGACCTCCATAGCACTGAGCATAGGGCACTCTGTAAAAGTCAAAAATGGTCAGCAAATTCAAATGGGTTCACCACAAATGTGATGCTAGTGAGATAAAGAAGACACTTACGCTCCCACCAAAGGGGACGCACCAGAGAAAAGAAGTGGGAAATCAGGTCTTTCAAATCTGAAACACAATAACCAGTTAGCCTTGCAGAAAATGAGGCCATATACAAAAAAGGCGGTGAACATGCAAACAAATTCAAGAAAATGAAAATATAACAATAATAGGAGTAAGAAATCCATCAGGATGAGGATAAGAGTGAGAAACGAGAGCCAAACAAAAACTAGTATTAAGTTTTAATCCCAATTATTTTGGTCAGCTTTGTGGATCAAATAATTATACGATTATCAGAAGCTCAATGTTACTCTAAAACCAGAACTCAGATGACTTCAACCTCTGTAACCCGCCAGGCCAGCTGGTGATGGGAGAGATGCATGCAGCAACCCTTTGCCAACACAAGTTGCAACTTGAAAGGTGGAAACATTTTTACTACTGATTACACAATTTAAATACATGCAGTACAATTTTCAATATGATGAAAGCGTTACTACCAAAAATAAATAAATAAATAAATTTATAGATAAACAATTTTATGAGGAGAGGGTCCAGTGGAGGAAGGAAAGGGCATTAAGGGAGATTGTCAAAATCCCCATGTTGCACCCCGTCCCTTTCTCTCCTTCAGCAGATCATGCTTTCTTTACAAAGAGTTATGCAAATAAGTTTCTCCCTTACCATACCGAGACCATATTTAACTATTATTTTTGGACCTCAATAACATCAAAGAGAGAGATTTTAAATCTAGCTGAAATCATTTTGGCTCAACAAGTTCTCTTGCCTACTATAATACCATTTCAATTTTACATGCATGCACTGATACATAAGTACACCATTATTCTCATCTCCTAGGCATTCAACTACAGCTGCATACTACAAGCAATGGACCTCAAGGACTCTCAATTCATAAATTTTACCCCATATCGTTGATGGAAATAATATTCAAATAACTAGCCAACACAGATTAGTTTTTTAAGTTATAACTCGGAGAAATTTAACCTCAAGAGTCAGATGCAAGTAGACCAGGTTGTTTTATCAAAATAAACAGATATCCTTTAAAACTTGCCACGCTGAACAAAAAATATAAAGTACTCACTCTTTCGGATCCAAATCAAGCAACTCAGCAACTGATTTTGACCATGCAACAAGCTGAGGGTTCTCCACCTCAACAGACGGGGATACCTTTGTGTAGCAAGCATGCAAGACCTACAAAATGGAATATAGAAAAATAACACCATTAGTGCGTGGATCACAAGTCAATTTGTAGCTAAGTAACTCATACCGACACAGCACACAATTTCAGAGACAATAATGTCTCTTTAACATAATTAAATTCTCTCCTTTTTTTCTTTTCTTTTTGAGAAGTAAAATAAGTTCTATTAAAAAGTAGGTTTTTGTATTCATTGCATCACCTTGATGTTTTTTCAATAAAGTTTGATTGTTTATCAAAAATAAAAATAAGTTCTATAAAAAAAAGAATCAAAGTGGATGCCACGTCACCCATGTACAAAAACCATGATATCTCGTTCCTTCAAAAACAAAAACGGCCTATAGCTCTTTACAAATGAGAGAATCTATGAAATCAACAAACTGATCGGCTAGGCATAACTGTTAATTTTACAGAGGAAGAAGTAGAAGAAGAAGAAGATGAAGAGTGAGACAGAGAAAATTGCGGCTGGAGAAAAAGAATTACCCAAAACTTCAGCTTCTCCTCTTAGACTCTAGTATTTATAATAAGAGAAATTCTACTTACACCACCAATTTAACTCCTTGCACCCTCAAAATTCAAATTTTTTTTATTTTATAATTTCTGTAATTCCTTTATTACCCTTATCCCTAACCTTTCTTCCACTCCTTACACCCAAAACATAAAAAAAACCTAACCCTAACCCTAACCCTAACCCTAACCTTAACCCTAATTCTCCCTTACCATCACCTCCAACCACCATCTTCACCGCTATAGCCCTTGCCGCCGCAACCTTTTGTTGTTGCATCCACCTCACCTCCGCAGCCACCACCCCCGTCCTCTCCCTCCTTAATTTCAATCGATGATGATGGTCACGGCGGTTAGCGACGGAAAGAGTAACGGCTGCAACAAGGTCCATCTAGATCAAAAATTCTCTCTCTCGTTAACTCGCTCGCGTGCGCAATGGTGGATGAGACGCAACGGCAAACGAAGAAAGTGGAAAGGGAGACGCAATGGGTGTGCTAGGAATGTGATCACAGCGGGAGGAGGGGCTTGCGGTGGTCGGAGATGGCAATTCGTTCTTCTTTTTCTTCTTCTCTTAGATCTTAAAACCCTAGGTTTTCATCTCTCTCTCTTGCAGTGGGGTCGTGGCAGAGGAGTGACGGAGGGAGTGGTGGTTGCGGCGATGAGGGGGCTACGAAGGTGGTGGTCGCGATGGTGGTGATGGTCGCAGCAGTGAGGTGACAGAGAGGGTGGTGGTTGTGGTAGCAAGATGGTGGTCGGAGGTGATGATGGTTGGTGTTAGGGTTTTTTAGGTTTTGGGTGTAAGGAGAAGGGAAAAGGTTATGGATGAGGGTAATAAAGAAATTATAGAAATTATAAAATACAAAAATTAAAAAAAAAAATTGAATTTTGAGGGTGTAAGGAGTTAAATTAGTGGTGTAAGTAGAATTTCCCTTATAATAATAGACATAATTACAAATGTACAAAAATAACCTTGGACTCAAATAACCCTAACATTTAACACTTCCCCTCAAGTTGGTGTAAAGTTCAAGAAATTAGGGTTAGGGTTAGAAAGGAAATAGAGAAGAGAAGAGGAGTAGAGAACACATAGAGAATAGGTTATTGGGTCATAATGAAAAACCATCAACCAACACATTTATATTAGAAACATTAATGTTACTATGACAATAATACCCTCAATATAAAATAAAATAACATAATAAATCTAACACACTGAATCACTGCTTATTGTCTCAATAGGTACATAATAGATGACAACACCCGAGGGTGGAAAAAAAGATCCGGCATGGAAGTATGCAATGATGGTAAATCCTAAAAATCTAAGCAAGTTCAAGTGTAATTTTTGTGGAAAAGAGATGAATATGTGCACACCCTTCTTTATTCATTTTCATCTCTGATTTGTTTCTAGGATCGTTTTTACTAACTTAGATAATTCCATAAATTTGGTTTGACACTTGTCACAAAATTGTTAGTTTTAACTTTTAGTTTGAAGATAATAACTAAATTGAAATTCGACTTGAAATGTAGTGACTAAAACGAACAAATTAAAATAATAAGGATCAAAATTAAATTATAAAAATGAATATTGTGATTTAGGTTTAACCAATGTGGGGCACTCGACAGGTCCTTGTACTTGATCTTGGGTACAGCTCGCTGAAAGTGATCCACGAGAAACTATATATATTTCCCACACCATCAAGTATAGTGACAAGGTGGTATTGCATCGTTTGATTCTCCTAGACATTGGCATAAAAAAATGGAATCCGTTTGACTCTACTTGTTCAGTTCTCATAATTTTTTTTTTATTTTTTTTTTTCTTTACATGTAGGAGGTTTGCAAGTTAATAGTTAAATTACTATGTAAGTCAATATTAGTTCATAGATTTAAATTTGAGACCTTGTATTGTAATCCAAGTGTTCTCTCAAGACCATATAACTATGGCCGGAGTCACAGTTCTTATCGATCCTCTAATTTTGATCCTTTTGTATCTAGTTCCTTTGAAATTTTATACTTACCAAATGTGTGCACACAATAGTAGGTTATACATGCATTTGAAAATTGGTGTTATTGTGTGTGCCAAGGTCAAAAATTGGCCCAACAATAAAAAAATCTAAATGTATTTTTAATTGTGTTATTTTTTTATGTTTATAGCAATGTTAAATATCATGTCGAATTTAAGATAAAGTTCAATAAAATACCAAAATCTGACCAAAGCTCTTCTCCTGGATTTTGTTGTGATGGAAGTATTCCCTAAAAATAATTGGACATTTTACACTATTGAAACAACAGTGCTAAATTATAGCATTTTAGCTATGTAACAAGTAACTCCAATAAGAAGCAATCGCCAAATTATATTTGGTCCATTTTAAAAAATCCTCCACAACACTCATGTAAAAAATAACATTGTAAAATTATATCCACTCAAACCTTAAAAAATTAATATGTTGGATTTTTTTAAAACCTTAAATGACAAATTAACGTATATAAATTTAATATCTCTAAAAAGAAAACTCCAATTGATGTGTCAAAATTAGTTTTTACTTTACATTTTTTTAACAATTTTTATTTTATTAATTATAATTTATTTTAAATGAATCATTAAAATAATGAAAAGAATCAAAATTTAACATATATTTTAACCACGTTATATTTAATAGAATAGTGCTTTATATCAATTCCACATCAAACAATTTGTGAATATGAGACATAATGGGGGAAAAAAATTTTGGATGCATCAAAATGATATGTGTACTATTAAAATAACATTATTGAAGAATAACATCTTCACAACAATTATTACTGTTGGTATTATCATTTTGACATAAATTCGTAATAAATGCTTAAATATACAACATTTAACATTGAGATATTATTTAGAGGAATTACATCCCAGCGGGACAATTTTTTTTTTTTGCACAAACATGGAGCGGACTATTGAGCGATGTGCAATGCTTTGCAAAAGTACTAGATGATCTCAAAGTACGCTCAAGCGGTAACTTCACCGCTCGAGCAATCCAATCGAAATCTGGATTTTTAAAATAGAATTTTAAGCTTCAAAACACAAGTTTCTAAGTCTAAAACTTGCATGGCTGGTACAAACTCTTGAAAACACTTCGAAAAACATGAATATAAAACCAATTTGAAACCATTTACTCAAAAACATCATGAATTTGCAAAATTGAAATCAAAACCTCCATGCATGTGGAATTTCAACTCTCATCACTTTAAAGAACATGAACATGCAAGGAAAAGCAAGCTTTATAGAAAATATTGGGAAATATGCTAGGTTTAAACTTCCGTGCATGCTAGAATAACAAATTCAAAACAAAATGATGAAACATGAGAATTTCAACCATGAACATGATCCTAGCTTGTTTTCATCATCTTCTTGACATTCCTTAACAATTTACATGAAATTCATCCTAATTACTTCATGAATCCAACTCTCAAATGACTTATCTTCAAGATTTAAGGTTGTAATTCTTACCTAGAGTCTTTAATTTGATGTATTCTAGCAAATTCTTGAATCTCTTCCTCGATTCTTCACAATCCTTTAACTCTCTCTCTCTCTAGAGTTTGCTCTCCTTCTCTCTCTCTAAATCTCAGCCAAGTTGATGAAACAAAATGCGCTCAAATCTCACTTTAACATATATATATAGGTTAGATTAGCTTAAGTTAATTAAGTAAGCTTAAGGCTAATTAATCCCACTCAATTCTAATTAATTAATTTTAATCTGAATAAAATTTTAATTAAACTTTCCAAATGGTTCTAAATATTCAAATTAGCCTATTCAACTTGTCAATTCTAGTTTCTGATTTCATTTAAGCCTTCAATTTCTAATTCAAAACAGGTAGTCTAACAGATATTCCATAATTCAAACAAATATAAACAAATTAAACACATAACACACATTTGAACATTCAAATTTCACATAATCAAGATAAATTCAACAATGATATGCATGTTGGGGTCGTCAGTCTCTCCTCCTTAGAAAGTTTGATCCTCCAAATTTAAGTTACCTTCATTCGAAAATAAATGTGGATACCATTGTAGCATTTCATCCTCCTCTTCCCATGTAGCTTCTCTTCCATAGTGTTCTTTCCACTCACCGTCCCCATAGGAATTAATCTATTTCTTAATTGCTTCACTTCTTGATTAATGATCTGAATCGGCCATTCTTAGTATTTCATATCATCATCCAAAGCTATTCAGGGATAATCTATGACATGAAATGGATCCCGAAGATAACCCCGAAGCATTGGCACATGAAACACATGTACCTGCTCCATTCCTGGTGGTAAGGCTATTCAGTAAGCAACACGGCCAAGTCTCTCTAGAATCTAAAACGGTCCGATGCAATGAGGAGCCAATTTCCCTTTTCTACCAAACCTCGTTTGCCCTTTCATTGGTGCGACCCTAATGAATACTTGACGAAATGGATAAGATCATTCAAGGGAATTTGGGCAGAGAGAGGTGTATCCATCATGTGTGATGGTTAGAGCAATCTAAGTCGGCAACACATTATCAACTTCTTGGTATATTGCAATAGAGGTACTATATTTCACAAATCAATTAATGCCTCTAATATTATTAGTAGGACTGCTGAATATTATTTTGGTTTGTTAGATAAAGTTGATAAAATGTGAGAGCAATACGTTGTTCAAGTGGTGATTGATAATGAACCTGCACTGAAAGCTGCCATCAAAATGTTGATGAGAAAGAGGAAACATTTATATTGGACAGCTTGTTCAGCACATTGTATCGATCTTATGCTAAAAAACATAGCCCATAAAAAAAGTATAGCAAAGGTGACTAAAGATGGTAAAACCATCACCAATTTCATTTATAATACTGGATGGGTGTTGGACTTAATGAGAAAATTCATTGGAGATAGAGAATTGCTTCGACTTGCCATCACTCAATTTGCTACAAATTTTATTGCCATTGAGAGTATTGTTAGATATAAACACCACTTGAAAACTACGTTTTATAGTGATGAGTGGAAGAATTCTAGATGGGGGAAGGCAAAGACTGGGCAACCTTACAAGGTCAAAAAAAATTATTTTGGGAAAGTAGTTTTGGCAGAAAGAACAGAGCTTTGTAAAGTTCATAAGCCACTAGTAAGAGTAACGAGGTTGGTTGATGGAGACAAGAAGCCAACAATGGGTTTCATATATGAAGCTATAGATAGAGCAAAGTTGGCAATTAAAAGAGATTGTCGCTACAACACCAAGTATTGGAAAATTATTGATACTTGATAGTCTTTTCAATTACACCAAGATTTACATGCGGCTTGTAAGTGTTACGATTTCAATTATAATATGTATATTTACTTTCAATTACTAATTACAATTTTATTTTTGAAGGATTTTTTTTTAAATCCTCAATTCTAATATAGTGTTACCTCATCCAATGAAATAATAAGAGAAGTGATTAATGGACTTTAAAAACTAATTACCAGATTGGAGCCTAATATGGATGCTCAAGTAAAAGCAACAAATCAAGTACGTACGAATTATTTAAATTTTAATAGTAATAATTTACTCTTGCAAATGTTACTTTTAATGATTATCACAAATTGTAGTGGTTTCTGTTTCAAGATAAACAAGAAACTTTTAGAACTCCTTTAGCACAAAAAGCATGGAAACAATCAAATCCAGGTTTTATTTTGATTTATGTCTAATGTAATGTAATTTTGTGTAGCTAAGTGGTGGATTCTTCATGGTAGTTGTGCTTCTAAACTTCAAAAAATAGCTGTGAAACCACATCATCTCACTGTGAACGTAATTGGAGTACTTTTAGTCTCATCCATACGAAGACGATGAATAGATTAAAATATAAAAAAATCCAAATATTAGTCTTCATCACCTACAACATGAGATTAAAATTGAGACACGTTGAAAGAAGAAGCAAAGAGGAGATTGATAGGAGCTTTAATCCTATGAACTTAGATTACATATTTGAAGAAGATGATCCAATAAGTCCATGGATAAAAGAAAGGGAAAATCATTTACTAGATGGTGTGGATAATTCTGAATGGCTAGATTTGGTCTCAAATGATGATGGTGGTGGTGGTGGTGGTGGTGGTGGTGGCGACGGCGGCAACAGTTGTGGTGGCAACAACGGCGATGGCGATGGCGATGGCGATGGCGATGGCGGCGATGGAAACGATGGTGGTGGAACCCATAGATATCAAGCTCGACACATTTTTCAAAGCTCAACTCCTACTCCAACTCAAAGTGACAAAGTGGTGGTTTAAAACCATTTGATGGAGGAGGTGATGATGGTGACGGTGGAGGCGCTTCTCACGATGATGGTGCTGGCAACAGTGGTGGTGATGGTGGTGGTGGCACTAGTTTTGGTGCAAGAAGTGAAGATTTCATTGGAGAATTTGAATTATGCGATGTTGGAGGACATTATAATGTTAGAGAACCTGTTCCACCTTTACCCCAACTACCTAGGAGGTTTCAGGGTAGTGATACACGTAGGGATAAAAGAGAACAACAATTTGATTCAACTGATAGCAGTTTAAGTTACACTTATCACCCTTACCCATCCTATAGCACTGATAGCCAGAGCTATCCTTACCTACCTCAAAAAAATTATCCATGGCCCCCTCAACAATATGGTCCTCCAAGATACGCTTTGTAACATTATCTACAAATCCAAGAAGAGTATGGTGATCCTTTTCAACCCAGGTATCCATTTTCTCCACCAGTGCACCAAACAAAAAAGGACAACATAATGGCAACTTTCACTTATATATTTCCTAGTGGATGGGGTGAAGGTAGTACCAGCAGCAATCAAGCTCAACAATCTGAATCCCAAGATGCACCACGTCACTTATTTTGGTGGTGACATTATGTAATTTTAGTAGTAACATCATGTGAAATGTAATCTCTGCTATTTGTGAATTGTGATATGATGTCGTGTACTTTATTAGGTTCTTCCATTAAAGATATATACTTTTTTAAAACTATTTAAGTTAAAATCTACATATGCTTCCACAAGTATAATAATTAAAAATAATTTAATACATCTAAGTTCAATAAAAAAAAAAATTGCCACAACTATAATATAGATTTATAACATATAAAGTCATTAATTATTGAAATAAAATGTAAAAAAACTCATCTTATAGTAATTGAAAAATATGAAATATATTGGATCACACTTAAAAATTAACAAAAATTTATCAAAACTTATTTTAAAACCCAATAAATACGATTCTAAAAAAAATATATATATATGCATATCGGTAAGTTTTTTCCAAACTATGCGAAAAATAAAAAAAAATTCGGTTCCGGTTCCCGCAACTGTTACGCTACGGCCTTACACCCCGCAACCAATCGTTTTTCAGAACCTTGGCCATAACCAAAGTGTTTTATGAAATCCACTGAGTACACAAATCACCATCATCATCAAGTTGCTTGAGGGCACCAGTAATATATCCAGTCAAGCGATGGGTAGCAACAAGAAGACTACAGGAGCATGACTAAATCAAGTAGTTGATACCATCAAGTTTAACAGGACTAATTCAAAGAGAGGGACTATCACCAAGAGTCACGACACGACTCATTCCACTCTCCTCAATGCCCTTAGGTGCCTGACTCTCGCCTTCAGCCATAGGATTGGAGAAATAGGTGCAAAATCACAAGCAATATATCAAACAAAACTGAAAAAACCCAACGGGAATAGCAACTCACCTCTAGGGTTGAAAACAGTGCTGAAACAATGCAAGGTATCCCAGTAGCCACACCAGAACAAAACAGATAAATCAATCAAAGGTCCAATTGGCTCCCAAACATGGATAAACTCATAGAAACCTCCAAAAAAAAAAAAAACAGGAACACCACACTCCTCCACAAGTACAGTCGGCTCCTAAGGATGAGGAATAAAGGGAAAAAGCAGCCCTAAAAGGGTTGGAGCAGGGGTTTCTGGAAAACTATCTTGTTTTTCCAAAAAATCAACAAAAAATCGAAAAACAACCAAACAATGAACAAAAAATTAAAATAAAATCATTGGGAAGAAGCCCATCAAATTTCAACCATGGGAGTTTGTTTTTTTTTTTTTTTTGGCCAAACTATTTACCAGGAAAAATGAAAAAAAAATAAAAACAAGAGAAAAGAAAAATCTTCAAGGAGGAAGATGAAGCTCTGATACTATGTTAATTTTACAAGGGAAGAAGTAGAAGAAGGAGAGAGAGAGAGAGAGAATTGCGGCTAGACAAAAAGAGTTACCCAAAACTTCAGGTTCTCCTCTTAGACTCTAGTATTTATAATAATAGACATAATTACAAAAGTACCAAAATAACCTCAGACTCAAAAGTACCAAAATAACCTTGGACTCAAATAATCCTAACACTTAACAATAACCCTACCTAAAACGCAACTATATAAATAAACAAACCAAAAAACAACTTTTTGAGCCTAATGAAAGGTTCTTCTACTCTTTGAAAGGTATTCCTATTTCGCTCCCTCCATAGAAACCACATCAAGCACAAAGGAGCGAACAACCATGCCTTCTACCTCTGCTTCCCTACCTACCCCACCATTCAAACATAATCCACATGACATCTCTATGAAACAAACAGTGCATATCGAATAACGTCAAAACCAAACCACACAAATCCCACAACCTCAGAATGAATAAACAGATGATAGACTGTCTTCTTATCACACTTCCAAAGACCACATCAATTCACAATGATCTTTCATCTCCTTACTAGATTATTGATACTGAATATCTTCTCATGAGAAGCATTCCACTAAAAGATAACAACCTTGTACGGGACACAATAGACCAAATGTATTTCCAAGGTAATGCCACCCCTCTACTCCCCAATAAAGTTCTATAGAAGGATTTTACATCAAACCTCCCATTCATATTTCCAAGCCACAAAAAGGTGTTACTAATACCAGGAGTTAGAAACTAATAGAAAATGATATTAAACAATGAAACTGCTATATAATTGATATACATTGTTGGGCTCATTTCCTAACGACTTAGGCTTTTGGGAAAATTGGTGATTGAACAAATTGCATCAAAGTTTTTAAAACCATAGTTACAACCTCAACATGCAGTAAGATAAGCAGGATCTCCCTGGATGCCTATTAGTCTTTTGCTGATGTAACACATTTTTTGAACAACAAAAATTGAAGAGTACTGTGGTTAATTTTCCAACACGCCACTAACCTCGAGAGGGATCCCTCATTGCAAATAATTTTGAGGGCACCGAAACGAGGCTCTATTAGATCCATAAGATGTTTAAAATGATTCAGCCGAGAAATGCACCATCCAGGTTTTTATTTATTTTTTAATAAGTAAAATGCACCGTTAAGTTCAAGCCAACAAAACCAAGAAGAAGCAAGTAAGAGATAAATAGCCATCATGCAAAGCCCAAAGAAGAAAAGAGTTACAGTACATTGAAGCTCCAGGTATTTGTAGAGACAATAACAGAGTTAGAAACACGAGAGAGGAGTCAAAAATTGGAAATGTTATAAAAGGAAATTAAATATTGAAGTTTCAAAGATCCGATTAAGTATCAAATCAATAGCAGATAGGGTAGGAGAAGGTGAGATACAAAAATCATCATTGAACATCTTCACTCTATTGGATTATGAAAGTCAATGAGGCATTTAAATTAGACGTGAAAAATTGGAAATGTTACAATAGGAAATTAAATACTGCAGTTTCAAAGATCCGATTAAGTATCAAAAAATAATATTATCTTGTCTCCATGTTTGTCGTCTAATGTTGTTCTATATTAACTCTTACAAAGTATATTACTTTTCTATATAAACCCTTAGGACCGTCTCTTAAAAACCATCCACAAATTTCCAATGAAGCTCCCATGATTTTTGTTAAACGTAAAACTAAAACCTATTTTCCTATAAATAAAAATAAAAATAAAATAAAGAATAAGGACCAAATTTCGTTTTTTATGTCATTCCAATCAACTTGGAATATAAACTCTTTAAAGACATACCAAAAACATCAAGAAATCGATAATGAAATTTGGAAACATGTGGAAATGTTTGGAAACTCATTATTTCAGAGTGTCTAGAAATTAATAATAGGTTCTACATTGTTATGAGATAACTTATTGTTTCAGTGTCTTTTAGAGCATTTCACCAGGTTAAACACAAAACACTAGCATTTTATTTTTTCCACTCACATTTTGTATCAATTACATACACACAAGTGTAACATTGCAATGAAAGAACCAAAAGTTTGAATATCATGAAAAATAAAATTTCAACAAAATTGCATTTTCACAAGCAATAGAAGATGAAAATGATAAATAACAACCATCATACATCATTCCAAGGTCACTATTCCAAACAACCCCTAAGCACCTAACTCCAAAGGAGCCACACATCTTCCTAAAACATTTTAAATACCCAATTTGACCCACCTCATACAAATTCAAAACACCTCTAGCTACCTGAAAATCACAGCAAATTAACAGGTTAAACTACCCCCAAAAATGAGTCACTGTTGATGTATGTTCTTTGATCTCCTTGTGAAAGACTTTCAAACGACAATTTGTCCGCTCCATCTTTCCACCAAAAAATTTGCATGAAAATAATTGGCAGGTAGACACGAAATCCCCAGACATAACACCACAAGGACTCACAAAGAATCAAGCCAGAAAAGTCAGCCATCATGTCTCGGATAGACATGGCCACGCATGCATGTTTTCCACTCATACTAAAACGACAATGGAGTCCTAAGCAATAATATTACACTTCAATCTCTCCAAGTTCACCCATATGCAATTAACATGTTACTCGATACCAAACATGAACTGTTGACTTCAAACATTAAATAGCTCTCAATCATATGGCTGAAAGTTTTATAATTTTTTTTTCTTTTTTTTTTTATAATACAAACTACAAAATCAGTCAGCACAAAGCATCTCGCTTCAGCCCCACCATCTTCAACTTACTGAACAGTCCAAAAGAGAATTATATAAAAGCATATGACAATACAAGATTAGTCAGATATTTTTACTGATACAAACAACTAATTTTTGCAAACAATTTGCATAAGCTTTACATACAAATACAACTAAACTCTTGAACCTGCAAGTAGGAATCTTTCATATATAAATCATTTTTACTGTTTATATTTAATAATAAATAAATAAATGGAGCTGTGATAAAAGATTTTGTTTTCTTCTTCATGCTAACTAACTACTCAATCATCATCGCATCATATAGCACCCTCAATAGGGCATCCGACATCAATGATTGGCCAAAGCTTTTACAAAAGGGCTAAAAGCCCATCAAAGATCTATACAAAGGGTTAATATATAAATCAAAACATATCATCCAAAATATAGAGACACATAAATAAATCAAACGCAAAAGAAAGATTAAACAAACAACACCAACCTGTCGGGGAATGTTATCGGCTCTTGGATCGCCGGGCAACTCTCGGACGAAGGAATTGTCCCAATTCAGATCTTCGAGGTTCAATTTAACATTTTCATCACCCAAACTCTGCTTCTTCAGGTCATCGGCGACCGAGTCAACTGACAAATCGGTGCTTATCGACGGAGAGTCCATGGAAACGCTGCGAGAAGAGTCCGAAACGATGTTGCAGGAGGGGGAAGGTCTTTGTTGTAATTTGCCGCAATTAGAGGGGTACAAGTGGAATTTTCGAAGAGATTTGGTGGTGGTGGAAGACAAGAGGAGAGAGGTTGGTGGTTTGGAAAAGGAGAAGGGGGTGAAGAGAGGGCGTAGATGGACGACGGCGGCGAGAGAGGAGTGAGAGAGTGAGGCCAACAGGTGGGAGACCATTGCTCTCTCTCTCCCTCTTTCTCTCTACTTATCTATACTGTAGGCAAGTACAACACCTGCGCCTTTGATGGTTCTCCGTTTCTCTTTTTTTCTAATTGACTATTTTTTTATCTTTTTTGGTTACATCCTTTCATTTTTTTTTTTTATCACATTACACAAGTTTTTGTATAAAAAGTTAAAAAGTATAAACAATCCCTTAGCTTAAAAGATGAGAACATTTTTTATTTCATCCAACTCATATTTTTTAAAAATTATTTTATTAGATTCTATTTAAAATAAAAAGACCAAAACACTCTCAAGTCTTCCAACCCATTGCAATTAGACCTGAAATCAAACACGATCAAAACACTCATCTTCAAAACACTCCATATTTCACTCCCCAAATCTTTCGTTCCCAAAACCTTCAACATTGCAGCAAAATCTCCCAAACCCTAGGTTTTACATTGTTTGTCATCTCACCATCGCTGGCGATTGAAAGTTCACATCGATTCACCTTTACGAATGTTCACATTGACCATCCCACCATTCAACCCTGGTTCGTCCATGGTTGCCCACTGTTGTTTGGCCACTACTGACGATTTGAAGAAACAACTCTGCAAAAGTTCATATCGAGTATATCATTATTATTAATTGGTTGTAATATGCTATTGTTTCGTAATATTGTAGTTATTTTTCCTCCCTTCTGTGAATGTTATCCTTGTTAGTATTGTTGATTGTTGATGGTGATCAAATAATTAGAACCTGTAATCTTTTATTATTTTCCCCTTTCTTTTTGGTTCAATGTAAATTTCTAAACAACTGATGTAAACATTTATATTATCTGGATATCATTTCTGTCGATTGGTTGTAATATGCTATTGTTTCGTAATATTATAGTTATTTTTCCCTCTTTTGTGAATGTTAGCCTTGTTGGTGTTGTCGATTATTGATGGTGATCAAATAATTAAAACCACCAATTTTTGATTATTTTCGCCATTCTTTTTGGTCCAATTTGAATTTCTAAACAACAGTTGTAAATATTTACATCGTCTGGTTATAATTCTTATTGAAAACAATCTATGTGAATATTTATACTATGTATTTAACTTTATTGTTTTGTCATGTGTTGTAATGTATTCATGTGAACATTCACATTGAACGTATTGTTAAGTCGGTCAACGTGTATAATTGACCACAATGAGGAACAAACATAAGCACCCATCATTCCCCCCTCTCTTTTTGGTTCAATGTGAGTTACAAAATAACTAATATAAACATTTACATCATCTTATTATCATTCTTGTTGATTGGTTGTAATATGCTATTATTTCGTAATAAGCTCCCTATTTTTTCCCTTATATGAATGTTGGCCTTGGTATTGTTGATTGTTGATGGTGATCACATAATTTTTGATCCCCCTCTTTTTGGTTCAAACTAAAATACAAAACAATTGATGTAAATATTTACATTATCTGGTTGTTATTTCACGTGAATATTCACACCATATATTTAACTTTGTTGTTTTGTCATATGTTGTAATGTGTTCATGTAAACATTCACATCCACGTTGAATATATATTATTCCACTATTCACATCACGTATAGTTTGCACTTGTTATCATTTACCATTTAAAACTATTAATAGTAAATTTGTTTGTAACTGAACAAACAAATGTTGCCCAAAGATTTCGTGGTAAAAGAAAGATACTACAGTTCTACATCAAAGACGAACTCGAACAACAACTAGCCCCCCAAAAGTGAACATGAAAAAGTCAACTACAGATCTAATATAACTAGGTTGGTGAAACTATTGAAGGGAACAAAATTTACAAAGGGGCAATTGTAATGCTTGAGGAAAATACAATTTTGGCATTTGTTTGATTATTTGCTTGGCCTCAATCATTGCATGAAATTTGACAATGTCATTGTACACGTATTAAAAGCGTACAAGCTATCCACTAGGAAGTTTTACATTAGGGAAAAGAACATCCAAATTTTTAGAAGCAATGTATCACTCATTTTTTGGGTGGACTGTGACATCAAGTCAATGGGCCTATCTCATGATGCCAAGCCAACAACTGACATCATACATTGAAAGTACAAGGATGTCAACCAGTTGAGTATACCAAAGATATGCGAAATTCTCAATGAAGCATTGGCAGAAATGAAGAATAGCGACAACGAAGAGGTTGCAAGATTGGTCTGCATGTATGCATGCGTGAAACTGTTCTTCTCTGTATTTGGAAAAACAATTGGGTAGGAATTCTATGCACACAGTCCTGTTAGACAACATGCAAGAGTATGATTAGGCTGAAAGCATTCGGGCAACCCTCATGGAGTCAAGAGACCAAAATTGTCGAACACTAGAACGAGCCACCTGATGCGTCATGTTATTAATGGTAAGTATCGAAAATCTTATTTTATATGTAATATTTGACATTCACATCAATTTGACAAAATAATGTAAACATTCACACCATATGAATGTTTACTTTATTTTAATGTATAAATCACCGGTAAAATTCACATCATATTATCCCACAATGTGAAAGTTGACATCTACCATTAGTTTTGTCACAGTATTGGTTATGTAAGCATGCTGCCCTCGTAATGCCCACCGATAGACCACCTTGGTATGCCAGATGTGCATAACCCATGAGCCCAAGATCAAACCAAGCCCATGTAATAGCAGCAACCAATAAAGTGTGGGCCCAACCACTAACAAACAATAAGCAATCACCAATCCACACCAAATAGCACAATTGCTGTTGAGCCCAAATTACCCAATAGGAACAAGAGTCTGTCGCAACCATTAAAACAAGCCCAAAGTTTACAAGCATGTGATAAACAAATAGCCCAACATGAATTACAACCCACCAGCCAACCATAGCTTACGTGGAAGGACCCAACAAAATAACATAGCACAACAAAATCGAGAGAGAGAAACTCAAGGCCCTCTTCAGCAGCAAAACGAACAAACCAAATCTTTATTCTAGACAATCCATAACCCTAAGAGCTTTAAGAAAACTGCAGCTTGAAGTCCTCAAATGCGTGCATCATAGAAGCAAAATGACAAAATCTATATAAACTATACATCTTTCTCAATCAAGCAAAAAACAACCCTGGTAGAAATCCATGGACTCTACAGAGGGGAAGCTTTCTCCCCTCGAAGTGTTGATTGTTTTATATTAAATATGATTGAATAATATGATTTTGTTTGTGGCTTATGTTTTGTTTGTTGATTATCTATTTAAAAGTTAAGTAGAATTTTATTTTGGTTTACTGTGACAATATGTAATCTATCTATTATTTATTGATACTCTTTTTAAATTAATAGTAAAATCTCACTATATTATAATATTATGGTTTATTGTTTTAATAATTTTTTTATTCAATATTTTTACTTGTGGCAGTAATCGTTATAGTAACTATTGTGTTTAATGATGATATGGTATTTCATTATTAAAATGTACAAATTTTATAATAAAATTTACTGTAAATCAGAGTAAATTTTTACTATGAGATGGAGTAAAATTTTATTATTGACAATTAGTTTCGATAGTAAAAAATGTATTATTTTTTTTAAATAATTTCATGACTAACATGGATTTTGTTTGATAGATTTTGACGAAAGGATTATAAAAATATTAATTTTATTAAAAAGCAGCATCTATATCAAAAATTATATCATTATAAAGTTTGAAATATTAAATTAGTCATTAAGGATATTTTGATAATAATGGTGCGTTGGCCGTTTCAAAGAAAATTTATTGTGCTTATCTTTGATGCATGAAAGTTTATGGATTAATTGGTGAAAAGTCCAATTTAAAAAGGGTACAAGGCATTAGATCTAAGAAAAAATATTTGTTGATCAAAAGGACATTTGTTGGTCAAAAGGCCATTATCTGTTGAATTTTTATTTTAATCTATTTGTTCAAATCTTTTTTTATATATTCAATTTTTTGAATCTATCTATTCAAATTTTTATCTATTTGTTAAAATTCACCAATTTTTATTTATTTATTTGTATTTGTTGGAATTCACAAGCTTTGTTTTTCAAATATGTTCAATTTTTTTTATTATATTTGTTCAAATTCTGGTACATACATAAATATATAGATAAAGGGGGGAGAGAGAGGTCTTATCTGTCAAAATCCTTTTTATCTGTTGAAAGAGAAAATTAGATCTAAGATCACACAAAGACACCCATTCAAGGAAAGATATCAAAACTCAACAAACATATTCCAAATCTACCACTCCACATAACTTTTTTTAGGGTTTGGTCAAATCACAAAAAAAACAAACCCCAAAAGCAAAACTTGAAGAAACACAAACTATTAGTTTCTTATAAACCCTAGAAATCACATAAACACACACATAGTCAATACATTTCCTCACTTGAAGTTCAATTTTTTGCACAACCAAATTGAAATTCAAACCAATTGCAACAATAATAGTATAATTTCAAAAAATAATAATAACAAAAAATTATTTTCCAATTGTAGTTCAAAGAAAACCCTAATTTGATACCACAAAAGCAAAGTGCAAGATCTAAGACAAAGCCAATGGAACTCTAGTGAAAAGCACTGTTGTGGCGCTACAAGACTCTTCGTTGACAAACAGATCATTAGTCTTCCTAAACACCGCATGAATCTACACAACCACAACTCCAATTAACATTGAGATCATTATATTGAGAGTCACATCAGTCAATAAGAGGAAAATGATCATGAGCACCGATAACACCACCATCACGATATAGTCGTCGATAATACGGTTAAAATTCACCAACAGCTCATCTTGGATTGTGACCAAACACCATGGTAGAGACATTCTAGGGAAGTCTCACGGCGAGATCGTCGTCGATCTAGCAAAGATAATGCGCTTCAACGAAGTCGTTCACATCGACAACGTCATCTACGAGATCGAACGGTTATTAGTGAAGATGAATCCACATGAACGAATAGTTGTTAGTGAATAAGAGAAAAGATCCTGAGAAAGGAAAGATAGTAGGTTTGGGCGGTGAAGAGAAGACAGAAGTTGCAAAGAGAGAATAATATAAGAGAGAAGATAAAAAATGGGTTCGGGAAAATTGAACAGATAGTCATTTTGTATGGGACTATGCTTTTGGACTTAACAACGTCCTTATGAAGTAATAATTTAGCGCCTGGAGTTATATAGACATAAGAAATTCAAAATTAAATTTATGGACTGAGCACCCAAAGTTTTATTATGAGAGCAATTTGACTAAATTTTCTAAGAAAAGTGACTATTGAACAGTGCTACAAAGTAGAGAAGAACGACGAGGATGTTCGAGTGTTTAGAACCATGTAGAATTATTTTATATATTTATTAAAATGGTGAAATTTTATGGCACACACATCTTAAAGAGTGTCTTTAAGAGGTGTGTACCATAGAATTTGAGATTGGGTTTGGCTTCTCTTAAGTTGATCATCTCAACATGAGAGGACGTTTGGATATGGTAGGCCTATTTTGGAACGGATTTCGACGATATAAACTATTCATTTTTTAGAATTCGTTGAGTAAAACATTTATGCAAAAAATAAGATGATCGGATATCAGTAACTATATGTTTGAATCGATTTTGTATTACAAAAAATGTATGACTTTTCTTGAAATTATATTTGTTGTCATCTATACTATATATTAAGCAAAATGGGGTTTTTAACCCCAAGCTTTGTAGGAGCTCCAATCTCCCAATTTAAATTTCTTGATTATTTGATTTAAAAAAAAAAAAACTTAACATTTATTAACTTCTCCCAACTCCCAAGTCTTATCCTCATAATAACACTTTAATGCATTAAGAACAAGTATAAAAAAATTCTTTGAAATCCAACCCATATGAATTATTTGAAAAGTTCCAACATATATGATTATTATCCCTCATAATAACACTTTAATGTATTAAGAACAAGTATAAAAAAATTTATTGAAAAGTCCAACACATATGATTATTATCAAAATATTAAACTTTAATATAATATAAAAAAGGGAAAAAAGGAGACATTTAAAAAAAAAAGAAGAAAACATTTAAAAATCACAATTCACATATATAAATAATTGTAAACACAATCTGTGCATAGCACGGGTGACATGTTAGTTTTTTTTAAAACAAAGGGGCCCTTACCAATCAGTTTTATTATTTAGATTTATTTATCTACAAGTCCTGATTGATAAATTTATCTATGTAAATTTATTCATAAAAATAAAAGAGATTGATGAATTTGTAACTTGATAAATTTGTCAATATGACTTAATGAGTTCCTAAAAATATGATCTATTGGTAATTTATCCTATTATGATTGGAATACAAATATATAACTATCAATATCTAATCATTTTTATTTTTATATGAATATTCTACTTAACAAATCATAAAAAAATTGAATAATTCAAATAATCGAAATCAATTCTAAAATAGACCAACAAAATCCAAACACACTCTTAAATTAAAAAGACAACGTGACAAAAGCCAAACCTTTTAAGCTTGGGTGAGACACACCTCTTCGTAATAAATGTGTATACATTTAACCATTAAAACGACGTAGTTTCATTTTCCAAAAATGTCCAAACAACGTCGTTTCCCGTTCTTCCTCCCCAAAATTGTGTTCTCTTTCTCTCTCTCTCTGATTTCTGTGTCGCTCGCGTTCTCTATCATCCGTCTTTCTCTTGCCAAACCACCAAAAAGAAAACCGCTGTGGAACGCCGTGAACTACCAGTGGCCACCGTGGGCCACCAATCTCTGTGTGTGTGTGTCGTGTTTCGCACAGCTCCTTCTCTTGCTCTTTTTCCTTGTCAAAACTTCAGGGTACCAACACTGCAGGTGCGTTAATTCTTTCAATTTCTTCACACACGGGGGCGTAGTTGATCTAATCCCAAGTTGTTTGTTTGTTTTTTTTTAATTTTATAGAATTTCAGATTTTGCTATATCCTCTGTTGCTGTTACAATTACAGTTACTCATGAATTGTTGGCTCTGGGGTGGTGCTACCGGTTTTGGGGGTTTTTATGGCGGTCTGATGCTCTTGATTTTGGTATAAGCGGCCATGGAGTACGGGCTTTCTGATAGTAGTGGTGAGCTGCTCATCATTAAAGACTGTTGTTTGTATCTTTAACACTCACATTTTTGTCTTTTTTACGGTTTACAAGACTTTTTTATCTTTAAATTGTGTGTATTGCTGGTTTTGAATATTGATTGGCTATGAAACACGAGTTAAATGGTTTAATTTGTTAATATTCAACATATAATTAACATTTAATGTCAAAAGTAAAGGGGTAAATTAAAATTAAATGTCATTATGTTATATTAAATAACTTATAAACTATAACTTAATTTCAAAATTATGCTAAGTATAAAACTAAAAAAAAAAAAAGGGGCCTAGTATAATGAATTTTATGTCTGTAGTAGAAGAAAATAGTATTTTGATTGAGGTATAGTATGGTTTGAGAATATATTAGGTACATTTGGTTATACCAAAAATTAAGAAGAAAAAATTTGGGTATATGTTTCGTATACTTAGTACGTATTCAGAAGTACCATACACCGGTAAGTATTCGGTACAGGTACGCCATGCTTTTTGAAGTACCCATGCTTCATAGTTGATTGGTAAAAGAATTATGGAATTAGGGTTTAGGGCTTGATTTGGTGATTAACTAGTCCTAATGGTTCACACACTTTTAAGTTGTCACATTGCAAAGGATGCTAGTTTAGGTTTTGATGTCAACATCACTTTTGACTTCTGATCATGCTACTATTCTGTAAGTCAGAGTTGCATTGGAGAACTGTAAAATTCATGAGATGGACTAATAAATTGCTGCCATAGAATATATACTGCAAGTCTTGTCCCTGTCTACATGTGTATATGCTGGTCAGGTTTTGTGGTTAATGGTGCACAGAACATTGGGGTTTTAAGCATTTGTATATTGTAGGGGTAATGATCTGAAGATCTAATTGACCTTGAGGTCATTACTGTGGTGCATTCAGATTATTTTGTAGTTTTTGAATGGAAGGTTAGAGGAAGGATGGGTTAGGCTTAAGGAAGGTTCAAAGGTATGAGTAGAGGCCTAACAAGTTATAGTTTTGAGAGAAAAAGTAATTTGACCGTAAGTGTAAACTTGTAAAACTTTTTTTTTACATTGGGAAAGTTTAGCAAATGGGTTATTTAGGTCACTGTTTAAATTATAACAAAATGAGGGGCAATAGTTTAATTTTAAGTTTTTAACTAGTAAATTCATTTAAGTGCAAGGCTTTACTTGCAAACTTTGGCAATTATATAAATAAGTTTGATCTTTCTTCAATAAATCAGATTTAACTCACATTTCTCTCATTCTTTGACAACCTCCCTTGCCTCCGAGAAGCCATTCTAGCATGATTTATGGGCTTTACGGTAACATATCTAGGCTACATGCATTAGATCAAATGAAAAAGCTTGTATTTTTTTTCTTCCTTTTCTTCCCTTCTTCCTCTTCTTTGATCTACTAGACATAAGGGTACACCAGTTGTATCGAGGCATGTCCCATACATTTATGTCGACACAGGTACCTTGGGCTAATTTGTTGATTCCACGAAAACAACTTTTGACTATGAACATTTTTTTATAAACCATAGTTTTGATTGTCTTCAAGTCTTTTAATTACATTTATAATCACAAAACTAGTAATTATTTGATATAAATTATGCATGTTTATCTTGACTACAAATTACTAATAGTTTAAAATGAACTACCTTTTTAAATCATGGTTATTAATTATACAAAAATAATTACAAATCACTGTAAGCTGAAATAAATATTGATTCTGAAATAAAACATGCATAGTAGTATACTTGGGAACTTGTATGAAGTTAAAAAAAGAAAAAAAAATAAATTCACGACTTCGACGTCGCTACTGTTATGCAATGTCCGTCACATCCGAAACCGCACTATTGCCATTGGTATTGTTATGGAGGCAGCTACCGTTGCTTAAAATCTTGAATCCCCACATAGCTACTACTTTATGGTAGGGGTGTTCACAAGTCGGTTCGGTTCGGGTTTACCTTTGACCTGACAGCCGAATCGACACATTTGGGTTAGAGAATCAGTCATCGACCGGACTAAGGTTCAAAATCGACCGAATCAAAAAAATCGATTTGGCAATCGGTTCGGTCGATTTCAAAGATCCAATATGAGTAGAAAAAATATTATGAAAATGGAATTAAAAATTTCAAAATAACAAACTTAACACTTATATAAACATATACATATATTTCTTACAACTAGAATGAGACTTGAGGAGAGAAAATAAAGAAAAATCTAGAGAGGGATCGCCGCTGTTGATCATTGTTGCCGTCATTGCGCAGCCACAACCACCACCACTGCCATCGCTCATCGTCGCCACCACCGTTATTTTTGTGCTCATCCACCCCCACATCATTGATAGAAAGAGGGTAGCAAGAAAAGAGAAGTAGAGATGAGGGAGAGTAAGAGATGGATGGATATGTTTTTGAAATAAAGAGAAGTGGAGATGAGGGAGGGTAAGAGATGGATGGTTCTGTTTCTGAAAAGAGAGATAGAGGAATTGATGAGAGGTTTTTTTTGATTTGAGAGAGAGAGAGAGAGAGAGAGAGAGAGGAAAAGGCGTCAGAATTTAGGAGAGAGAAGGAGAGGAGATGAGACGTGAAGTTTGAGGGGAGAGAGAGAGAGAGGAGGCGTCAGAATTGAGGAGATAAAATGAGAGTTAAAGTGAAACGTCTCTATCTACAAATAAAAAAAGAAAAGAAAAAAAGTGAAACGTCAAATATTTGATTGGGAAGAGAAAAGTCCACTCTTGGGAAGATCTAAAGTTCTTGAAAAAATAAAAGTCTACAGAGTTTGTATAGTTTTCCAAGACAAAGACAATAGATCTCTGCTGACAAGTAAAGCTAACGTAGTAATAAAATTGTATATATACCCCTAATTCGGTCGGGTTGGTTTAGGCGGGTCTGTTTATGTTACGTCTGACCTCTGACTGGAATTCACGAAAAATCTAAAAGGCACACTCGCAGCCGACTGGGCTATTTGTCGAAACCACCCATATTGTATCCGGGTCGGGTGGGTTGGGTCGGTTTCACAGGTTGTTTGGATATTTGAACACCCCTACTTTATGGGATGCTCCTAAGGGCAATCTTAAAAAAAAAATTAGAAGAGAACACGACTGACCCCTCAATGGACTAGCTGACTTATCCAGTTCAGTCACCTCTCTTAACAGGAAGCAACTCACATTTCCCAAATTTCACATTTATTTAGAGATAGCCACAAGACACAACAAAACACGCCTCTAAATGTCAACTACTCTTTAATCCTGTAATAGGACATAATGGTATCTACAAATAAAAGGTAAGATATGGTGAGGGAAGCCCGTCTAGCTCCTCCAAATTCATACTCTCTCAAAGGACTTCCCTCCATTAAAGAAACCTGAAGATTCATATTTTTGCATTTAAGTTTGGATGCCTTGTTCTCATAGGTTAACAAGATGGATAATGAGGAAGTTGATTTTGTGGTGAAGAGGATTTTCATAACTATAAAACATTTTAGAGGTCAAACCATATTGTGTGTTGTTTTTTTTTTTTGGTGGGGGGAGGGGGGGTTATTTATATTATTCAATAGGATGCTTTTTGCAGGTGTTTGTGACTTGTGGTTGTTTTTATTCTTTTTTCTTGAGTCCATGAAGGATGCCTTGTTCTTTTTTCCCTCTACCTTCTATTATTAGAATTAAATCTATTTTGTTTTTCGTGAATAATTTTTTTGCACATGAGGTTAAAGAAAGCATCTATTACCTTGAATCAGTTTTAGGGTTGCTTGGGAGTCTGATATGTAGAAAATGAAGTAGTTATTATTCTTTTATGGATAGAAAATATGAGCTCTAAGCTATGGAGTGAATGCTAATTAATCAAAGAATAGTTGAGATTCAGCCTCAAACAAAACATGTCACTTGCCTTTTTTGTTTTGTTTTGTTTTGTTTCTTAAGAATCTGTTTTTCACTTTACTTATTTTTATGGCGCCTATGGTTATAAAAGTTACAAGGATACACCATAGAGCGCCAGGCGGCAGACACAACTAGACATTTGGGTGCAAATATACAGGGTAGTTTAACTTAAGGATATTCGTTATTTGTTTTGCTTGAATATGCTCTTGACCCACAATCCTAGGCGACCTAGAAAGATAGTTCACTTTTCCATGGCCTTAAGCTACTGTTTGTCCTTCATGTTTATATCCTTTAAGTGATGATGAGAATGCTTAGATGCTTAGGTGAGCTAGAAAGATAGATTTGATTATAACAGGACAAACTGTTAGGCAACTAACAAAAAACACATTCATAAAATGAGTGTAGCTGGGATAAAAAATGTTTAGATGGACGTGTGGTAAAATTAGGAAAGATAGTATTAGAAATTAATATATTCGTGAAGTGGTAGGAATACCGATTGAAGATGAGTTGAAAGAGAATAGGCTAAGATAGTTTGGTCATGTACAATAAAGGCCAATAGATGTAATAGTAAGGAAGAGTGATATGATCAATATAAAATGAAATGTTAGGGGTAGGGGAGACTTAGACTCACATGGGAGGTTAGGGGGATAGTTTGTGTCGATTGTATATGAAATGTTAGGGGTAGGGGATACCTAGACTCGCATGGGAGGTTAGGGGGGTAGTTTGTGTCGATCGTATTTGTGTCACAATTACCTCAACGCTACCCCCCCCTCCACCCCCTCCCCTTTTTTTCTCTTCATGTTATTGTGTCATGCCATTTTTTATTTGTGACAAATTTATTTCATATCAAAAAATTTCACCCTAGTTAAGCAAGTGTATTAAACCCCACAAGTTAAATTTCATTAAACTAATTTCTACTAAATAAAATTATTCATAAAAATGTTTGATTTCAACTCATTTCCATTTCCCCAATTTGAAAAAACTATACCTTATTGTTATTTATTTTAGATTATATTTTTTCAAAAATAGATGGCAAAAAATACATTATGTTAAATGAAAACGCGCACACACACACACACACACACTACATTAGCCTTAACATGGCACCACTTAGTGGAAATAATATTGAAATGTGATACTAGAGGCAATTGTCATTCTCCTTGGAAGTCTATTTCTCGGTTGTTTCCAATTGTGTCTCGGTTTTTCTCTATGAAAGTGGGTGATGGGGCCAGTATACGATTTTGGGAGGATGTTTGGGTAGGGGATACATCTTTTGACAAAGCTTTTCCACTTTTATATCGACTGGCTCAAGCGCGAAATGTTTCAATTGAGTCGGTGGCATGTTCTCATGTGGCACCAATATCTTGGAATTTCAACTTCCTTAGGAATCTAAGTAATAGGGAGTCTCTTGAGTTGACATCTTTGTTGACATTGGTTTGTGGGGTTTCCTTAACGTTATCTCTCGATAAAAGGGTGTGGAATATCAGCTCTTCAGGGATTTTTTCTTGTAAATCCTTGTTTGACAATCTCATTGATAAGTCCTCTGTTCCTTTGTTTCCTCTTCATATGAAAATCTGGAAAGCGGGTGTCCCTCATAAAGTGAAGTTTTTCATGTGGTCCTTAGCTCGTAGAGGTGTCATGACCAATGATCTATTCCAAAGGAGAAGGTCAAATCACTATCTTTGCCCTCAATGGTGCGTGATGTGCAAGAGAAGTTCGGAATCAGCGGATCATCTCTTTCTTCATTGCTCGGTGGCTATTCAGTTATGGCAGCATCTATTTGGCTTGTGTGATGTTAAATGGGTTGGTCCACGGGATTGCACACATATGCTTCTTGTTAAGTTTGATGGGTTCGGCGGCTCTAAGAGAGCCAAGACATTGTGGTCTTGTATTGTTTGTGCTATTTTCTGGATCATATGGCTGGAGAGAAATTCACGGATCTTTGATGGAAAGGAGGTTGATGCAGATTCTTTGTGGGATAGGGTTGGATTTTTGGCATCTTTGTGGGCCTTTGTGTCTCCTCTTTTTAGGGGAATCCCTATTTTCTTGATTTCTAGGGATTGGGTTGCTGTTTGCAACCCTTAGTGATTGGGTTTGCTTGTTTTTTCTCTTATTTTATGTTGGCTGTTTTTTTATTTTCATTATGCTCCTTTTCTCTGTATGAGGACTTCTTGTCCTCCTATCTCTCTTCTTTAATAAATTTTGTTGTTGATTTTCAAAAAAAAAAAATTCTTCATTAGACGTGTTATCCATGTCAACTTTGTGTTATGCAAATTCGATACTAACCTAATCCCATTTAATATTCGTGTTATCGGGTCATGTTAGATTTGTGTTTGTGTCGAAAACATTAAACCCCAACTAACTAACTTGTATACGGTTCAAAATCATGTTATCCTGCCGTGTCGAAAATTCTCACCTTTAGTTGGCCCCACTGATTGGAACACAAGGCTTAGTTTGGTTTTCTTTAGTGTTTTTTTCTTTTTTTTTTTCCCTTTGGATGTAGTATACAGTTTACCAAAGATCTGTTTGGTATCGGTGAATTCTAGAAATTATTTTGAAAAACGTCCACTTGTATTGTTAAAATTACTCTGTTGTGTTGTTATCATTTGCCAACTTGTATCCTCTGTCGGAAACGCATTCCATTTAGGGGCTTGGGATGCCATTTTGCTGGAGAATGAGCAACTGAAGCAACTGCATTCAGCAAATTTGCGCACTCATTGATGAACGACCTTACCTATTAGTATAAAATACAAATATTTTCTTAAATTAATTTTCCATGGAAACAAAGGGAGCCTATATTAGGTCCTTATTCTTTGTACTCTGTCTCGTCCTATACTCTAATAAAAACCCATTCCAATGATTGATCTTTGTGTCACCCTCTCTTTCTCTAGACACCTGTATCAAAATGATTATTTTGGTGTCATCTTCCATTATGTTTGTTTTGTTAGAATAGATTACTTTTATTATATATCTCATAAATTTATGATATTGCATTAAGCATGTGAGAGCTTAGTTCGGAATTCGGAAACCACATATTAGGCCTTCATTTTATTTTGTTATAGCTTAAGTTTTTAGTGTTTATTAATATTATTATTATTATTTATTTATTTATTTTTTAAATTTCACGTTCACTTGCCTTATGAATTTGTAATTTGGGTAAATTACAAACACACCCCCTGAGTTTTACTTAAATTACAAATTACCCCCTATGGTTCTGGAAATTACATTATGTCCCCTAAGGTTTATAATTTCATAACAAATAAGTCATTTTATTAATAAATCATTAAGTTAATTAACAGTTTTTAATAATGTTAAAATTTTATTTCAATTAATAATTCAGATAATTTTATTATTGTATAGGTGAACAGTTAGAAATTTCATTTTTTCAAGTAATTCTGTTAAATAAAAAATTCTGACAGGGAGGTATTTGTAATTTTTCAAACCACAAGGGGCAATTCGTATTTTAAACAAACCTTAGGGGGTGTATTTGTAATTTACCCTTGTAATTTTGGTTTTCCGTCATTTATCATACATGAAAGACTTGTTCTGGTAACTTTATCATTTAGTAGCCCACATAGTGAAAGTAACCATTGGTATGGTGCTTTTGGAATTGCTTTAACCTAGTTGATTTTCTTTTTATTTTATTATGGAGGTACAATGATAAGTTTGATCTTTCGGATCCAAACAAGAATTTTTTTTTTCTCTTTAGATATTTCTAGTTAGGACTGTTAGAATAATATAGTATTATTTGGGTTCTTATTTTGTAATTATTCTATGCCTTAGGGCTCTCTTGTAATTATTGATCTTCATTAATATAAATAGAGGATGATATCCTAATCATTCCCTAATTTGGATTTCTCTAAATTTATCATGGTATGAGAGCCTAACCCTAAAACCTAAACCCATCTACCCATACTGTTCCTATTATCCACCGGAGCCACCACCCACCACCTGAGCCACCACCCACCACCAGGAGTCACCAGCCACGATCGGAGATAGTTCCTCTCTCTGTCGGCTCAAGTTGACTCCACCCTGAAGGGCTTCGGCTCAAGCCGAGAAGGGTGGAGTGATAACTGTCTAGGGTTTCAACTCACCCTTGTTGGTCGAAGTCAGCAACGACAGCCCTTAGGGTTCGAAACTTACCTAGGTTGGTCGTCTGCTCTTGTCGTTTGCTCCGCTGACTGCCCTTGGTAGTCCCTCTGCCTCAGTCGACTTCCCCGATGCAGTCATCTCTTGATCTTGCTCAGTCGTCTCTCATCCTTTGAGAGTTTTCACTTCGTAAGTGTATCTCTTTACTCTTGAAACAGAACCCGAACCAGAACCAGTGTATTTATTTACTCTTGAAACAGAACCAGAACTAGTTCTAAAAAAAAAGGGGAAAATTATGGATTGTTAAATCTTTATATTGTCACTATGGTTGTTTGTTTTTTCCCTTCCACCACCCCCTTCCGGGTTTGTGATTGACACTAATTTTGTTGAGGGTTCGGTAGTACAGTATCTATGGCAGATTCCAGCAGTGTGTCGGCACCTAAGAGTGAGAGTTCCATTATACCTACTACTATGACTGATAACCCTAACCCCAGTATTAAAATCACTACCTCTCCATTTAATGGTCAGAACTATCTAGCATGGTCGCAAAGTTTGACTATGTTTTTGAAGAGCAGAGGGAAGATGGGGTATGTTGATGGCATGATACAGGCACCTAGCACCACTGACCCGGGTTATGACCAATGGGAGATTACCAACTCTTTGATTATGGGTTGGCTTATTCATTCAATGGTACCAGACATTGGCGAGGGTTACTTGTCTATGGAGACTGCCCAGGATATTTGAGATGCTGTAGCCGCTACCTATTTCCGCAAAGGGAATTTCTCCCAGGCATTTGAGTTACGCCGCTCTATTGAGAGCTCTGTTCAGGGGGAGCAGCCGATTCTTCAGTACTTCACCTTCCTCACCAACGGCTGGAAACGTCTTGATCACTTGCAGGATTATAAGGCTGTTTGCACTGTTGATTCAGTCGGGTATAGGAAGTTTATTGCACAGGAAAGGGTCTTCAAGTTTTTGGTAGGGCTCAATGTGGAGTATGATCCGGTTCGGAGTCGGGTTCTGAGTATGGACACTCTTCCTTCACTTTAGGAGGCATTTGCCTATGTACAGAATGAGGAGAGTCGCCGGTCTGCTATGATGTCCTTTGTCTCTACTGACCGCTCCGCATTACTGTCTACTCCTAGAGATAGCCCTAGCTTGACTTCCATCCCTCCGTCTGGAGCCAAGGAATCTGTATTCTGTGATTACTGTAGAAAACCGCGGCATACTCGTGAGACATGTTGGAAGCTTCATGGGATTCCATCCAGGGGTCAAGGTGATCGGTCTGGTTTTAGAGGAGGTCGGTCAGGCCAGTCTAGAGGACGGGGTTCTCATCCACGGGCTCATCAGTCTAATACCGTTGATACACTTGATTCTACTTCTGCTTCCGTTGGCCAGCCTTCTAATGATCTCTCTGGCATGACTACTCCTGAGCTTGAGGGTGTTCTGCGTCACTTGCTGGATCGCCGGTCTTCTACTACTCTTAGTACATCTTCCTCGTCGTTTGCCCGCTCAGGTAACTTAACCTCTTCTCTTTATGTTTTCCTGTCTCATAAGTCTTTGCCTTGGATTATTGATTCTGGTGCCTCCGATCATATATCTGGATCCTCTGATCTTTTCTCTGCCTATAAGCCCTCTTCAGGTTAGGACAAAGTTAGGATTGCAGATGGTACTGTTTCTTCCATTTCTGGGAAAGGTTTAGTCCATGTCACTCCTACTATACCTCTATATTCTGTTTTCCATGTTCCTAATTTTTCTGTTAACCTGTTATCCTTGAGTCGTATTACCCAGGATTTGAATTGTAGTGTGACGTTTTTTCCTAATCATTGTCTTTTTCAAGACCTTGTCACGAGGAGGACGATTGGTAGTGGTAGTGTAGCAAATGGTCTCTACTTCCTGGATCAACCTGAAAAGCTTGCTCATTCTTCCACCACGAGTCCTACTACCCAAGATGATTTATGACTGTGGCATCGGCGTCTTGGGCATCTTTCTTTTATTTACTTAAGCATTTATTTCCATCTGGTTTCGCAAACAATAATGTGTCTGAGTTTCTTTGTGAGTCTTGTCAACTTGGAAAACAACACAGAGCTTCTTTTGCTCCCAGTTTTAATAAAAGTTTAGTTCTTTTTTCATTAATACATTTTGATGTCTGGGGTCCATCTTGTGCTATGTCTGTGAAAGGTTATCGATGGTTTGTTTCATTTATTGATGATTTTTCTCGTATTACTTGGGTGTATTTTACGAAAGACAAGAGTGAGGTTTTCTCTGTATTTTGCAATTTTCATAAGATGATTTGTACTCAATTTGGGGCCACTGTCAAAATCTTCCGTTCTGATAATGGGGGGAATACATAGATTTTGGGTTAGGGCAATATTTTTCTGCTCATGGCATTATCCATCAGACCTCTTGCACCAATACCCCTCAATAAAATGGGGTGGCAGAACGCAAGAATCATCATCTTCTTGATATGGCTCGGTGCATGTGTTTTTCTATGAGTGTACCTCGGTCCTACTGGGGCGACGCTATTCTCACCGCTGCCCATCTTATTAATCGTCTTCCTACCCAAAGTCTTGCAAAAACAAGCTCCTTTTCAAGTCCTCCTAGGTTCCAAGTCCTTATTTTCTATTCCGCCAAAAATCTTTGGCTGTGTCTGTTTTGTTCACAATCACTCTCCTACTCGTGGAAAGTTGGACCCTCGCTCCCTCAAATGTGTTTTCCTAGGGTACTCTCCTACTCAAAAGGGGTATAAGTATTACCACCTTCCATCTCGTAAGTGGTTTGTGTCCATGGATGTCACATTCTTTGAGTCCTAATCCTATTTCTTGTCCTCTCCGGTGTCACAGTCCTCCCTTCAGGGGGAGCCTTGGTGTGAAGTGCTTCCTGTGATTCCTATGGTGGAACCAGTTGTTCTTGTACCACCACCTCCTACTGGGACTACAGAACCCACTGTTCCCAAGGATAGGGAAGGGCAAGTTTATGTCAAGGACAAAGACAGACAAAAAGTTAACTGGATACAAGAGACCACTTTTGCTCCTCCACTACCATCTCCTGCTTCTGATGAGAGTCCATGTAACTTTGAATCTCGAGTCCATTGATCTTGATGTTCCTATTGCCAAGAGAAAGGGTGTGAGATCTTGTACTCAACATCCTATCTCAAATTTTGTGTCCTACTCCCATTTATCATCCTCCTATAGAGCGTTTGTGTCAAATATTTCCTCTGTTTGCATTCCTAACCGTTTTTAGGATGCTCTTGCTACCTCTGAGTGGAAACTTGCTATGATTGAGGAAATGAAAGCACTTAAGAAGAATGGCACTTGGGAATTGACTGAGTTACCTAAGGGCAAACGACCTGTGAGATGCAAATGGGTGTATACTGTGAAACACAAAGCGGATGAGTCTATTGAGCATTATAAGGCTAGACTTGTGGCAAAAGGGTTCACTCAGACATATGGCGTTGACTATCAGGAAACCTTTGCACCAGTGGCTAAGATGAATTCGGTCAGAGTACTTCTCTCTCTAACAGCTTATCTAGATTGGCCACTTCATCAGTTTGATGTAAAGAATGCCTTTCTCCATGGTGACCTTGAAGAAGAGGTATATATGGACATTCCTCCTGGTTTTGAGGATCATAAGACAGAAGGCAAAGTATGCAGGCTTCGGAAGTCATTGTATGGTCTCAAACAGTCTTCAAGGGCTTGGTTTGAGAGATTCACTGAGGCTATGCTCAAATATGGCTTCAAACAGAGTCAGGCAGATCAAACCTTATTTGTGAAACATTCCTCACGTGGTAAGACTACAACACTCATTGTTTATGTAGATGACATAGTTCTTACAGGCGATGAGAGTGAGGAAATACCTCTGTTGAAGAAATATTTAGCCAGTGAGTTTGAAATCAAAGACTTGGGAAGCTTAAAGTATTTTCTGGGAATTGAAGTTGCTCGCTCCAAGGATGAGATTTTTATCTCACAAAGGAAGTATGTACTTGACCTTTTGAAAGAAACTGGGATGCTTGGCAGCAAGGCTTGTGACACTCCATTGGAACCCAATCAGAAATTGGGGGATGATGAAGGAGGAGCAGCTGTTGATAAGGAGAGCTATCAGCGATTAGTGGGTAAGCTCATTTACCTATCTCACTCTCGTCCGGATATTGCTGTCGCTGTTAGTATGGTTAGCCAGTTTATGCATGCTCCTCATCAGATTCACTTTGAGGCTGTCATGAGAATTTTGAGGTACTTGAAGTCTGCTCCTGGTAAGGGTCTTTATTTTTCAAAGTATGATCATTTTCGTGTGGAAGCCTATACAGATGCTGACTGGGTTGGATCAGTAACTGATAGGAGATCGACTTCAGGGAATTGCACCTTTGTTGGAGGCAACCTAGTTACTTAGAGGAGTAAGAAACAGAATGTGGTTGCCAGGTCAAGTGCAGAAGCTGAGTTTAGAGCTATGGTACAAGGGGTGTGTGAGCTCTTATGGGTCAAGTTATTGTTGAGTGACCTAGGTATTGATCAGACAGACTCCATGCGGTTATATTGTGATAATAAGGCCGCTATCAACATTGCTCACAATCCGGTTCAACCTGATAGGACAAAGCATGTTGAGGTTGATCGCCACTTCATTAAGGAGAAACTCACTAATGGCACGATATGTACTCTCTTTGTGCAGTCTGGTGAACAACTTGCTGATATCCTTACTAAGGGAGTTGGAAGTAAGCCCTTTCAGGACATTTTAGGCAAGCTGGGCATGTGAGATATCTTCGTACCAGCTTGAGGGGGAGTGTTAGAATAATATAGTATTATTTGGGTTCTTATTTTGTAATTATTCTATGCCTTAGGGCTCCCTTGTAATTATTGATCTTCATTAATATAAATAGGGGATGATATCCTAATCATTCCCTAATCTGGTATTCTCTAAATTTATCAAGGACTTGATCGAGGGATCAATTGACCTCAAAACATAAAGCAAGAAGACCAGAACATTGACTGAGGATTTCCATGTGCAAGTTTTGTATATTACTACTGTGTATGGCAATGTATATGCATTCCTGTTTTTCCTTTTCATCTTTGAATGCATGTGATTCTCTGGACAGGAATGCTGGTGACTTTTGCATGTTTGATGCTTCAGTTGAGACATTGTAACAGGCTAAAAGTTTATGCCCTGTTTAACATCATTTGTAAAATTTTTGTTTTTGTTTTTGTTTTTAGTGTTTTCAGAAGCAGAACAACGAAAAATTTGGAAACACTAATCGTTTTAATCTTTGTGCAAAAGACATTTTTTGGAAATTTAGAAAACAATTTAAAAGTGTTTCCTCAAACAGGGTGTTTTCAGAAAACTTTTGAAAACAGTTTGCCAAACAAGTTTTCCATATTGGTTTCCATTTATTCTGTATTCGGAAGCAGAAAACAGAAATGATACCAAATGCACACTAAATATTTGCACTACAGTTGCAAGATTTAATTTGTTTTAAACACACCTTTTGTTTGCTTCTTATGAGGTAGAAACAAGAAATGGGCACTGAGTTAACCGGCATAAGTTGATTCTCTGTGTGTGTGTGTGTGTGTGTGTGTGTGTGTGGAAGAAACACAAGTACTGCTTAAACAATTCAAAGTCCTTGCACTTGTTAATTACTAGATCATTATACATTCATGGAGTTGGCATAATAACTTTTATCTCCCTATGCAAATTTCAAATTATATTTTATTTGTGTTTATGTATTTATTTATTTTTCCTGGGTGCCACATTCAAGAAAACTTGTTTGTGTAGTGATTCTTTTTTATTTAACTGCAGGCACAGATGATGACCTTCCTCCTTCCCGTCAAAATAGGTTTTCAAGGGGGGGCCGTGCTGCAGGGAATGCAAGATCTGCAGTTGTTGGTACTGCTCAATTCTCTCGGATGCATAGTGATATGGAGACACAGATCCACCACGTAGAACAAGAAGCATATACTTCAGTCCTTCGGGCCTTCAAAGCTCAATCTGATGCCATTACTTGGGTATATATTACATATTGTTTGTGTATTCATTATATCTAGTGTTTGAATTGTGCTAAATTGATTTAAAGTTCTTCATTTGTGTATATTCTAGGAGAAAGAAAGTTTAATTACTGAACTCAGAAAAGAACTGAGAGTATCAGATGAGGAACACAGAGAGCTTCTATCCAGGGTTAATGCTGATGACATCATCAGAAGGATAAGGTCTGATAATATTATGACATTGTATTGCTGAGAATGGTTCATCAGGTATCTCATCATGTTCGGTCAGTTACTCATTTTTATGGGAGTGTGTTCAATATTGTCATTAGGGAGTGGAGGAAGGCAAGTAGGCTCCAACCTGGCATGCTCAGCAGTACCCAGCCTGTTCATGATCCTGTGCCTAGTCCTACTGTTTCTGCATCACGCAAAAAACAGAAAACATCACAGTCGTTAGCTTCTTTATCCCTGGTTGCACTGTCCCCGGCATTGCATCCATCTATGCAACCATCGTCATCAGCCTTGAAACGAGGTCCTGTATCCGGAGCCAGGGGCAAGAAGACAAAATCAGTAAGTCATATAATTTTCACTATAAGGTTTGTTTACATATAGATGATAAAATTGATATGCTCTTTGTTTCCACTATCTTAGTTTTTGGTTAACTGAATTAGACATTGCTTAGTGCATCCTCAATAAAGTCTATGCAGTACCCCTCTACAGGTTTCACTGGAAGGGGACAAGTTCCAAATCGGGGTTCTTCAGGTGCCTTTGCGGTAAATGAACCTGCTGAAGCAGCAAACTTTGATCCATTAATTGGAAGGAGAGTTTGGACAAGATGGCCTGAAGACAATAACTTCTATGAGGCTGTTATAACTGACTACAATCCTGTTGAGGTATGCCCAGTTGTTTATTAGACTGCACTATTTGATGGCCCTGAACTTGCAAATTACAAAAATTTGCAGGGCCGGCACGCTTTGGTTTATGATATTAATTCAGCAGATGAAACATGGGAATGGGTCAATCTCAAAGAGGTAAAAGATGGAAATTTTCCCTTGTTTAGTAACTATATGGCTTACTTTTTCCTTGGTTAATCTTTTCTTGTATTATCATGAACATGTTTTAGCTGATCCAAGAAATTCTGTTTACAATATATGAATGCTTGAAAATTGAGGAAATATATGCTTTATCTTCTCTAGTATCAATGCATTTTGTTCGTCTGCCATTGTGTGAATGCTACTTTGATGTTATTATTTTGCTCTCTGTTTACAGAACAACTAATTGATGCCTGATTGACAACATTCATGCGCATTTATTTTCACCATTACCCATAGTAATCTGGTTAAATAACAGAATATAGTTTAGGGTGACTGTAGCTACACATCTTTTTTTTGCTGAAAATGCTTGGTTGATGTCAAATTCTAATATTTGTAGAAAGCAGATTGCATCTAAAATTTACTAATTGTACTTTATATGTTTATCTGAAATATTTGGAAAATTTTCAACAACAGCTGTTTATGTCAGTGAGAATACGCTATTTTATGTACTTCTATTTCTCAGTTCTTCAGAAGTGGAATTAATTTGCCTTGTGTAATCTCGCTTTTGCTCCCGTACCTATTTGTCAATTGCACATGTTCCTCTGAATTAGGCTGGGTATTTCAGTCTGTTGCTCAAAATACTCTTGATGATTATGTCCTGAGGTAAGGTTTAAGGAAGAATGTCTCATGGTCAAGGATCAAATTTTCGTTTTGATTTGTGTTGTTTGACAAGCAACAAAACAGAAACAAATCGAAAGAGACAAAAAGAATATAAAAATACATCAAATTTTATAGACACAAACACAAACTTATTGTTAGATTGACAATAGAAAGAAAAAATAAAGCAGAGAGAAGAGAACACTCAGCATAAGGCTAATGATAGAGACCCATTCAGAATTAGGGTTCTCCTTTTAGACACATTTATATTAGAAGATCCAAAGTACATGAATATCCCTCCGATTAAAATAACATGACACCACACTCCCCCCAAGTTGGTGCAAAGATCTCGCATGCTCAACAGCCAATTGATCTTTGACCTTCACAAAAGGCAGACAAATAATTCAGTTTTTCAAAATTTTTTTTTTTAAAATTTAAATATTAGAAAAAATAAAGGATAGGTAAATCTTGCATTTTCATTTGTTGTTTTTTTTTTGCTCTGCAATACATAGGAAAAGGAAAGAGAGCAAGAGCAAGAACAAGAAAAAGAACCATGGACAAAACAAGCAAAGGGAAAGAGACTAAAAATAGATTGCTGAAGAGGATTCTGAATTGATAGCTACTGCAGTGCACACGGCAGAAAGAGAGCAAGAACAATAAAAAGATTGAAGGACAAAACAAGCAAAGGAAAAGAGACTAAAACTAGATTGCGGAAGAGGATTCCAAATCCATAGCTACTGCAGTGCACATGGCAGACTTGACAAAAATTTCTGAGAAGTTAATCTAGAAAGACCAAGAAGCCATTTCATGAGCAGCGCCGTTAACTGATCTAGAAGCATAGGAGAAAACCAAATGAGGCCTTTTCGAAACAAGAGAATTCTGGGAATGCATGTCATCCAACAGTGAGACAGTTGACCAATGATGCTGAGAAATATTAGCCGACATGGATTGAACCCCTACTTTAGCATTGACTTCCAAAATAACCAAATCCCATTAATCCTCCAATGCCTGCACTGTACCCCATCTAGTTGCTTTAGCTTCTGTCGACAGTGCCGATGAAGTAACACCTTCCAAAGCTCTAGCCCATAACACATGGCCATCAGCATTCCTAGCCACTGCTGCTCCTGCCATCCTGTCTTTTTTTAAATGCAACATCAAAGTTTACCTTGATAACACCCTAATCAGGAACCATCAAATCTGAAGCCCACGAGCAGGCCTAGAGCTGGGGGAATCACCCTTGGAAGACTCTTGATAAAGTTTATGGTCCTCTGATAGACTTAATACCTCCTTAAAAAGTTGACCCAGACCAACCACTTTGGTTTCAAAGACTGCGGTATTGTGGCATTTCCAGATACTATCCACTAATATAGCTGCAAAAAAATGAAAGATCTTGTTGGGGAGTATGATTGGGCATCCAAGAGTGATCATACTGAACTTTCGATACCCATTCAACTCCAGAGCATGCACTCACCTCTTCAGAATGTATTTCCCATTTACCAAACCAAAGAGTTCTAGCGATTGTACTTTTGGAAAATAAGTGAACTACTGCTGTCTCCTCTTCACTTTGATGGAATGGACATAAAACATTCTCCATGTAGAATGTAGAGGCTAGTGAACCTCTAAATGGTATGGCATCTACGTCCACTCACGGAAAAGCTATTTTCAGAAGCTCATGGATTTTGGCCTTCCTGAGATTTTGCCAGTCCTGAGTACTCAAGCGATAAGGCTGAAAGTCTGAAAGATGAGTTTCTACTCTATAAGCTGACTTTGATGAAAAAAAATCCAGAGGGCTATGGAATCCAAATCCCTTTTCCATGTGTATCAAGCGTTGGGATAGGAATTTTTTGGATTGCTCAAGATGTATGAGCATCAAAAAGGTTATCCAGCAGGTCCTTATGCCATTGCAGCGTTTCTCCTTCTAAAAGAGCACTTACTTTTGAAATTTTATAGCCTCATTTGAACTAGGAGGAACTTTGTAGTGTTGAAGATCAGGTACCCAATGATCTTTCCATATATCTATGTAAGACCTGCCAAGGTCTCACATAGATGAAATTCCCTTACATATAGAGGAATCTGAATTTCTCTTCTCAACTGATAAAAAATCTACTTGAGAGCAGTATTTCTTCGATTACAAAGAGACCCAGAGCTTGTTTTTGTTTACATACCAGTTGCCATCCCATTTTGGCGAAGACAGCTTTATTTGAATTCAAATCCTTCATCTTTTGAAAGCCCAAACCACCCACTTATTTCAGCCTGCACAAACAAATCCCAAGCTCTCATATGAATCCTTCTGGAATCCTCTTATCCTCCCCACCAAAAGTTGGATATTTTAGAATCCATTTCAACCACATATAGCTACCGACAAGACTACTGTATGAAGACATTGCCTAAGCAGGCATCGAAAGAGCTGCTGCCTTATAAGAATCGCTCAACCTACAGACTTTAGAACCTTGATTGTCCAACGTTTCGACATCAACTCCAGTTTCCATATAACTTTTTTTCTTTATTTTTTTCTCCCCCCAATAAACATTGGTAAACCCAATAAAATGCATCCTCTTTCCCTTATTTAAGTTCTAGGAGTTGTCTAATCCAATGGCGAAGGTTAGGGGCAGCATTGGCACTGAAACATACTGCTGATTTGCCCCGGGTAAGCTCTTTTCTTGATCAACTCCCTTATAACTCTAAGCATTACTTGACCACTGCTGCTTCAGATTCATTTGCATAACAGAATATAAGGAGTGCAAACATGAGGTGGGAAAGAGGAAGCTGGATCTATGGATTTTTACCCCATAAAGCACACCTTGGTTTTCTGCATAAGCAAAGACTCTTGTGAGTACTTCATACAAAGAACAAAAAGGAAGAGGGAGCTTGGATCTTCTTGCCTAAGACCCCTTTGAGCATTGACAAAACCATCTTCTTGCCTAAGACCCCTTTGAGCATTGACAAAACCAATCGGACCGGATTTTAGCATATCGACGTACCCGTATCGTATCAGTACCAGTATTCGTACCCGTACCCGTGCTTCATAGGTCCCTGGTAAGCTCTTGTCCTGACCAACTCCCTTATAACTCTAAGCATTACTTGACCGCTGCTGCTTCAGATTCATTTGCACAACAGAATATAAGGAGCGCAAACATGAGGTGGGAAAGAGGAAGCTAGATCTATTGATTTTTACCCCATAAAGCACACCTTGGTTTTCTGCATAAGCAAAGAATCGTGTGAGTACTTCATACAAAGAATAAAAAGGAAGAGGGAGCTTGGATCTTCTTGCCTAAGACCCCTTTGAGCATTGACAAAATCAATCGGACCCTAATGGAGGACAGCGCTGGATTTTGAAAACAGAGGTTATTTGACGGCCTAAACAGTGAGTAATTTAGGGTTGTACAGATTAATTGAATGTTAATAGGTAGGGGAAGGGATTTGGGTTGATTTGAGGGTGATTGGATGGGGTTTGAGGTTGAAAAGTGCACTTTTAGAGGGCTGTGAATAGTAATCCGGGAATAGTAAATTGAAATAGAAAACAAAAAGAGAGAAGAAGATGAAAGATCTAGGAATCAGTCCTTGAATCCCTTAGGCATCACACCTAGGGCTTGATTGCATCACACAATCCATAAAGAAGTTTCAAAAGTTCTTGAAATTCTCTAAAATATAACTTTATTGAATTAGAAGCATTAAATGACTAGGCTTTAGAGACTTTCTAAACCAATTAGAACAAAAAAAGAAAACTAGCATAATATCATCGACTTTCAAAACCAATTTAAGACCAAATAACAAATATAAATGAAACCTAATTAAATAATTTGACCCACAAGATGACCTATGGGCCACCCTTACAGCTCATGTTTGTAAATGTGAATGACATAAAAATCATAGAAAATATAAAACAATCATAAAATAGGACTCTTAACAATACTAGAAACATAATTATATATGATTCCTACCAGTTTCTCTTTGAAATTATGCCGATGTCCAAATATCATTGCTCCTATGAATTTAACTTTTCTTGAGCTTCTTATATTTTGCATCATTCTCCCCTTGTTGGAGAAAACTCAACCTCGAGTTTTGAAGTATTGAAGTATAAAATCCACGAACTTTTAAATTGCGTCCATGGCTTCATGTTGGAACGTTCAAGTTGATGCTGCCTTTTTTCGTTGGAGGTTGCAACAAAAAAAAATGAAAGATTGATATTTTCAATCATGTCACTAAATTTTTCTGGAATAACAAAGTCCATTGGCATAGGAAACACATCTTGGAATTCATCTAAATCAGTTTTCATAAAGCTTTCTTCGATATTCCTCGCAACAACCTGGATTCTTTTCTTTTTAGCCTTTATACCTAGCACAAGATCATCTTTTGATTCACTATTGGCCACTTAATTGATTATATGATTGGAGCAAATTCACTAGATGAGTTTTTAGGCACTACATCGGAGACCCCGAAGTGCAATATCATAACCCCTAAAGGCTCAGTAAGTTCTGGACCAGCAGTAGGCTGCCTTAATTCTTCCATCCCTACACCTTGTGTAACATTCAAGTCTTCTATTTGGACCTCATCCGTTTCTTGAGTAATAATTAGATCTTCTTGGGGTGCTTTTGAATCATCAATTAGAGTCTCGTTATCCTTCAAAATTTGGTCATCTTTCACCTTAGAAAAATTATGAACATATTTATTGGCTTGCAACTTCAATTGTGTAGGGTTTTCATTCCTAAGAACAATATTCGGCTTTGGTGCATCTTGTTGTGGCTTTTCAGCATCTTTTTCTGGCACTTTTAACTCTTTGTTTTTGCTCAGTTTGATTAGATAGATAATATAGGAAAGTCAAAGAAAAAAAGAAAAAATAATATTTTATGTGTTTGTTTAGATAGAGAGTCCTACAAAGTAATGGAAACTAAAATTTTCTGTATAACTCAAATTAGCTTGTTAGTTACAAGAAAATAAATTTTCATTTCTTTTTCCTTTCTTTCACTTCACTTCTATCATTTTCATTTTCTATTATCCGTTTCTTTCCAACCAAACAGAGCCTTTGTTGGTTTCTCTTGCTGGACAGTCTTTGCATTATGCGTAGGCTTCAAATCTGTAGATTTTTCCTTAAAATTTTACAAAAAATTCGAATTGTATAGCCGTTTCAATAGCATCTTCAAGATCTTCCAAATATACACGAGACATCTCTTCTTTAATTCCAAATCTCAATCTACTTTTGAAACGAGCAATAGTCATCCGTTCACTTTCTTTCTACTACAAACTTCATAAATAATTCCTTGAATTTTTTTGCATAATCAACCACACGCACATCATCTTGCGCTAGTGCATACAATTGATTAAGAAAATCATCTTGAAGATTCTTAAACAAATTTTTTCTCTAAGAAGCGCTTTACCCTCTTCCTAAGTTAACCTTAAGCTCTAATACCAAACTGATGTAGGACATCGTTGGATTTTGAAAAGTACACTTTTAGAGGACTGTGAATAGTAGTCCGAGAATAGTAAATTGAAACAGAAAGTAAAAAGAAAGAAGAAGAGGAAAGATTTAGGAATCACCCCTAGAATTCTTAGACATCACAGCTAGGGTTTGATTAGATCATACAATATATAAAGAAGCTTCAAAAGCTCTTGAAATTCTCTAAAATATAAACTCTATTAAATTCGAAGCATTAAATGACTTTACATCTACGTTACATGGACTCGTCGTTTTCTGGCCAATACTGCTGTCAACACGACACCGACATGGGTTCTTAATCCGGCTCGGACACGGCACTTTGCAAAAGGATACTGTAGATTGAGGAAGACGACCTAGTGATTGGGTAGATTGAGGAAGAAAAACACAGATTGGGGAAGATGGAGGCACAATAGATGCTGATTCACATTGACCATCGTCTTTCAATCACCGAAGAGGGGAGAGAGAGAGAGAGAGAGTTCTCAAGTCAAAACTTTATCTCATTTGTTACGTGGCATATTGCTTCTCTTTATCCTTTTTTTGTTTTTTTTTTTCCTTTTGCTTTTGATTTAGCTTTTGTTTTAATCAACAACTAAAAAGAATAATCATAATGGGCCAGCCCACACTTTTAAAAGAATGAAAACTGGCCTGCCAAACTTTATCGCTGTTTGGGCCACAATACTTTGTAGTTAATTGGGCTATCTTTTATATCTTCATATTATTAAACTCCTAATCTAACTAATTTCGGCCTGTCCAAACCAAAATTCTGCAGCAAAATAAAAAAATAATAATTCAGATTTAGCACCTAAAAAATAGTATAAAAAAAGAAAATAGCATAGTAGGATTAGACCTTTGCTATTTCTTTTAATATTTTTTGCCATATCCACGTTCCTGTATCTAATTTTTGGGTACATGTTAGCTGAGTCCACGTATCCTTTATTTAGAGATGTTATCTGTCCGATCCTTAGATATACACACCCGCACCCGAGTCCATGTAACATAGTGTGACATAGACTTTAGTGACTTTCTAAACCAACTAGAACAAAAAAAAGAAAACTAGTATAATATCTTTGACTTCCAAATCAATTTAAGACCAAATAACAAACATAAATAAAACGCAATTAAATAATTTGACCAACAAGACGATCCATGGGCGACCCTTACAACCTATGGCAGAAAATATAAAATAATCATGGAAGAGGACTTTAATAATACTAGAAATATAATTATATATGATTCCTACTAGTTTCTCTTTGAAATCATGTCAATGTCCAAATATCATTGCTTCTTTGAATTTAACCTTCCTTGAGCTTCTTATATTATGCATCAGACCCCCTTTGACCAACACAGATAAAGATGTTGTCAAAATACATTGTTGAACCCAACCAATCAAAATACGTTGTTGAATCCAATGAAAAAATTCTCTGGAGCATTCAACACTTCTATGATAAAAGGCCATTCGATTCTGTCATCGGCTTTAGACATGTTCACTTTGATGGCCATGAGAGTACCTTTACCCTTTTTCCTCTTCAGTGGGTGCATCAACTCTTGAGCGAGGACCGTATTCTCATTAATGTTCCTGTTAGGCACATAGGCAGCTTGGTTTGGAGCGTTGAGATGTAACCTGGTAATAACTTCATATGCCACATAACACAGCCTAATCATTATGAAGATTTGGGGATCAAAGCAATGAAAATGTGTTGAGGCTCTTAGGAGGTTTTGTTGATGAAAAAATCCCTGACCATTGCAACCACCCCACTCCAACAGAACACCAATGTCTTAAAGAATAGGGCAGACATACCATCAGGCCCTAGAGCTTTGAGGGAAGGAAAAAAATACAAATTTCTATGATGTGTTTGTGTCGGCTTTGATGCATATGGTACGGGAATGCTCTTCCATACCTGGACTTTCAATAGTGGGTGAGAAGGGAAATAGTTACTAGATATCCTGAACGATTTTAACAAATCTAATTATTTTTACTATGAATTTTGATAGCCTCTTGGTTTGTGGTAAACAGCTCCATGGAAGATTATGGAGATGAGATTTGAAATAGATTTTACTAGTTCCATCTATTTTCTGATGTGTGTTATAGTACCATTATTCCATCTCTTTTCTGATGTGTGTTACAATGGCCTCGTTTGGTGTAGCTGTTAAAATAGATTATAGATTATAGCAAAACAGATTATAGATTATAGCTTAACAGATTATAGATTACAACTTTAATCAGAAGCTGTTAATCTGTTTGGTGTAGTTGTCGGATTATAGATTTAAGTTGCTGAGTAGTGTTTGGTAGAGCTTAATTGTAGCTCAACTCAGCTTTTAGATTATTTTGAGCTGTTTTGGTGTGTTTGGTAGAGCTTAAAATCACTTTTTGTAGCTTAAATTAAGCCAAAAAAGTGATTTTTGGTTGAGTGGCAGAAGAGGTGCTTTTCGGATTCAGCTTAAGCGGAGAGCTAAAAATTGAGGGGTAAAATTACTTAAATGCCCCTCGTCAATCTCAGCTATTACCAAAAACCCAACTATATAAACCCCATATTCTCAAACATTGTTCACTTGAGAGAGAGAGGATAGGCGATTTCCGGTAGGAGATTTTCGGCAAACAAACCAGAGCTCTCTCTCTCTTTCTCTCTTACGAACTAGAGGCTCTGGCTAGGGCACGATCTGCTCTGTCGCCGCCTCCCGTGACCACAACCATCGACGATGTGATCGTGATCTAAAAACCTAACCACGATCGCCATCGCCTGCCTCCTCCTTTTCTCTCCGGTGTTGGTTCGTCGCCATTGCGATCTAAACCAAGCCGTTGTCGCGATTTACGTTGTTGTTGGTCTCTCTCTCTCTCTCTGTGCCTCCGTCGTTGTCCCCCATCCCCTATCGCAATCGGCCGTGCGAGGCGATCTCAAACCCTAGCGCCGCCACGTCGCCGCTGTGCCTGCCGGAGCTAGGGTTTTCAGTGTTTTTTTTCTTTCTTTTTCCCTAGAGGTTTTCATTGTTTTTTTAATAAAAAAAAATAAATAATAATAATTAAGCATTTTAGCCATTAATGAAATAAATTTTATATTAATTGATACTAATTAATAATTTTAGTATTAATTGATTCTAATTAAGCCATTAATTGACATTAATTAATTTATAATGAAAAAATGAAATAATTTTATACTAATTGATACTATTAATGAAAATAATAATTTTTGTAATACTAATTATATTAAATTTTATTGATGAAATAATTTTTTTAAATTAAAACTGAAAAAAATGGCGAAATAATCATTTTTATATTATATAAGGGCAAAAAAAACAATTACACAACAAAAAGTTATTTTACAGCTTATCAACCAAAGACTACTTTACTGCTTAAATCCATAATCCCATAGCCATACCAAACATGTTAATAGCTTATGTTTACAGTGATAAGTTATAATCTGTTATGTTATAATCCATAATCACTTTTTCATAGCTCTATCAAAAGGGGCCTTTGTTAAATAAGTTGTGAAGTAATTTTTTCAATTAATTTTTATTTTTTGTTACTTACTACTTGTCTACATTTTTCATAAAAAATAATAATAATAATCTATAGCCCATTTGGGTCTTTTTCTATTTTTTAAAAAATAATAATAAAAAAATCTAAGAGTATAACTGTAAATTAATATGTCCATAATATAAGCTGATAATCAGAAATAAGGGGTGAGTAGTTTCTCAGAATCAGTTTTTTTGAGTTAAAATAAGTTGTTAGAATCAGAAACTGTTTGAAATAAGTTTAACCAAACAGTCTAAAATAATTTTTCAAAAGTTAGAAGTCATAAGTTGGCTCAAAAAAGTCCAAATAAACACCCCTAATGCCGTGACAACAATGGATTAAACATTGCTTGGGTTTGCCCAAAGGGTGGTTATTTAAACTACAATTTTAGCTCTAAAATGCTGCAGCTCCTTTCTCTAAGGGATTGTGTTATGGCTTGGGCCATTCCCAAGGATTCTCATTTAAGATTGATTTTGAGGTTATGTGGACTTTTCAGTTTTGAAATTGTTTAATTCTTTCTCTCTCTCACACACAGACACTTGGTTGAAAAGGAGTTATTAATTGCATAGATGAAAACGTGAACTTTTTTCCGAACACAAGAACAATTAAAGGAAACTAGAGCTGCCAGATTTTTCACTCTCTTGTAGTTATGGGACTTGCTTTCAAAACATTGTCCTTGTGCCTTAATTGTATTATTATCTATTGACATTAGATATCACTAGAAGACATCCGGTGGGAAGGTGAAGATCCTGGGATATCTCGTAGAGGTGGCCGCAGTGGACCTGGCCGTGGATTTAAGAAGTCTATGGCCCGTGGTGGAGCTGTTGCTGTTGCTGTTGCTGGAAGAGGTAGAGGGACAGCAAAAGGTCTGCCCAAGAAAGATTTTCCTTTATCACAAAATGGCATTGGAAAGAAGCCTTTGGGTGATATTGAAATACTTCATACCGATACTCTAATTAAGGAGGTATGGATGCTACTTGAAGATTTTGCGTCCCACTGCAAATATAATAACAT